>WAAD01028731.1:31060-56752 GCA_013389945.1 Fregata magnificens | reverse complement strand
AATCTAAGACTAGTTTATTGCTGTTACTGTTTTAGTGGGATCCTAAAATGAATTGAGAAACTAGGTATTACTTTAAAACAAATAAATAGGACTGGAGATGGCTGCATGTTTGATAGCAGTTGGGTTTCCAGGAAATCCATTCTTGTTATTGCTTTAGCATGCTGTGACTGTTGACTGCCNTCCATTCTTGTTATTGCTTTAGCATGCTGTGACTGTTGACTGCCACATGCAGATGTACAGAATGATGTGGAAAACTGAATTTTCTTTAATTCTTTATCCTGAATTTTTATCTAAAATGAAAGGACTCTGGACTTTCTTAACTGTTTCATCAGGGGTTTTTTATATAGTTAAAATGGATGCAAAGCTTATGCAAATAGATATAAAAATATGGCTTGCTACTAATCAGAAGCACACCATCAAGCACCCATAATGTAGGACACTGGCCAAATCAATACATGTGCCTAAATCCAACTGAATTAATTAATTGCTCCTACAAAATAAGATTTCTTCTTCAGGCATATTCATGTTTCTTTTTTTTTTTTTTTTTTACTTTCTTTCAGTATTATAGAAAATAAGCTTCCTGGCAGGACTGTTAGCAAAATGTTAATTTCAAACACATTTTAAGGAATATTCACAGAAATCTAACCTTATCTTGCAAGTCTGAAAATTCAATTTATTGAATCGTATGGTCATCCGGTTAGCAGACAGAAAGGAGAAACAAATGATCCATGTAGACCATTGTGCATAATCAAGACTGCTTACTTTTAAATAGTTACAGCAAATTTCTCAGGATCACTCTACAGTTTTAGAATTACTTATAGAACCCTTTCCTTACCAAATCTTTTTTTGTCTTAGTATTTCCAGAATATGTACGTAAAATAATCTATGGACGATTCTGGCAATAAGAAAATTAATAAAAGAATGGGAGAAATAATTTTCTGTGTTTTGACAGGAATCATTTCTATATCAGTTTCCTAGTCTTTAAACTAAAGTTAGAGATGAATTGGTTTTCTGATTTTTATTGNCACAGTCTGCTCCTGGATTCGGTATCTATTCCCACTGTGACTGTCATAGTCTGGGTCCACAGTAAAGTCCAGTGTAGCTGGAAATAACTTCCTGAAAAGATAGCCGGCACAGGAGGAATATCTAGATACTTGTCTGCTGGCACCCTTTCCAAATCAGTGGTAAATTACCTAATATGGCTTGACTTCAGCCCATTCTGAAAGTAAGTCTGTACTACTTGACCACCCGTAATAGATATGAGGGAATATCATTGTCCCATTATTTTTAGCTATATATTGAAAGAAATATCCATTTCAACAAGGGAAAGGAATAGATCAAGGCCAATCATTTTTTCATGCTGTAATTCATGGAACATGTTGAAGGAATACAGGCCCCTTCTTCCCTGTAGACTATGTATGTATAGTCATCTTTTCCCACCCTTCAAAAAGTCATTCTCTCTAGCACTGTGTTAGTATATGACTAATACTTAATGAAATCAGATATAATGCCAGAAAGCCAAAAGACTTCGGTTCACTGACTTTTTTCTTTTCTTTTAATACAAAATCTACTGTACTGTAGGAGTTTGAAGACAAAGAACAATTAATTTTCTGTAGAAACTGTGCCAGAAATCTGAGTGTTTATCATTATGTTTTATCATATATTGTTGTCTAGAGTATCAAAAATGTCCCTCACCTTTACACATATTCTACAGTAAGCAAATCTGCAATAAATGTAAACAAGTTATTTCCCACCCCCGTCGCCCATTTTTCTCCTGGTATAGCTATCATAAAAAAATCCATATGACAATCACTAGGTATCTTTCTAAGTGCTATTGACAATTGGTTTGCACGTGAAAACACCAATTAATGAAAAACAGAAATTCAAAGAATCTATCAGAAAGTCCAGCAGAGATTCCCTGATTTAGAAAAGGACTTAGCTAGTAGTTTCATGATTCAGGGCATTTATATTGAAAGTATAAGACCCTGATTCATATCAGATATTATTCAAGATAACAATTATGCACCATATTTCCATCAGTTTATGAGCATGAACTTGAGTTTACCACAACCTATTAGTTCCCTGATATAGATCAGATCATTGATATGCTATGAAGGATCAGTCTTTCTATGTGTTTTTATCTCTACGGTTTCCCACTTATTTATTTGTCTCTTATTTGTGAGTATATGTGGGTATATGTAAAAACAAGTCTCAAGGAAACATAGGAAAAAGAAACTCCCAGTCTTAGGGACAGTATTTCTCTACCATGAATTAGCCCTGTGTTTTGAACATGGGAGAAGAAAATGACCTGTTCTTTTACTGAGTTTCATTATTTTCTACACTTCTAAGTTGAAGTGTACTATTCTATCCGCATGTTGTTGCTTGTGATCACTAAACAAGTTTCCCAGGAACTTGGTGTTGTCATTACAATATGTGTTTCCATTGCCATTTCAAACATGATATGGTATCTGACATCATCATAATCAATATCACTTTCACTAAGCACTCTATTAGGCGTGTACATCAATCATGCTCATTTTGTTAATATTTCTAATGTGACACTTTCAAATAGATGACATTCCAGATCCATACACAGCACAGAATAACTAAGGCTACAAATTTACTGCATGCCAGTTGTTACACATTAATCCCAACCACGTATTATAGCGGGCTGAATATTTACCTGGGAAGTTATACTGTGTGTTGTAATGCACATGTTGACTTACTTCAAAGAAAGAGAGAAACTTCCCTGCCAACACAAGTCATGAGACATTTAAATGACAGAGTTTATTTCCTAAGTCAGAAATTATTGGGGCACTCTGGACATCTTACACCACAATTTCTGAGTGCAAAGAAACTAAAGCACCACATGACAGCGGTTTGTAGTCTTTAAATATTTGGTTAGTTGTGTAACCTTGACCTCACTGACAGTAATGAATTAAAATTCCCCAAAAAGGATCATAAGCCCCATGGCTATCTTGGTAGGAAAAAATACAAGGGATGAAATGCAGAGTTCATCAAAACTAGCAAGTAAATTCTGTGGGACATGTACATCTATTTGCATTATGTAAGGATGTATGAGGAGTACATTGCCCTTATGTAAATCTCCGGTACTGAAAAGAGATTACCAATGTAAGTGTGATTGCTCTTGCATGTATCTTTTATACTTTTCTTTCAGATTGGCAGGTTGGTTTCTTTCCTCAAGCTCTTCTCTTTAGTTTTCTCAGAAAATTAGCTATCCCAATACCTGGAAATTGCTTCAATGAAAAATTTGATTTCTCACTCCAGCAAAGCTCACTAAAGAAAGCTCCTCCTCACAAAGAAACTGCAGAAGTAGATAGGAATTACATTTAATCGTGTAATCATGATATGACTTTTCATTTAAAGTGCTGGAATATCTTCTCCCTGGATATTTTTGCTTCATTGCCTGTCATGTTTTAGACTTGAAATGACATCTGACATTGATCAACATCTGAACTAAAATCTGAGTATCATATAAATGATGCAAAGGAAGGTAAAGGAAGAAAATTGGCTAATGCCAAAGTTTACCCTTTGTTTCAACATATTTTTATTGTCAGACCCCTTCGCTTTTAATTAGGATCCCTCCAGATTTATGTGTATGTGTGTACGTTTCTTGACCTTAAGTAGGCTTCCTTGCTGAACAGACTTCTTCATGTGAATATTTTTGAACTCAAAAGCACTTTATTTCTGCAATGTCCTACAAAAAACCTAATATACAGGGCTCTGAATGCTTGAAAAACTCCTAATCCACATGCAGGTGCTCTAGACTAGCAGTGTACTTTGACTTCTAATATGGGCAGGTGTTTCATAAGAATAAAATACAGTCTGTCTTAGCTTCAACAGTTTGAGAAAAAGTGTAGGAGTTCTTGTTATATTTTTCTTCCATTATCTGTAACATCTCCTGTGAAAACAGGATAAAAGACACAGCAAAATATTATAAACAATTAGTCTAAATTGAATACTTGCTTTAGGACAAGTAATACTTGTGAAATAGTAGAGAAGAGAAATAAGTTTTCAGAGAAATACCTGTTGTTATAGTTTTGTATAAGAGCATGAAGAGCTGGGTGACTGCCTGATTAACCTTCTGAATGAGTTCCCAGCACTCTGCCCGTGCTATTTATAGACCTTCTTTCCATCTTTCTTCTTTGGATTGTTCATCTTTTCACCCAAAATCCAGGTGTGTGTTATCTGAAATAAGCTGAGTGGGTTATACTAACATTGGAGAAAATACACAGAGAGTGTCAGGACAAACTGAACCAGGGATGGAGATGGGAGTGATGCAGACAAGGCCTCTCATTTAGGTCTTGTTGAGGGATGAATCTATTACAGTCTTTCTCAAAACAAGGTTTCAATATGCAGGCAACCTACAGGCACAGATGGCTGGTCAAAGGTTATATTACCTCTAATGAAGGCTTCTTCAAACTCTTCAGAAGAATCTGCATGGTTGTACCTGCACCAGTAAACTACACCTCCCTGACCCTCAACCCAAGTGTCATGGTACTTGTGTCAGTACAGCTAAATTCTCTTCTCCCCCAAAACTGGTGGTTGCATCCAAACTGCCTAGTGGTAAGTTCACCTGTAGCGTGCTCTCTTCCAGCTCTGCCTTTTTGTGGTCTGGCACTGCCTGGCACAAGTGGAGATTGGAGTGTGATAACAGTTAGCAGATCATGGGCTGTACCCCCGTCCTGCTCTCTTTGGCAATAAAGATGCAGACTCTGTCAGCTGCTTTTCTGCAAATAGCTCCCTGAAAAATACATTTCTCTTCTTTATTTAGCATGTTCATGAGTGATCCGCTGATTCCCATCCTTAGCTAAATAATTATTATAATTTAGCCAATATTTGAAAATGGCAGTCTCCCAGCAGGCAGGTCAGGTCATTATCTCTTAATGAACTCTTTCCTGTTTACTTAGAGGCACCACTGGGTTACCTTCCTTTCCTTTCCTTAGCAGCTCTGTTATTGAATCAAACTAACAAATACATCAAGGACCCATCTCAGTGGTCCAAGATGTTCATGTCATACCTGTGGCCATAATTCATAACTGAGTTACCCGTCCTTTGCAACTCTTGTCATTGTTTCTAATGGAAGGAAGGCGCTCTCATTACAAGTAAGGCACCATTTATATGAAATGTCCTCCCTTTGCAGCACTTGAGAGTGCCCAAAGAATAACAAATACTAGTTATTTAGTATTTAAGTTAAGTGGCAGATATGAGGTATTATTATTCCCATGAAATCTAGTACTAAAAAGGCAGCCATGACAGGTAGATCAAATTGAAGCCAAAGATTCCAGTGTAATTTGTCCCACAGAAAGAATGCATGCAGGACTGACCTGGTTTTTTTCCTTGTCTTTCACAACTTTTCCTTTTTGGGGGAAAGAGGGGAAGTTTTTGTCTGAGCATTTTTAATTTAATGAGATATATTTTCAGTAAAGACATTTGGCAAAATAGTTGCCTAAGCAGAAGATTCTAGATGATTAAGTATTTAGAAAAGCTATGTTATATCGTGGCTGTGCATATGCTTCAAATTAAGACATGGTTCCCACCAGTGCACATCTGTTACCAGATTACTGTAGATCATTTTTTCTCATTGGAAGGGACCACAAAATAGTAGTGGTCCAGATATAAATATGTTCTGACATTGCTATTTGTCTAGAACCTCTTGATCTAGAACCTCTTGATCTTATGTGAAAAAAATCAGTCAACTTCAAATCAGATGTTAATACTGCTGCAGTAAAACTGGCCAGACTGCAGTAGTAGTAACTGCAGTTACTATATAATATTTACTCCCATAAAAATGAGAAGAGAGTTTGAAAGAGAATAGGTCTGCTAGTCTTTAACAAAGTTTAATCATAAACATGTTAAAAATGCTGAACCTGCAGCTTGGGTAAACAACAGAATTCAGTTTGACTACAATTTCCAAAACTTATTGATTAAAAAAAAAGCCACGATTGGCATATATTTTGGGATTGGAATGGCTTGCAAAGTGTGACAGCAGCAGCAATGCTGGTACAGCTTAGAAAAAAAACCCATGATGCTCAGATATTAGTTCAGCAGCTACTATCTAAAATGTAATCTTTTTCATCTGATGCAATTTCATCTTTTACTTCAGGGTTTCAGAGAATGGAGCTAATCAGTTCTAGAAGTTAGTGTAAGGTTACAGTTCTCTAAATGAAGAATGAAATTGTGTCCAATTGTATTCCAAAGTCTGAGATGAATCTTAGATTCATCTTAAATTCCTGATACCTAGTATTAACAAATTCACAGTCACTGTTGATTTGCAAAAGATGAGAGAGATTAACATCAGATTTGCACACAAATTTGGTGGCACAAGTATTTTTGCAGAATCACAGGATGGCTGAGGTTGGCAGGGACCTCTGGAGGTCATCTGGTTCAAAACCCACGCTCAGGCAGGGCCACCTACAGCCAGTTGCCCAGGACCGTATCCAGATGGCTTTTGAATACCTCCAAGGACAGAGACTACGCAACCTCCCTGGACAACCTGTGCCAGTGCTCAGTCACCCTCAGAGTGAAAAAGTGTTTCCTGATGTTCAGAGGGATCCTCCTGTGTTTCAGTTTGTGCCCATTGCCTCTGATTATCCATAAGAGAAATTACTTTTGAAGGAATATTATCTATATCAGGCAGATCACGCCAAAAAAGCAGAAGGACCTTAACTATATTAGATGAACTATGTTTTGCAGAAAGATTACCACAGAAAAATGTCACTGACCTATACTATCTACGTGTTAACCTCCACCTTGTTTAAAATACTATTTCCCTTAGTCGTATACATTAATACTATTCTGTCCCCAGGTGATTAAAAAATTACTAATTTTCTGAGAATATGTGTTAAATAGTCCAATAATAACCTTTCCTCTGACCCTTAAATATAATTATCAACAAACACAGAAATTCTTTTTTGTACGAAGACAGTCAGGAGGAGTACTTGCTTCAAAACATACATCACTATGATAGCCCCTCTGACAACTACCAAGCTTTGAAAACAATGGGCTTCAAGGTCCATTGCACAACATACCTTCTAATTGCAGAACAGCCAATGTTTCAGGCCTTAATTTCCAAAAGAGGTCAGTATAGCCAGCTCTTCTGCTTTATGCTTCTTTCTCAGGGGTCTGTTTTCTAGCAGAGGTCAGCTTCACTTAGAATGTAGGTAAAGAAATTGTTTTATTTCACAAACATACTAATTCATGTTTTCTATCCTTAGTTTTCCCTAAAAGAGAAAGGATGGGAAAGTACTAGTCTTTCCTTTTTAAAAAGTATTTCAACTTCTAAAAGATTTGACTCTAGCCAAAGCATGTTAAATATTGAATTGATAGGCACATGAACTAGTGCAGCAGTGGTGGTATAAATCAATGCAAACAGAGAGTTCTTTTTTCTATATTCCCACCACTGATTATGGCAAATGCCAAATCTTTCAAAAATATGATATCACAGCTGTAAACAACTTGGCTAACATTACCAGTCTTTGCTTGATTCTCTGAAATAATTCATATAAGTGCGTTACCTCATTCTAACGCTCAATCAGCAGGTGGAATTGAATTCAAAGGACTGCCTGTTTTCAAAGTGTGAATGTGCTTGAGGATCTGGAGTTTAAACCTGAATATTGTACGTGACCCCAATGGAGCTAGACACTGGATTTCTCCATTATGAGGTTTGGTATATCTTACCCAAACTATCTTATGGAGTAATTCTGTCTGAACACAGCAACTCCACTTGTGGAAAAGGGTACCATAGATTTTGCTCCAGACCACAGTTGTGAGGCATAATCAGGTAGTCACCCTCTGTGAACCTCTGTGAAATCACTCAGACCAATGCGGTGCAGATGAAATAAGGCACAGGCACCCAGTCAGCTACCCTCACGTTGTCATTTTGTTCAGCTACCTCCCAGCATTGGTGGCTTGCACTCCATGCTGAGTTACAAACAATCGGGTACTGATTATACTATTTCAGTGTTGTCTATCCACCTACCATAACAGGTTTGTCTTTCTGTAAATGACTTCTGTGCATACTTAGAAAAATTAGCAATTACTTTCATTTATTAATGTAACTTTAATTTTGAGTGTTCAGAGAGGTCCCAATTATACTTCACCTTCTTTTTTTTTCCATTTTCCTTGTAATGTGCCCCAAGTTCAAGATGGCAGAAATTGCATATCATTGGAAAATTAACAAGTTTACAGTTGGGCATATTGTCTGTCTCATTTTTGCAAATTGTGTACAGCAGAGAATTCAGTGACCTCCCAAAATCCCAAACCACTTCCTCAAGTCCAGTTACACATAAATCATCTTATGATCCTTGCTTCCTTCCTATATAAGGCTGTTTCTCATTTGTTCCTTCACAATGCCATGGATCTTGCCTGATATCATACGTGTTATTGAATAAGCATTCCATCATTGTCTAATAATATTATTTGGTAGTATAACACAGCTAGCAACTCTGTTAGTGTCAAAACCATTGCATATAATATGAAATAAGCATAGAGTACATTATAATGTATATTATGTATTCCTGTATACCTTGTAAAATAGTAAAATGATACTATTATGTTGGGGATGTAGTCAGTGCTAGCAAAACCAAGACTGCTTTTAATTGTGTTTGAACTAGTTCTAATCAAATAAAACCAAAAATATCCCTCTAAAACACCACATTTGAAAGATTATATTGACTATTAGGAAAATAAAATTAAAAGATCATCATTTAACAGAGGAATGGATATTGCTTCAGGGTAAAAAAAAAACCAAACCAAACTGTTTTACTTAGATGTTTATTTTGGATTAAGTTTTAAAGAAACAGGTGAAAACTGCTGGAGTATTTTTGCATTGCAGGCCATGAGTATAAACAGTTGTAAACCTGGTAGCAAGTACAGAGCTCAGGGTATGGTATAAACCTTATCTGGTTTTGTTGCTATGCTACTGGCAGAACCTAAATAAAAGGTATAAGCTGCAATCGTACTTCACACCACCTATCTTTTTACTTCCCTGAAAAAAGACAGAGATGCAATTTATTGGTAGAGATGTGGTCCAGCCCCATTAAGGAGATATGCGTTCACTTCAGAAATTCTGAATTTCTGAGTTCATAGTACATTGTGAACACATTCTGAGTCTTTCTTGATAAGTAACTAATTCCTTTTAGGTTGGCAGAAGGAAGCTGTTAATACTTATCAGTTCTCGGCTCAACAGTTCCCAAACTAGGTCCTGTCTTTTTTCCATTTTCATGTGAGAAAGTATTGTGGTATTTGGAATTTGCTAATTAGCACAAGGCATAAAGCTTTTGTAATACAAGACTGGTAACCATAAATATGTATAATGTTTATCTATATGTTTATATATGTGTGTGTGGTTATAAGAATGTAAGACTGGGTGTAGGTATGCAATGTATACGTGTTATATGCATAAAAATATATAAATTGTTATATTATATAGATTATATACACAATATATGGTATATATGACATGTAATATATCACATACATAAAATATAATAGTATGAAATAACCCATAAAATGTTGTTCTATAGAATGATATATTATTATATATAATGTATTGTGTTTTATATTTTATACAATATATTCTATATTGTCTATTCTCTGTTCTATTCTATGTGTTATGTATTATTATAGTATATAAATTATTACATTGCATATGTATTTATATGTGCATTAAAAATATCCTTCATAAAGCTAGAGGACAATATATAATGCTGGAATTGCTGGCTAAGAGTTTTAGAGCTACCTGAGAAATTTTAGCCTGCTCCACTGGCTAACTCAACCTCAACTTAAAGCTGATGTGAAGCATTGGAGAGGTCTTCAAATGCTTTATGTGACTGAGGGTAACCACCCTGTACAGGATGATTAAGTCTCTTTTCGTGCAGTTCCAAACTGAGTAGCTAGTCTGAAAATGCTGAGGCTTTGTTCGCTTATCACCAAACTTTTGGAGTATCTATCTCACTGTTATTTCAAAGAGCAGTTAAGGAACAGAGATAGCAGACAGGCAAAAGCAGCAGGACTGAATACAGAGGAGTACCCCAAACTGCTCTGTATTGAAAGTTCTTTGCACTTTATGCTTGTCGTACTTAAATGTAAACTGCTGTAAATAACACATAGAAACTGTAAAAAGGTATAAACTGGTGCAGGGTAGAGGTGAGCAATCAGAAGCTAAGGAAGTACAAAAAGCTGTTTTCAAACTGCTTACAACAGGTCCTTTCTTAGCCATTGCAGCTGCAATAGTGCTACATTGGAGGTCACTAGGAAAAGCTCAGACTTCTTACTATCCATCTTTCTGTGGCTTCCTCCCACTGATCCCCTAAAGCCACACAGAGAGAGGAGCTGTAGCACCTAATCTGGAGACACTACTTGCCAGAGACCTCTGTGACACTGCAGGATTTATTCCTGCCTTACACAGTCTGCCCTCTACCAGAAAGGCATCAGATGCAGCAGCCTCCCTCTTTACCTAATACATGAGGATACGAGTCCCAGAAGGATCTTGAAACCTTCTTTGAAAATGCAGTTGACCTTTCAGATCTTTATTGCTGTGCTGGGTTAGAGAAGGTCTTGGGGCTGCTCTGCAACTTACATGTACTTGGGTTCATTAGAAAAAGGGGAAGTCACACGGCTCATCACTGCTGTGTGGAAGTGCATCAAACATTTGATGAGCCTAAAATAAATGCAACAACCTATGTCCTGTTAAAATAGAAAGAGTTAGACCTTGGTTACAAATAATTGGAGAAACAATTACAGAAGTAAAGCATGTAAGGAACCAAACATGAAATGCACAGAAGGGAATTGCCTCAAGGTGGGCAATGCCCTCTGTCTGCCATTACAGGACAGCGCAGATTTTATGCTATATCAACCAACCATATGCAATGGCTTAGATGCCTTAGGGAACCTAAAATAGTGCTAGATGTCCACATTTAGGTCATGGAGTCTTACCCAAAGTGTTATGAAACTCTTATTCTAGTTGTTAGGTCTGGATTTATCAAATACTTCAGAAGAACTGAGTTCCTTGCTCCACAGGGCTCCATTTCTCTCAAGGCAGTATTACTGATGTATTTGTTTACTCCTACATGTACTTAGGGCTTTTATGATTTCTGGTGAAGTTTTAAAGCATGTCTGAAGAACTCCCTTATTTCTCTACTCAGTCAAGAACCTCTTAGTGTTCTCATGTAGGTTTTATCCGTTCACTGAAAAAAATGCCTGTGGCAGTAACTTTCTGAGAAAAAAAGACTGGAAATGTCTGACACCCCTCCTTCTGTTTACTTCTAGCCTCAGGAAATCAGTTGACTTGTGAACAGTAAGTAGTCTGAATACAACGAACGCTGAAAGAGAGCAAAGTCATTGCAAGGAGAGATTTCATCTCTACATCTTTTTGTCTCGCTTCTGCTTTTGGCAAAAAAAAAGTAAATCACTATGGTATACAGGTGAGGTGGACAATAGTGATCAGAATTAGGAATGAAATTAACAGAATATCCATCCTGTGTATAAAGCAAATATATGCAAAGCAAGGGATGAACATGAACATGTATAAACATTCCTGCATATGTGGTCCTCGTATCAAGAAAATCTGTATGTCTAGTAATTCTTTCATAAGTACTACAGCACATACATACATAGAAGCAGACACTTGGCACTTTTCTGTGCAGAAGATGCACTGTATCAGGTACACACTGACAGATTGTATGTGACTGCTTTAAATGAGAAGTGCGTTTGACTACATTATAAAGGTTTTGAGACTCTTCACCAGTTTCAGTCTGCATAATTCTATGAATTGTGTGACTTCAGACAGTATACAGAAAGGTGACAGGTAACTTTATAAAGCTAGATTTCATCATTTCTAAGTCATCAATAATCTCACTCATCACTGACTGACTGTGAGAAAGTGGACCTGTGAAGCTAGACTGTCTGATCCACTTTGCAACATGAAGTATTAAGACTGGTTGGTCTAGAGCTGAGCACTAAAGCATCAGAGAATCAGGGGTTAAAGGTTATGAGACTACCAGAGGGACAAAAGAAGCTGCAGTGTACCAGGCTGCTGGGGCAACACAATTTAGCCAATAAAATTGTCTTTCTTATCTAAACAAGTATAATTATCTGTCAGTGTTAATTATTGTGCTGGGGTCTAGATTAATGGAATCCTATAATGTAGCTTTTGCCACCTATAGCTCTGTCTTGTTCAAATTTTATGTAAATCCTCATCCCCATGCATAGAGGGATGCTGTCAGGTTGTGGTTTTAGGTTTGTAAGAAGACATGCATTTACCAGGGATAAGGTCACTAATAAGTGTTTCTAAAATTTTTATGTTTACTTCCGATTAAAATACTTCTGGTCTAGAATTTAAATATATTCCTGCAGTGTTTGGAGCCTAACTATTGCAATGTTGTGCCACTGTGGGTGGAGAGCCTTGTGCCACCCTCCTGCAGATAACCCATGAGTGACACTGACCCATCTGTTATATTTGTCCTTGATGAGAGAAATAGGAGAGCAACAAATCACTATTAATAGTGAGAGATAATTCGGCTTCAAAAATCCCTTTATTTATAGCAATTGGAGCTGTTGCATCACAGAAAAACATACATATTTTAATAGAAGTTATTTTTACCTTGTCATTTTCCTTTTAAATAATGTTATGGTGGTAGCATAGCAATGCTCAAGGTCGCTACTTCTTTGTCAGCAAGAAAATATAGAATCACTGCTTAAAGTACTGACAGTTCCTTTTTTTACAAGAAACAGTCCTGCAAGTGACAGATGCAGAACATGGGGGGCAGGTATGAGACTATATGTGGTATGAGATTCGTGATTGTCTTGGGTTCTTGTTCTGATCTGCTCTGCCCTTGTCACCTTTGTCAGTTCCTGCTATGGTGAGCAGGGGACAAGCTTCAGACTGTAAGCAGGTCATGAGCAGTGAACTCCTCCCGTTCATATGAGGAGAGGTTGCAACATGGAAACGGATCTCGTAAAAAATAAAAATACAGTGTCACTCAGCAGACTAGAGGCAGAGCAGGACCAAAACCTCACTGTTCAGGCACATTGATACTGAGTTTATCAATACCAACAGATAAGCATTGTCCATTGTTTGGATACCCACATGTCGTTTGTTTAAAATGTTTAATCAGCCTTGCCCTCAAAAGTTGCCTTAAAACCTTCACCAGAACAAGCCCTTAGGCATGTCCTATTTCTCCATGGCAAGGGCATACCATGAGAAGATAAGAGTAGTTTCTGTGGTCTTTTGTAGTTTGACAGGCTTCCTGGAAGTCTTCTGTGTAATAATTGTCACAAATATGTGAACAATTTATTTCATTACATTTCAAATGGTTTGGGAAAGAAAACAAGAATGTGTCCTCCGGCCTAAAAGTTCTATGGGAAGAGGTGTTTCTTCATTTTATCTGTCCCAAAGATCTGGTATCTACCCATGGTCTTCTTCAAATAAATATCTTGCCCTGTCTAAATGTTGTTGAAGGAAAATAATTTCCCATGAGGGCCTGAAAGATTTGACACAGTTTAGAACAAGACCTCAGTAGGAGTGATTGCTGTATCATCAATGCAAAGCTGAGTCATTTTGAGGTTTGGGGTTACTGTTTTATTCACAGTACTTTCCTATTCATGTGAGTGACTTGTGTGACTAGCTGCTCAGAGGACTAATTAACTAAACTATTTAAAAAACAAAAAACAAATTATTATTTTTTAAAATTCCAGTCATTCGCTAAAGTAACATTCAGGGATGAGAAGCTTTTGAATTCTGTCTTCGTAGGTCATGACAGCCAAAGAAGTCATTATGAGCTTTGTTCCTGTTAAACTACTTGATTAGGGACTTCTAGATGCTGAAATATCATCTGAATTCAAAAGCATAAACATCACAGTTATTTTATCTACTATTTAATTTTCCAAAACCAGAAAAAAAAAATCTTTACAGTGTATCCAAAAAGACCACAGATTTTTTCCCATGTCTGTCAAATATGATGGGTATTGCCTACCAAACATCTATTTTAGAAGAAAGCAGTGTTTGTGGGATGAAATAATACAGGTTCAACTATCAAGTCTGCCTTGCATTTCCTATTCATTCGAGTAAACCTCTGAATTATAAAATTGTACAATAATTTAGGTAGGAAGGGACCTCTGCAAGTCCCTAATCCAAGCCACCTGCTCAAAGCAAGGCTAACTTCAGCTAGATTAGGTTGCTCAGAGCCATGTCCAGCTGCCGTCTGAAAGTCTCCAGGATGGAGATTTCACCATCCCCTGCTCTAACGGTAAACAATTTTTTCCTTGTTTCTAACTGGAATTTCCCTTGTAGCAACCCACGTCCACTGCCTCTGTCATTTTACTGTGCACCTTAGAGAAGCATCTGGGCTCATCTTCCCTAAAACTTCTCTAAGCAGTGAACAACTGTGATTTAACATCCTCCAAGCCCTCTCTTCTCCTGGCTAGCCCACACCAGCTGTCCCACAGGTGACAGGCTCCAGGCCCTTCACCATCTTAGTGTCCCTCCACTGGCCTCATCAGTTTGTTGATGTCACCTTTGTTACAGATAGGGGGTAATATTGGGCACTATGTCCTGGATATTCGGCTGTAGTCCAGTGCTCACAAGGGCTCAGCAGAGGAGCCTGCACAGTCTCTGCCCTTGGAGGTTTACAAGCCCAGACTGGGTAAACCTCTGAGCAACCAGGTCTGACCTCACAGCCAACCTCCTGCTCCCATCCTGAATTATCCTATGTCCCTATGAGTAGTGATGTCCCTTGACCTGCTGACTGCACTCCTGCTGGTGCAGCCCAGTAGGCAATTAGCCTTGGCCACCCCAAGGGCACCTGCCTGACTCATACCTCTGCTGCTCTTGGAAAGCTGAGATAACAAGAGGTATAATATGCCCATTTGGGGTACATTCATTATGTTTGAATACGGAGACCCACTTAAATCTATGAACAGACACAGGGTTAGCTAAGGGTTGAAAACGTAAGCGTGACTAGGCAGTGCAGGTTATATATGACATATGCAACAATGAGGTTATTTATTTCTCATTAAAAAAGTAGTTTCAATTTTATTTTCCAGTCAACATCTATTAAACTGAAGATGATTCCACAGTGTATGAGTGACAGCTTATTTGTCTCCAACAACACTGCTCTCACTCCCCTTCCACCTTTTTTTTCTTAAATGAAAAGCAAATCACAATTTTTTGCAAGTTTCTGACCTTTATATGACCCTATATTTACTTGCCAAACACATGCTAAGGCACAGTGAAATTGCTTTTATTTCTGATATAGAACTACACGCTCTTTGGCCAAGTACTTTGTTAAGAAATAATACCTGGTCCATTTTTCTTTTTTGTAAAAAGAACAAAGAATCTGTTCATTTTCCAGAAGTGAAAAATGGACCAGGCATTATTTATAACATCTGCTGAAACTCTGGCCAGGCGAGCACCTCTAGCAGCTCTGGAGCAAGGACAGCGTTGGCTGTATTTTTCTCAACTCCTCTGTGTATACATGTGGGAATTTCTAAATATGTTGATGGCTTTTTGCATATCAGTAATAAAGGGCAGGAGAACAACACAGAGCAATTAATAATGTTATGCAGTAATGCACTATTACAAAACCACTAAAAGATTCAATGAGTGATTAATCAGCTGAATGGTTCATTTTTCTTGGGGGTCTAATGAACAACTAATATTGATTAATGAACCAATTAATTTTTTTGTAAAAATATAAGTTGAAATGAAGAAAGCTCTTGTCTGTCTGTGATGGGATTGTCTCTATGAAACTAATAAAAATACAAGCTAAGAATGGGAAAAAAAGAGGTAAAGATCAGTGTAATAGACACTGAGTCACATAGGAAAACATTAGCACCTCTTTTGATCTAAAATCTATGACTATAAAAAAAAAGTCTTTATATTTCATATTTCTAAGCAGAAGTCATATATACAGGACCTTGCTGGTGGCAGTGGGCCCACAATGGCCGTTAAAACCCAATTGCACTCTCTTCTTCTAGGGTTTGAAGGATACCTGCTCTTACGGCAATGTCCTAGAAAAGTGTGAGTTGTCCCCAAAACTGAAAGACTGTCACAGAAACTGCTCTGAAATCTACAGAAGAGATGGACACTGAGATATCTTCTATTTGATCACCTCAAAGCTTCCTGTGGGACCCTGGGGCAACAATATTAAATTCAATACTCTGCTTCAACACACTCGGCTTTCTTACTATTTTTTGTTTACAGAGCCGTGATGCTTACAAGGTCAAATCACTGATATTTTATGGAGAGCAGGGGGTAGATCCCAAAGAGAACTGTCATTTCTAACAAATCCCTTTAGGATTTAATTAAATCCCTTTTCAATTAACTCCCTCTCCCACAATAAGGGACTCAATTCCAGTGCACAATGTGAAATAACTTTCAGCCTAGAGATGGCACTAGGAACCAGAGAATATCTTCAGGTAGATGCCAAGTGTCTGACCTCTGGACTCGTAGGATATGACTGCTTCTTAGGAGGGTAGCAGATTTTGACTGGAACTCTTGGAGAAAAGGCAGAGAGATCAAATAATTTTTCCACAGCCCTCTTCTACTGTATCACACAGAACAATGCAAATAATAAATATGCTCTTTATTTGGGGAATAAATTTGCTGTTATTTTAAGATTTTACTATATTCCTGTGGCATAATACAAATTCTAATCAGGACAACTGTTACTTAAGTCTTAAAAATACTTATGATTACTGCAAAGTATCTATCAGGACTATGCAAAGGTTCTAATTATGGTAACACTTCTTGCCCTCTGGACAAGAAAAAAAGGCAAGATGCTTTACAAACACCTTATAGAATGGTAATTTTGTCCTCCTAGTACATGGGCAAAATACAGGTTAAAGAGAAAAACTTGGTGACAGAAGTAATTTGGGAAAAGCAGCTAATGTAATTCTCAGAACAATGTTTGGCTGGTGAAGAGTTTTGTTTTCTTCAAATCTAATGTTGCTGCTTTTTACACCTTGGTCTCACCTGTCCAAGGCTCAATTCTGAACTCATTAGTGAGCTTAACAAAACTCTTCATGCTTTCAGTGGTGCTTGCCTTTTAAGAGACTCGGGCCTGACGAAGCACAACAACAGTAGTATGTAAATAGAGAACTGGGAAAGGTAAATAGGAAGAGAAGAGATGAAAAGGTGCTTTATGCTGCTGTGTGCAATTAAAGTTGGAATACAAGGGCTTCCACAGCAGGAGCAAAGCATAACACATTGGGGTTTTCTTTATTCTTTTAACTCTGCCATCTAGTCCTTTTCTTTTTCTTCCCCCCAGTTCAACAACTGCCTTCATCAGTGTTCAGAGATAGCTGCGCCTCTTTCAGGTTTCAGTTCTTGAGAAAAGTCAACAAGAGGCAGGAGAACACATTAAACAAGTCCTTCTTTGGTTTTTCTGATCAAATATAAAACTAAGAGTCTTTGTACCCACAAATTTTTGGAGACTGCAAATGATGGGCAGAGGGGCAGGAGGTCTTAGAGACAGAGTTAGTCAGAGGAGCTGATAAAGGAAAAAAAGTAGTTACACCAAAGAGATCAAATGAAAACATATTAAGTGCACAGGTTTTATGATAAATATTTTTTTAAATTGATAGTTTAGAATATTATTTTCCAATTATTTGTCTAGTATTTTTTCTATTCCTTTTCCTACAAAATAGTCCCAAAAATGAAGGCTAAGGCAATGAAAGATGATAGAGTTTTTTGTTAAAAAAGAACAAAGCCTTTTGTTTACAATAGTAGCAGAATTGACTTTGCTTCTCTGCTACTAATGCACTGGGCACAACAGTTTGGGACAATTAATATATCTGTAGTATCAGGTGAATCTGACTTCATACACAGGCCTAAATTCCCTCATCATCCACCTGGCTACACACGTTCTGGCTCAAGTCTGGCACAAGCCTGCTGAGTCTTTGGGATGGGAAACTTCAGCAAGAGGATGGAAACACAACGTCACAACGAAGAGTGTGACAGCACCACCAGCTCACACCTGTATGGTCCAGGGATTTGGGCCCCACCTGAAGCAGGCCCTGCTCACCAAACATTGTACAGATACAGCCAAGGAGTCTCCAATGAGATCTGGCTGGAAGCAACCTGCCTCTGCTTGTCAGACCTTTTCCATGACCACCACTTGCTCCCTTCCAGACCTTCTTCTCATCACTTCTGCCCAGCCCCGAATGGAGACCTTGGCCCCCAGGCGCCCTCTCTGCCTTGCTGCTTCCTCTTAGCCATGCCACAAAGTACAGTGTGGTTGTTACCTTCGGACTCTCACATCAGCGGCACAGCAGGGAGGGTCACAGTGATATCCCATGTAGTTATCCCTTTTTAGCTGGGGCAGGGAGACAGAAGCAGAGAACAGCATCTCCTTCTCCTGAGGTCAGAGGGCTGGTGGGTTTGCATTCACACCTCTTCTCATGGTAGGTGAACAGGGAGATATGTTCAGAAAATTTATTCGAGCTATTTTAAAATGTGTTCTATTTCTTGAATATTCAGGTGCTTTTTGGGAAGAATTTTGTTCATTGTTGGATATTTCTATCTGTACTCCCAAGTCTTGGCAAGGTATTCATGTTTTCCTTACTACTTCTTTATTGGGAATTGATAATGGCTTTTGGCATCTGTTCTTTTTCCCTGTTTGGAAATACTATGGCAAGTAATTACATAATTAATATGCTTCCTTGTTAAGTAACTTATTTTTTTCACTCTTTTAAGTCCTACAGTCCTCTTCAGGCTACTTTCTTCCCTTAATGTTTTCGAATCCATTCCCATTTTTACAGAAAGCTAACATACATCCTTCTTTTCATCCCTGTGGTTTGCTTTTTTTTGTTTTGTTTTACACTCTCAGCTTTCTCTGTAATTCTTTTGGTTTTCCTCCATACTTGAATAATTTCCTGCATGAATCATACAGATTATGAACTCAGCTGAATGCTACAAAATGTAGGAATGTAAGATTCCTGCAGTGAATAAGGTATGCTACAGTTCTGTAGTTTTAAACTAGCATGCCTGAATTACAAAGATATTGGCTATCAAGAACCTATATAAAAGCTATGCTACAGAAAATTTGCATAGGCCTCTTCAAATTTCAGGGAAAGTCCACAATACCTGAATGACTCAGAACCAATTAAGTCTCAGTTTTTCTGACTATTAAGGTCCAGGGATGCATATTCTGTGAATGAGTTTGTTAACAGCATATTCAAAGGGATACCATTCTTCTTGCTGCAACTGCACTGTTCTTCAGGGAGATAAGCACTGATTTATGCTGCTGTATAAGGAAAAGTAGCCATTAGCCATTCTTACCCTCACATTCTCAGATTTCTCATTTTAATGCTTCCCATCCCACCAGAACTGATGGGAGATGTATTTCCTTGTATTTGAAACTGGGAGGGAATATACAGCTCTAAGTTTGTATTTTTAAGATGTTTCATGTTAAAAAAGATGTTTGCTGTCACAAATTTATCATCTTTTATCAAATCCAAATCAATAATGTAGGTACAAAACCACAATATAATTAAATAATTCTGGAAGAACATTCAGAATATTTGTGGCCACCAACTTCTCTCTTCTTCCTTCTTTCCAGTTCTGCATGATAGTTTCTCAAATGTTTCCTATTCATGGCCTGCGCTTATTTCATCCATGATGGAGAAAATCTACTGATCTTTGGTTGAGTTGCTCCTGATTTATTTGGGTGAAAGTCTAACTTCCAGCTACTCCTCTACTTTCAGCTCATGGTGTCTTGTATTTGTTTTCCATCTCAGCCAGGTAGCATGATTCCCATTTTCCAATATGCTCATCCTTTACCCTTGCCAAACATTTGCACAAGTTCTTCCATGCTTCATGACATGTGATATTTGGTAGTTGTCCTTAATAGGACTGGAAGTTTTGCTATAGTAAGTCCTGTCTTCAGACTTTGTCAGCCTGAGGTCTTTCACATCAGTGCAGAAAATGCCCTCAGTATTTCAAATACAAGGAAAATGAATAACCTAGAGGAGGCTTTCTAACCTACTCCACACTGCATGGAGTAGTGACAATCAAGTAGTCTCTTAACTGAGAACAGACCTTGAATATAGAAGAAACCCATTACTGACAATGGCACAAACCTTTTAAAATAATCTCAATTATTGTAGAAGAACAGCAGATAACCAGTTTGACCTTTAACATTATGTTAGTTTATGACCCTCATCCTTTTCAGCTCTAGTATTTCCTAACACTCCCCCAACAGTAACTATGCTGAGCATCACCACAGCAACAAGTCAAAGGCAGCAGGAGAACTAGTGTTCAGAAGTACATTTAGTGACACAGTGAACTGCTGTCATAAAGAAAACCAAGGAAGTGATCAAAAGAATGCAGGGACTCCCAAGCGGTCCATTTGAATGCAAAAAATCTGTGAAACTTCACTGAGCAATCTCTGTTAAAATAAGTAAGAAACTGAGTAGCATCATATTAGATTATGTAATCTCAGATATTTTTCTAACTTTTAAAACATAGTGCAAGATCATGGTGGTTGGATTTCACACCTTTTGAAAGGAGGCAGGAGGATTCTCCTTACCCTTGCTGGTACCTTTGGTAACATCTGCAGTAGCTAAAGTTTAAAAGGGTACACAAAAGCAACTTTGCATGGTGGATCTGTCATGAGTACATACTGGACCAAATAGAGAAGACAAATAGACAAATAGACAAGCAGGCAGATATTAGTATTTTAAAGACAAAAAGAAATCTGCAAGACTACATACAGAGAAGCACCTATGGGCATAAGGACCATCTGCAATACAGTGCCAGGAAATAAATCCATTTGAACAAGAACATCAGCAGCATGAAGTGAGGCAATGAATCTGACAAATGCCCAGTGTGGGTGCATATTCACTCCCAGCTGGGGAGGTAGGAACACTCTAGGTTATGGAACCAGCTGAAAAACACACACATGCAGTCTCTATGGATTAGAGAACTAAGCAGAGGAACGTATTGTCTATGCCTCACAGATGGATTTACTGGCCTTTGCCTTAATGGCACTGGCAGGAAAGTCTAGAGACAGCATAGCTGGCTGCCACCCCTTCCTCTCCACAGAGCTGCCAGCACTCGGAGGAGGAAGGGTCCAGGGTCCAGGGAATGCATGTCAAGGGGCTTGTAATTCAGTAATTCAGCAATTCAGCAATTCCCCTTGAAAATAATTCAGACTTCCTCTTGAAAGAAGAGGCATAGAGAGCCACAGAAATTGTGGGAAGCTGCTATGCCACTCTCAGTGTTGTCAGCACTGAAAACACACCTTAGGGTCCTTTATTTTTGAGCATTTGCACTGTGAAAGTCTAGCTTTCAGAGAATAGGTGCTCAGTGGTTTTTTGGAAGTCAGGCCCTTTAGTGTGCATTAAAATGAACACCAGTATTTTGAGATATTTAAAGCACCAAGTCACTTCTGAAAAAGGTTATTAACCCTTTCCTTTGTCTCCATACATACACACTTAGCAGCCTTGGACATTGGCCACAAAAATGATTACAAAAACCTTAAGCACTTTGAAAGCCCTGACTGTCAGTGACTGGAAAGTTTATAACCTCTCTTGAGCCTTGTTCGTGGAAACATAATGAAATTTTGCCCTGGTGCACAGCTGATGTTTTCAGATGTCTGGATCTTGAGTTTCCCAACATCCTTGATTTTTATAAACAGGAAAACTTGCTTAAAAACGTTAAAAAATTTTCTTTTAACCCTTTTACAGACTGCAACATTAATTATTGCTGTTGGATTTTCTTCACCTTCTCTGAGGTAGGGGTATCAGCTCAGAGCTTTACCACGGGCTCTTTGCCTGCAGTCTGACTTGCAACAGAAGCCCTTATTGCTTTATGCCATGCATCACTCCACGTATGTGGCATATTAAAGTCACAATTCTAACAATTTAGCAGAAAAAAAGGCATAATAGTGATACTATGCTACGACAAAGATGAAGAACTGGACTCAGGCACATGAGCATTTCTTGTAATTGCATTTTAAAAACTGGGAGTGGGGAGGGAAAAAGATCGTGAAGGAATGTACTGAAGCTGATTGAACAGCAATACTTTGTAGGGTGATGTGGGTTGACTTAGTTCTTCTGCATCACTAGAGAGTAAATAACAGCCATGCAGGTTCTGAGCAAAATACTCAGGTAAGTAATTACTATTTCCTAGAAATGGATTGAGCCCGGCACCCCTGGAGCAGTTGCATGAGCAATGTATAAAATAACAGTAACAGCAGGGCATGGTAAAATCCAATTGTTTACTCAAATCCATTCTGCTTTGTTCCGCTGTGAGCCCTATTGAAAGCTGCCTGTAATGAAACACAAGATACCTACATAAACTTGGATTTAACTCATGTGAAGGAGTTAAGGAGAATGCTCACTTCAATTTAGCAAAGGAGAGACATTCACTTATTCATCCTCATCTCACTGGATTAACATCTGTAATATTCCCAAATAATAGACACGCAGCGTGCTCACGCAATTAAAGCAATGTTATAAAGATGGCTGGAGAGTTTAGTGACTAAGCAATGTTATTTTAATTATGTATTCCATTACTGTCCGTTGTTAAACAGGAAGTATCATGCAGTCATTGAACAGGAACAGAACATTTCAGGTGCGAGGCAATACTTTGTAGAAGTGACAGGATGGAACTGCAAGGGCATAGAAATACTGTGAATTGTTTCTCTGAGATACTGACATAATCAAGGGACTAATATTCCCTAAAATTTTGTGAAGGGGAGGCAGATACCTATGAAATTGCAGAGAGAGGACTATGTCATTCACAGATCTGAGATTTTGGAAAATGTGTTTTTAGGAAGGTCACTTCTACATGCCCAGAGGGTGTGTAGGAACAGAGCATGTACGTTAGAGATTGAAGAGGTGACCTGGGAGAATTACACCTGGCTGTGTGTTATACAGACCCTGGGATAGGAACACCACTATCAGCAACAAATCTATTTTTTTAAGTGGCTTGGCTTTTTCACTCAGTCATTGCCATTCCCCTTCAAAGGATGGGAGAGGAGAAGTTTGAGCAATGGTTCTACATCTTCCCTGCCTCTCTGTGCAACCAAACCATTTGAAGACCAGGTGGGTGGGGTAATTGCAGCTTGGAATAGGTCATTTTAGTCATATTTCAGGTCACAAAGGCCGCATGCTGCTAGGAAGGTGAACAGGATTTTTGAGTTAGGAAATTCATCAGACTTCTAAAGGGCAGCAAAGGTTAGAATGGCCAAGATGCAGTAGCCAGTTAAGAAATTTGTAGACCTAAATGTCAACAATAGGAGGCAGTAAAATAAGGTGAAAAACTGAACAGCAACTCTGGAAAAAGGAAAAGATTTTAGGAAATATGGGTAAGAAGTAGGTAAGATGACCAAATAGAGTACCAAGGAAGAAAATGCCTCAAGGACATAAAGATATAAAGGAATCCATAACAAAACATTAAAATTAGATATTATCCTGTTTGGAAGTAGTGCAGCATGTAAAGCAAAGAAAATTTCATCTGTTTTAGGAATAGATGTGTAAGCCTGTGCTTGCAAATAGTCATTTCGAGAGGCAAGTCATTCACTCCTCTATGAGAATAAGCCATAGAAAGGAATAGACTCCCCCAAGGTTTCAGCCCACCAACCTCTTCTGAATTCTTTCCTTCAAAGAGGAGAGTTTGCTTCTCCAAAGAGTGACATATTTTGCTGCTGTAAAGTCATTACACTGGAATTGTTCATAGGAGGGAAATGGAGAAGTACTGGAGAGATTGGAAGCATAAATGAAAATACTTGCTCCTGAAAATTCTACATGTCTTGGAAAACTCCACCCCTTCCATTTTAGAAAAAAAGACAATATTGGATCTATGGGAAACCAAATCCATCTGTCCATCCAAATTTGACAGGTGCTTTTGCTTTCACATTGCTTTTCCAGCTTTTCCCCAGAGAATATTCTCGGGAAAGAAAGTTCTGAAAAAATAAATAGAAAAAACAATGTCAAGAAAACATGAATATCCATACAGAGTTCTGAGCAGTTTCATTTGTAGGATGAAACTCAGACCTGAGAGTTCCTACATCCCTGTGAAAGGTAGGATGACAGAAGAAATATCTCAGAGGCACAAAGGGGACTTCTTGGTCCAGTTCCCATTGCAAGTCAGTGGGGCAGGGTCCTCACCTTCCTACATGCCTTTGAATTTCTCCCCACCGGCAACATAACAGAAATGTTGAAGTTCTGGTGGCCTTTTCCGCATTCAGTCATTCATATTTCTTTTATTATGGGTGAAGGCAACAATAACAAGTTAGGGGGAAAAGAGAATTGCTCAGCAGTGCAGCTTAAGATCTATATCAGTGTCTCTTCTTTAAATAACTTTGTTTTCATCTTTGAGGAAGAGACGCTTAGTCTGGAATAAAAGTTCCTTTCATATCTATTACTCTGATCCAGTGATTTGCACTCTATAGGTGTTCCTATGTCAGGCAAGTTTCAGCAATAGTGCCGAACTGATTTGTCTTTGCAATCAGATTTGTCTGGTTTCTACCAGACTGCCCAGAACATCTGTTATCCTGCATCTGTAGTTCGCCTACACAGAAGTGCCTGCATTTTTATGGCGGTAAAGATAATGTACAAATAGTGTTATTTTGTGGTTCCAAGCCACAGATTTCTAATAAAAGCACTTACTGCAAAGTCCGCTCACACCAAAGAGTGTATTTCCAGGCTTAAGAAGTCTATGAGGCAGTTCAAAATTTGGATCCAAGATTCTCCACACCGCTGAGTGTTATTTAGTTTCTCATTGCATATAAGAAGGCCACTTGTAAAATCCAGTTCCAGCTTGGATCTTACTTTCTACATAGTTTTGAGATCTTTGCTTTCATAATTTTAGATGGACCTACATATGGGTCTTAAACATTGCTAAAAAGAAGGCTACTGACGCTTAAACTGACACAGACCCTCTTCAAACCTGAAACTATCTGAACAAGCATGAGCTGTTGTTATTATCTTTCCAAGAGGAAAAAGTCTCTTGGATATTTCATGATAGAATTACATGATGTTTACTTATACTAATGCCTCTGTATTTCAATGAGGTTTGTTTGCTCTTTTAAAAAATGTTTAAATATTTTATTAACTCTGTTTGAAAAATTAACATCATGTCTGGCAGGTAACTCCCACACTAATGCTTACAATAGAAGACAACATTTGTAAAACAAATTTAAGGCCTTGGGTGCTTTCAAAGATTAAAGTAATCTAATTAATTTCATTTATATTTTCCTGGAGTTTAAGACAACTTCAGCCTTTGACTGTGGTCTAGCAAAGCCATGTAACTTTAAGAACTCAGTACTGCTAGCAAATCATATGCAATAAGAACTTCAAAGTTTTTTAAAAATTTATTTCTTCTGTGTGTCTACTCCTGTTGTACACAGAAATTCTCCAGAGTTTATTCTGCAAAGCTGTCCAGAATTTTTTCCATAGAAATGACCACAGACTTCAGGTCTGCAAAATTCACAGATTTTGGAGGAACTGTCAGATGTTAAGGCTTTCCTTAAGGAAACTCCTTGCCTTCTTCCTGCCACAGACACTTCCATTTTTCTGGCATAAAGGTGTGCTGGCAAAGACTTCCCTTCCTGCTTAGAACAGTGCATCCCTCAGAGAGAATTTCAATGGCAGGAGGAGGCAAAATCCTGTAGTGACTCCAGAGTTCGTCCTTCTCAGATTCATGTCCCACAAGTATTTTCT
>WAAD01028731.1:329-29875 GCA_013389945.1 Fregata magnificens | reverse complement strand
GGTTGCAAAAAATGTTTTTCTGGAGTTCTTTTACCTCCCTGGAAACTGTTATTGACACATTTTGGAGATCAGTGCAGTGAAACCTTACTAACTCTTGACGCTTTGGTTTACTACTCTTCATTCAGGTGAGTAAAAATTAATATAGGCATTGCACCAGTATCATCTTCTGCAAGTACATACTTTTCACATAAAAACTTGAGGGTTTTTCACAGAAAAAAGAAAAGTAATTTGACAAAAGAGGTCGCAAGAGAAACAATGATTTTCAGGTAAGACTTAAGCACAACAAATGTGGTCACAGCCATGCTGTTATATGAGCAGAAGGAAACTGAGGCTGAGCAGTTGGTTTGGATAAGGGAGGCCCAGAATATGGAGGTTGCAAAGGAACAATACACATCTCAGTGTGAGAGGCTTTCCCCCTCTCAAGTTTTAGAAATCAGAACATTCAGAGAGTTTGCTGGAACCCTCTGAGCTGAGAGAGGGTCCTCTGTAGGTGACAAACTTCCCCTCCGAATGACATTCTGCCCTTAGGACTACAAGATGACTGATGGTGTTAACTATTATCTCGCCTTGCATGTAAGCCAGTGTTAAGCCCTGGATTTCAGTTCTGAATGACTTTTTACTCATTTTACTGTACCCATGAGAAGTCTTGATCATGACACTGAAAGCATTGCTTACTCTGTTTTTCCAGTGCTTTCTCTTTGCTTCATTTACAGGGGATGACATGGAGAAAAATTGCAGGGAAACACATTTCTGCTTCCTGCCAGACAGCAGAAGCAATTCCACATGAGAATGTACATTTTGAGTGATGGAGATGGGGATTTGCCAGTGGAAGGGGAAGAGAGCTGGGGGGCACTGATTTTGTGTAATAGATTCAGATGGGGCAAGGACTGAGTTTAAAGAGTTAGTTCGACACTGGTAGATCAACCATTTACCACAGTATTACTGTTCCTTAGAGGACATGACAATTTTGAAAGGATAGCCAATATATCAGCTCAGTCACTAGAAAAGCAGAAAAGATCTTTAACACAGAAAGGCAAAATCTTTTGTGGTTTATATTGATAGTACCCTGAGTAGATTTTTTTGAAGATTTGGAAAAAAATAGGTCTCCTCCTTCTGTCTTCACTGATCAGATCGAGGGAGAAATTATAGCACCACAATTACAATATATAACATTGGGTTTTCTCTTCTCAAAAGTAAAAGTAAAATTTAAATGTTGATATCTATGATGCTGTGGATTACTATATAGCAGCATAAAAATTATTTGAACAAACAAACAAAAAATTTGCCATAGATTTGGTAAACTGGAATGTCAAAGGGCCTGTAAAAAATAGGATCCAGCTGAGTACACTATGGACCCAATTTGTGTTCAACTTCCTGGACAGACATGACAAACTTGATACACCCAAAATTCATCAGAATTGATCCATGTATGCCGACTATTTGTGCAATGAACATACAACACATCTGCTACTCCCAGAGCTGTTGGACTCACAACACATGTTCAGTCAGCCATTTAGATTTTCCAGACAAAAATATGTGATCGTGTACATAAGTGAATTAGTTACAATTAGTACACCACAGAGAAGTAACTGTGCATTCACTAAAGATGTCATGGATCTACATATGAAAGCTGTAGTGGAAAATTTGGGGAATGGAGTTCCTGCCCCCCACAGTCCTTAATTCCATAAGATTTAGAAGGTAAATCCTACAAGATCTTTTTATTTCATTGTCTTCATCTTCCTAATAAGAGTTGGCTAAGAAGTAAAGGAAATTTGTGCACACCAAAATGAAGGAGATTCATTTCATTAATGATTCTCTGAATCACTAATGAGAGTAAATCTCTGATGCCAACAGAAAATACATACAGAAACACATATATCAAATACATACACGTGGTGTTACAAAGACTCTTCTCTGATAAACTTGTGTTTTTCCAATTAAGAACAAAATTTAATTTCATGCGCAAAATCTGTGTGCGCCTCTTTTTCCTCTTCTGGCTTTGACATCATCCTGCAGCTCTAGTTATTACTGTGTAATTGTCTTGAAATGTAGTTATTGTTAGGAATCATTGCAGATGTTCCCCACGTAATTCAAACTAAATGAATATAGAATTAAATTACCAGTGCAAAGCTTTACCAGTGCAAGTTGCAGTAAAAATGGTAAATTATTCTTTCTCTTTAGAGGAAACTATCCAAAAATGTAATGGGAAGTTAAGTAAGCAGTATTTCTTACTCGAGAATCTAGAAAGATTCAAAACAGGATGTCAGAGTTAGTGCTGAATAGCTTAATATATCGTCCCCATTCAAGAGATGTAACTGTTGCTCTGTGACTCTGATTAGAGAGAAGTCAATAAAACGCACCAGCAGCTGCCTTAGAATTTATTGGGACCTAGGATACTACCATGGGCTGGAGGAGTTTGTGGTTATTTTATATTATATTCCATGGCTTCTAGGACTGTAGTTCTCTTTGGGCAATCTTAAAACGTGACGAAGACCCTGAAGACTGTGAGTACTTCCCCAACCATCAGACCACAAGGAGGCAACAATTATCAAATATATGACTTTGAAGAGAGGGTCCGGATCCCACAGCCCTGTTAATCAGACCAGCCACACTGTCTACAGTTGAAGAGCTGTGTATTAATATGCAAGTTATGTACAATGACATGGCAAACATCAGCATCATTTCAGAGCTGATGTTCCCCTAGCACCAATCATGAGTGATACTTGCATTCAATAACTGTTCAAAGGCAAACACAGAAATGAAAAAAGCAATTTATAACCTTAAAGGATGTATGCACCCAAAACTAGAGGTTCAGCAGAAGAGAACGTGCATCTGCCAACAGCTTTCAGACAAATGTATGTAGCTAATACTGCTCAGAGTGAATCATTAATGACAAAATTGAGTTTTGGGAAGCTGTGTGGAATGACCAGCCCATGAATGTCTGTGCTTTACCTTATTAGCATCACTTTGTTTCTCTTTACAAAACAGGCAGAGGTGAGTAAAGGCCATTGCATTCTTAATTTTTCTGAAAATGAAGTGCCATTAATAGTTTGGACAGCTTTGGACCCTGAGTGGGGCCAAATAGCCTGTGTGTGGTAAGTTCAATGAATGTACCAGTCGAAAAATGTGAAGTAGGAATGTATCTGAATGAACTTTAGGTTGTTTCAAAAAAGCTGGGTTTTTTTCTTGTTTGCTTGTTTCCCATCACTATTCTCTACTTGGAACATTTTAAACCATGCTAGGACTGGTACTTTCAAATAGATCTTGATTTCATGAACACAGCTAATGCAATCAGTAAAATCTGCATTTTTTCTAACATAGTCCTTTTTATTCCTGTAGGACTCAGTGATAGCTGTAATACCTCTCCAGACTTCCACTGAAGTCAATGACAAAAATCCCATCAGCTTTGAAGGGTGGAGGTTCTGCTTCTTAATGGAACCGAATGTTATGGGGGTTTTGTTTTGTTGGTGGGGTTTAGGGTTTTTTTTTTAATATGCATAATTCGTGATAGATTTGAAGTGAAATCTGGGTTCTACATTAGTCTCTAACTCTTTTTAGCAAAAGCGTTGAGAGTTTGATATCTGAACTTGGATTTAGGCCCAAAGTGGAAACTAATCATCTTCTGTTTCCAAATCAAGTTCAACAGACATTATAGGACATACACTACAAGCACGTTCTTTAGACTATTGACTTGCACAGGATAGTTACTTGCATAAAAGAGAAGCAAAGTAGCCACAGAGTTTGGCTCGAGTTAGATCATTAATTCCACCATTAATCTATTGGCTCAGTCAATCTATAGGGACAGAAAACGTACATCCAGAGCAGGAGATTGGATGATTCACTTTGCCTCTCAAGTTCTTTCCCTCAAGCCGCACATGAGGTATGCAGATAAATAACTTCCAAAGCTACCCTATAGCACCTAACCTGTTCTTTAAGATCTCAGCCTTGTACTTCCTTGCCTTTTAAGCAACCCAGAAAAATGTCTTCTGGAAGCATCAACGTGCCATTGCTCAAAAACTGAAGGTAGATACTAAAGCTAACTGCTGATATGATCTGAAATAGATTTATTTAATTAAATGAATAAATTTATAAATAAAAAAGTAATAAGTAATAAATAGGTTAGGTAAACAGGTTGCAATAGGGAAATGCAGCTTTCTTTTTGCTAAATTTTACTGATGCCATTTGAATTAATTGAGCTGTTATTGAAAAATATTTTTAAAGTAGTATACATAGAAGACTAAAAGTTATTCCAGGCCATGATCCCATGAAACAATCTGCAGAGATGCACTAACCTTCCTGCCCAGCAAAATATGTACAACATGAGAGGGTAAGTACAATGTGGACTTCCAACAACATGTGTGGCCACTTTCTTATGTAGTTTCGCCTCATACCGATTCAGTGTAGTTTATTAAACTGTTTGAAAATCGAGTTTGGTGTTTGTATTTTCCATCTCATACTTTTTCTGTGTTTCCACGTTGCAACAGTAGGCACAGCTTCCTTGTTTTCATAGGTGGTTTTGTCAAACTTGCAAAAGGGTTTGTGTTTTCCTGAACAAAACTTTTGATGAATGTCTGTGTTGCTGTATCATTTATCTGCAAGTTTGCTTATCGACTGTCGTCGCTTAATTTTTCCATTTCTTTTTATAAGCATAATCCTCTTTGCCATTAAGATCTTCAAGATGAGCGCTCATCTTTGACTTTTTTCCTTCTTCTCTACTACTTCCAAGATGCATCCAAATCTTATCACTTCTTCCTGTGAAACATTAAAGTCTGTAATCTCTTGTGTAGGTAATATTCTAAATAATCAGTGTAAGCTTACAGCTGTCTCTGCCTTGATTACTCTAGCCTTCAAATATCTCTTCCCTGAATATTTTTTTTTCAAAATGCTGTCAAAGTGATCTTTCCTATGCATAAATCTGATCTTATCTTTTAAACACACATCCTGAAGTTTCAAACATTGGTCCCTGTCTAATCACTCTTCCCTGCTCTATACCACTTTTTCTGATGATCCAAGCAATTAAAAACTTTACTTTTAGGAAGTCATCAAGAAATTACTTGGGTGATGGAAACTAATGATGAGTAAGACTTCAGTTCAAGAGTTTTAAATGCATAATGCTGCACAGAGCACTTTTGGTACCTAGTGTTTACATTAAGGCATGTGATTGGGTATGTACCTGAATCAGAGCCCAAATAAATGTAATTTTAACTTATCTTTGTCTACTACAACATATTAGCGTTTCTAGACTGCCAAGAACACTGTTTGCGCTAAACAAATAACACTAAACCAAACTGCTACAAATTTTTGCTGCAATGTTTTGCACTTAGACTATAATCTGTCAAAAGATTGCTCTCAAAGCACTTTACAGACATTAACTAATTAGGCCTAATGACATTTCTCTGCAAGTAGTAAAGTGTAATTAATTCCCTTTTGTGAAAGAGAATTTAAGGCACACAGAGATCAAATGATTTTTCCAAGGGCATGAAGGATGTTACAGAAGACGTGGGAATAGAATTCAAATATTCCAATCCTCCAAGACTGTGCTTTAGGCACAGGAACACAGCTATCAGCTGCGGGAGGAGGACAGCTCTTCCTTTCCTTTCTTGGTTATTACAGAAGTACAGGACATTAATTGCTGCACAGACATGCTTTCATTAATTCCACACTAATGGCCTGCAACGGGTGCCTGTAATAGTCCATTAGGAAGGAAGTTATCTGCCTTCTCCAAGTTCTGTGTGTAAACAGCAGTGAAGAAACCGTGTATTTCCAAGTTATCACTCTACCGAGGACAAAGTATTACTCATGTTATCCATTTTTATTGATAATGCCATTTACTATTTATTGTAGAGTTGTGTTTTTAATCCTGCACATTTGTATTCCTCAGAGTTAAATCTTACAGTGACAAGAAAAAGGCTACAGAATTTCAATTTATGTGTAAGAGGTTATCTCAACGACTTTTGTAGATATGTAAATTCATGTCTTAGATTTAGCTATAAACTTTGACTATTTCTTTTAACATTTTTTTTTTAACTTAAGCTTTAAAGTAGGAGTTTTCCTGGCCTGCACTGAGCCAGCACTGGTTAACAGGAAGAAGAGACATGTAGCCCCCATCTACAGATAACGAAAAAAAAGGAAGAATATGAACTAAGTGTTCTGGTTTAGAAGCTAGTTTCCCCTGTTCTCTGCTTAAATCCCCAAGGGTCTCCTCTAACTAGAGTATATTTTAAGTAAAATAAGTATATATGGTCAGACTTTCAAAGGTGGTTAGGTATCTAACTGTGTGGGCAGGTCCTTGTGAGGTCTTGATAAGAGTGAGGGCACCTGAGTCCCATCGGATGGAGAATAAAGACAGGGAATGGACGGCTCCATAGAGACATGTCATTTGATTTCACACAAACTGTCTTTGCAAATCACTTTTTTAACTGTCTTTGTGCCTTGAGTTTTTGGCTGGCTGTTTTAGCCTACTCTTAGCAAAATTGATATAATGAAGCAGAAAAAAAGGAGAGCTGCTGAGCAAGAACCTCTCTGTCTGTCTGTCTCTGTAGCTGCTCTACTCAAAGGTTAAGAAAATGGGAACTTCATCTTTGAGGCTTTGCTGATGGAAAGTGATTGACTGTAAGTCTTTTTTTTACACTCTTTTTAGTGTATTTCTAATGTTAACTGGCTTGCTGGGTGGAATTTTCTTGTAGTTCATGCAAAAAGGTAACCAACATTATCACTGGAAGTTATAGCTGGACTTGCTGAGGGAGGATCTGCAGGGATCTTTGTGTTAAAACAGACAAATAAGACAGCCTCTTTTCCACTCTCCTGTACAACCTGATAGGAATTTGCACCTCACTTTGCACTGATAGATCACTGATAAAAATGTATAGCAGTGAACAAAGAGAGCAATACCCAGCATGTGCCCAAAGTAAGATGAAGAATTAAATCAATACACTGCAGAAATATGAACTTTTTTTTTAATAGCCACACATTTTTTGTTGTATTCACTATGATGGATTTAGCAGTTGAACCAGGCAACAAACAGTATATGAACCAAAAGGCAGTTTATAAAAGGTTCCCCATCTGGATAGAAAATTCTTCTTTTTTTTTCTATAAAATAAGAATTTATTTTATGAGTTATAAATTGCAGCTCTTAAACTCTTCATTGAGAAATCGACTATAACCTAACTGCAGTTCTTTTAAAGACTACAAAGAAATGTTTCACTTTAAATGGATACCATTGACTTTCCCCCGCACTGACTTCTTTTCTGACAATTATTTTCCATTGATGTTGTAACTATTAGCAGTGTGGCAGCACTTGGAACTTGAGATCAAGGCACATTACATTTGCTGCTGCTGCTGTAAAGCTTTGCTGTCCTCAGTTTGAACCTAGGTGAGTGAAAATGGCTGTTTCAGAAAACTAGAGATACAATCTGCAGGATTCCAGATATCCAGCAAAGCTATTACAGCCTAATATTTTAGTATCTAATTCCAAGGGCATCCAGCAACAGGCAGAGCTCAGAATGACTCCCAGCTGGCAGCATTTCTAAAAGAAACCAGACGTTGTCTTAACTTGGTTCCAAGTCTATAGATGTAATTGTGTACTGATGGCCATGTGGCTTCTTAAAACAGAGCATTTAAATAATGAGCGTTTAGCATGTACCTTAAGTTATATGATGCTAACTCCTTTCTCTCTTCTTGCACCAGAGCTGTCAAATCCTGACCCAAATAATGACGTGTTTGCTTATCTTTTCATATGGCCCAGGTGTCACAAAACATTAATGATTTCTTTGTCTAGTCATGTTATGTTTTTAGTTTCTCCCAGTACGTCCCATGCTCACTTTAGTTTCTCAGCTTGGACCTTGATCCCGCAACTGGACCCTCCCCAATAAGCCTTAATATATGAGAGCGCACCACTGCAGGTCTTCTCCCCTCTGCTCCTGTCTTCCCAGACTCCCTATATGATCAGAGCTCTCCTAGCTGAGGGTGGCAGCCCTGTTCCCCTGGTCACTGCTGAGGCTGTAACCTTCAATGGGACAAACTGTGGTGCTCCACTGGCACGTATGCAGCAGCTCCTTTGCCAGACCCACTTGGCACAAAGCAGGACAGCCTGGCTATTTGGAACCAAGAAAGGGGGAAAAAGTATTTTGCTGATCATTCAGAAGATCTAGGAGGGACTCGAAGGACCTGAGGGAAAAATTCCCTTCTGCTGTTCCCTCACGGTAGTCATCCCTCTGCTATACACAGACCCTCGTGTACGAGAAAAAAACCTTGCACACAGAATAGAAAACCACAGCCTCCAGTCCAGCGGTCGTAACCATCTGCCAGATTTCTGCCCCCAGATGTTTCAGTACAGGACTAAAATCCTTCATCCTTGGAAAATGATTTTTTTTTTTCATTAGATGTGTATTAGTCCACCACATATTCCAGACTGCTTGAACAGTTTGTGTAAAATCCGAAGAGACCAATGAGTTAAATATCAGCTCAGAAACACACAACCTGAAAGTGGAGGCTTAAAATGAAGACAGTTCGTCAGCAGTCTCTTCACTTCCTCTCACTAATAATATGATTGCATTGTAGTACTCGTAGCATAAACTCTTGTAATGACATTACCGGAATTGCTGTAGAGGCATAATACATCCTAAGGTATATTTATTATAATACTAAAATTTCTGATACCGATAAATTTGTCTGTCAAAGTTTTCATGATGAACCTGTTTTTCTCCTAGCATATGAGAGAAAGCTAATAATTTGCTGGTTTATGTTTCTGTTTCCATATCTCAGAAACAGATTAAAATTCACTCTAATACTGCAGGATTTGAATTAATGCTTGAGCCCTTAATTTACCTTTCCCATGTGTAAAATAGGAATATTTATCTACGACACATTTAATAACCATCTTTCAAAAATGCTGCTACAAAAATATACAACAATTTGGAAAAAGAAAGCATAAGAGCCTCCAAACTGTATTTCGATTAGAGGATTATGCCAAAACACATAATATCATATCACTAACAGAGCTGCACTAAAAAAAAATCAGATTAACTGCAAAACCAGATAAAAAATAACTTCATTGGCCCATATTGCTGTGTCTGAGTTGCATGGCATTCAGAAATCATGCTTGCTAAATGACTGAATAATACAAAAAACTTCTTTGTTGGTAAAGAACTATATTTAAATCAATCTTCTAGAAAACCAGAGGCCATGCCAAAATGGTAATGAATGAATATTAAAGAAAAAGTTCAAATTAAACACTTTAAATAACTGATACTTCTGTGAGTAGGTGGGATACACCTCATCTGGCTTCAGCTTACTCAAAGTTAGATTGAGTCACTATCAACAGTGGTACCACCAGATTGCCATTTAACTCCCTCTTTTTAGACAAACACCTTAGGGTGGGCTGAGCTGCCTCTGAGACTCATAAAAAGGGAACCTGGCAAACTAGTTTAGAATAGTTTATACCCATGCTTAAAGTGGGTAGAATAAAGGGAGATTAATTATGTCTTAGGGCCTGTACATGTAATACTGATGGGAGTTTCGTCAGTAACTTCCAGGGGGACCTGACCATCGCAGTGTGGTACGACCAAATCAGTGAACTCCTGGGAAAGGAGACTGGTCTAAACTTGAGATATGTTTTTCATTATGTGGCAAAATTCCTCTAGTTCTCAAAGTGACAACTGCTGCCAGGAGTGATTTTCAACTTTCAAATTATATCTGGCAACATCTTTGCCCAGATTTCAGCTAATTATACAGGGGATGTTTAAAGGTAATTTTTAATTCCATAATGGACCCACCACAAGCCTTTTCTTACCATGAAAAGTGCTGAATATAGACCACATGCCACTTTTCTAAAGATGAGTGTAGGAACGACTATAGGTGTCACAAAGCATCTTAGTTTTACCCAAAGTAATAACTAGCCAAATTCAATTTATCTGCAATAAGAATTTTTTCAGAAGTGCTAATAAATTTAGAGGGAAGAACTTTGTAAGTAAAGCACGCACCCAGATACACCCATATGCATAACATACAGCTATACATACTCCTTGGAAAGGATGCATTAAGCTACACAAAACACACTCAAAACACAGTATATTATTCTGCATGAGCAGCTGGCCAAGCTGGACAAGATGTCCTCAAGTAGTCAAGTTTCATGAAGCAGATTATAGGCTTCCACATTTGACTCAGCACATGTAGCAAAACCATCCAGAGATACCACAATCTTATCTTTTGTTCCGCAGTTGTGCCTCGAGGCCAGTTCTTAGCCTTTGCCCTCTGCCCCCATCAGGTGCCTTATCCATAATCCAATTGCTTTCTCAGTTACCTGCTGCTTCTGTGTTCTCATTGTTATGCCTATACCAGTTTTAACCAGCTCTCAAAGCTGCATTTCTTCACTGCTAACCTGTTTTCAGGCTGTGCCCACATTTCCATTTTCCTGTGCTGTTTTTTGGAGATTGTGCTCCACAGGAGAGCAGAGAACACCCGGTTCCAGGCTCCAGTTCATACAACAAGCTCTTGCAAACTCAGCCTGATGGCACGTCTAACCGGTCACGGTCCTGACACCCTGCTAAGGTGGGGGCTGTGAGCAGCAGTGGCTATTATTACTGGGCCATGGGGCAGCAAGAGCACTTCTTCTCTTAGTCCTACAAAGCCCTTCTCTCTACAACACAACCTGCTTCAAGAGAAGGGGAATGAGAAAGCATACAGCTAAGGAGAGCTATTTGGACATGACTCTACTGCTCTTTTTTTAGTCCTTGCTCCTCTCAGAAAGCTATATTATGTTCATACAAAATGGAGAGGTCTTTATTTACATTATCGCCACATCGGATTAATGGATATCTATTTGCCCCTTTTCATGTCATCTGAACATGGAGGTCCTTGAGCCTCTTGCTGTCACTATTGGCCTTGACAGAGCCTGTGCTGGGTCCTGATGCTCTTTATGAACCATCCACCCTGCTATCCCAGTAAGACGTTCCCTCAAACAGGCCTGTGGGGAGCCAGTGCTGTTTTGGAAACCTGGAAGTTTCTGTAAAAGAGCTCAATACTTTAATTACAGCTATCTGAGGCAGTTCCTGAGCCAGGGCTTTATTTTCTCACACAATAAGGGGCGGAGAAAGTTTTCAGAGTGGAAGTCATGAACATCTCCCTTTCACTATCAGGGTCTGAGAGATGCCCAGTAGCCCCTGTGACTCTAATATTATAAATCAGTGGGCTGTCATGATATCTTCAGATGCCTGCTGTCAGTCACAGAGGAGAAATCTGTATCCTGCCTGCAAGTCAGGAAAATAATTCAGGAAATGAATGCTGCATTTGTGGAGAGTAGAAAATGTTATAGAGTCAAAATTTTCATTTCCAGCAAATCTTTAGTTAACATTCATATATCAGGAATTAGCACACACAACCAAGCAAATCACACCATTTTTTATCTTTTCAGTGCAGGTGCACCAAAATTAGTCTGGTTCCTCTTTCCAGCTCTGAGCCTATTACAGAGAACATGCAATTCCCTTAGGCAGCTACTGGGAATCAAGGACACTTGCTTCATGTTAAGGTGCTCATTAAAAAAGAATACCCTAGGAATAAATGGATGCCATCAGAGTTGGGATCTTCCTTTAGGGAAACGTTATTATAATGACATTGTATGTACCTAAACTTACAAAAAATACATGTGTAGACAGGCATAGACAGGAGAATTTTTTGAGCAGACCTTCAAGTAGTCAATGGACTACCTCCCAAATTACACATTTAGGACTCCTGGGCAATCCAGAATGCAGAAAATGTACTAATTTTTCTTTTCTTATCTGATAGAAATGGATACCAGAACACAAAAAATATCATTTCAGTTCCTTCCTTTGCATAATGTGGTCATTTGGAAATAGTTTCTTTCATTCATCTTTAATCTTTGTAGAGGAGGCTATGAAGTATAATTTGGAACACTAAAACAATCTAGAATTTATAACTGTATCAAAATTAGAATCTCCCACTATGTATGCAGAAGCAGAACCTTAAACACAGACATTTTAAACCATAAAGCCCTTACAAGTGTGCACAGGATCTGGTCCAAGCAAAGTCCTCCTGCAAATTCCTGAGCAAAGTCCATGGAAAAGAAGAACCTAGATTTTCCACATACTCTCTCTGACAAGAACACTGCTGTAGTTCTAGACTCAGTAACAAGACATATAATATGGATTTTCTGTTCCCATCGGAATTAGTAGGATAAAATGTCCCTTGACCCACAGGTTCTATGCAGTGGTCTTGTCTGGAGTTTGGGAAAAGCAACCCTATCACATCTACTGAAATCAGTGGGAGTTTTGACCCTAACATCACTGTTGAATATCTTGTGTTTACTGCCACTGATTCATTTTGTGGCCTAAGCTAGGTCACAAAGTCTGAAAACCTTTTAAGCCAAGCGTGGCAAACATGTTGGTATCCTTAGCATATATAGTTGTAAGCAAACATACGTGCCAGCAAGTCAAGTGTTTATGTAGAGAGATGACTCATCATATACCTGAACAGATAATATGTGGGTTCGAATTTTGTATTTAATCTTAAAAAGTTTTCTGTGCAACTATTACCATTAATAGTCATTATTAACATCAGTAGGGGGTCTCTCCAGCTACATGGGACTAAATTTGTTGCTTCTGATAGAGCAGAGAGAAGCATCTAGTATAGTCAGTGTTTCTGGGAGCTACATTGCTGTTTCTGAGCAGGGTTTTGCTTTGTTTTGTTTTGCTTTGCTTCATATCTTTACCCCCTGCTGCATCCTGTAGTTTGTTGTTCTTTAATCTTTCCTTGTTTTTAGTTTAATTAAGTGAATTGAAGTGAACAAACAAAGCCTCAGACACTTGTAAATTCCCAGCTACCACGATACTGAGCATTCCACGTCCGTGGAAATTGGTTTTTGCACCTTTAATTTTCAGGCTGTATGGAATAGGAGTGTAAGCAGGGTCTATCCCACAGGATTTTTAGACAGATGAGAAATGTGATGCAATAATAGCAGAACAAATAGAACAACAGAGCAATGAAAGAACAGTGAGAGAGAGCAGATTATTTGGGAATAGTTATGTGCCATGTAGTAAGGAACACTATTCTGATCGCTTCTGAGTTGACAGAAGTGCTGGTAGGGAAAAAAGGTGTTTGCATACATTTGACACCTGAATTTTCAAAGCACTGGGAAAATTATTAAGATAAATAAATGGAGCCAAGCATGTCCAATTAGCGATTAGTCACTTTCAGTACTTTTTTCAACAGTCATCATTGTGCTAACAAAATCCAAACCAGTCTTTTACTATTAAGTAACAGAATGGACATCCCTGCATATTATATGTAATGGTGACCAAACTACAGGAAATTATTTTAATCTTCCATATATGGATATCCATATACAGATTATATCGATATTTATATATGGATTATATGGATATATAATTCAGTCATTAAGTATACGAAGGACTCTTAGTATGACAATGGTTAAAGGAAACAAGAAGGTGGAGGGCTGTTCAACAGGCTAAGGGTCAACAAAGTCATATATCTGTGCTGACAAGGAACATTTGAAGCAATATCTGCATAAGCAGACAATCCAGTAAGAGGCAAGCTTAAAAATCATGAGTGTTGTGTAGGTCTGTCCTTAGGAATTGACAGTACTGACCTGGGACCTTGCATGCTCCTCTGTCCGCTGCTCAGGCTGCAGCATTCACAGGGAGTAGCTTCAGAGCCATACACATTTTGAAATGTTCAGTAAGTAATGTCAGAGACTTGAGAGTCTCCAAAATAGGTCAAAGTGTGACTGGCTTGAAAATAAAGGGGCTACATTAACCAGGGAATATTTATTAGCCCCAGACATCGCCTGTCTGGTAAATTGGTTAGGAAAGATAAACTGAAAAAGAGGCCTGGTAAAACAAAATTAAACCAATCATCTCATACATATCTCTATAACACTACTGATTTTAACTAAGGACAGGAATTTGTCTTGAAGACCTGAAACTCTAGAACTGAAGAGTTTGGCAATCTGAAAGAGGAGAACAAAAGGTGATAAGTGATGGTTATTGGTAAAATGTAGATATAACATTTGACATGGAAGAGCAGAGGTTCTTTGAAGAAAAACTAGGGACAACTGAAAGGAGAGAAGCTGATAAAAACAGCCTGTGAAGTAGATAATCTCCAGCACAGTAGATGAGAGATGGCCATAAGAGCATCAACAATTTTAGTTGACGTACTTTCTCAAACTGCAACATCTCAAGGTGACCTATGCAACAGCTTGAACTGTGGTGACAGGGAGCCAATTTTGACTTTGGACTTAATTACAGCATTTACTTTAATTATTATTCAATGACAAAGAAAAGAAGAGTTGTTGCAAAAAATGTTATAAGGTAAGAGTTTGGTTTGGGGTTTTTTAACAGCTTTTTCTGTGGTCAAAATAGAGGTTGTTGTGTATCTTAAAGAATGCCTTTGAAGCAATATCTACATTTGAAAGAAAAGTAGCTAAAATTTACTGTCTACACTATTATTATGTTTGATAGATTCAAGAGAGAATGCTAGGACAGAGGAGGTAAAACAAAGATTTTGCTCTTAGAAAGCACTCTGAGAAACAAGTAATAGGATGTGGATATGAACATCAGTGAATTATCTTAACCTGCCATGGAAGTGTCATGCCACATAAGGCCCCATTTCAACTCAAACGGCTTGAAAGTTGATTGCTGGATCCTCAGCAGAAAGAGAGGAATTTTGGAACAATAAAGCTTGCAAAAACCTGAAGGCCAAAAATGTATTTTCATGCCTGACGTAACAAAACCTTTATTTAGTATCTGTTGTCTGACCTGCCCTACTCCTGCAGACAGCAACATAATAATATTGTAGAAGACCCAACAGGAATTAAAAGCCATATGTATATGAGAGAAAATTAAAACATCTAAAGTCTTATAATTTTGATGCCCTGTAGTGGTGTTTCAATAAACTCTTATTAGGCACTATGAACCTATTTACTGATAGCTGAGGTTTGGCTCTGAGACCATTATTGTCCTTTCAAAATTTTATGCTGGTTTCAACACCCACTGAAAAGCATAAGCAACCTTGTTTTTCACTTGGATCTTTTGACATTGTCTTCTCACCCTCAGTTATAACAACTTTGAGTTGTTACATTTTGGAAAATAAGATATTTTAATCATATGTCCTCAAAATTCCTACTGACAATCTCTTCCTCACATTTATTAACACTTATTATTTCGAGACCAGTCAGTTCCACATCTGCTTGGTTTCTAAGACAATATACAGTGCATCCGCTCATTGAATCCCAGGGGTCATATCCTTATTTAGAAGCTGATACTGACAATGCAGAGATCCTATTGTGAGACCTTTATTTCTTCCAAGATTGATTATGGTAATTTTTATTACATAGATTTCCTAAAGCTGCCTGGCTCAATTTATAGTCCCTGATGTTTCCACTCTTCGTGTCCTTAAAGCTGCAACATGTTCCTACCTTGCTAGGGATTTCTGTTTTATGAAGAGAATGCTCTGGTGATATGTGAGCTCTTGAAAACCATACTATCTTTCCAAGGTTTCCACATTAGTTTCCAATCTTTCACTGTTTTCCAGTTCCTGGTCTGGCTCCTTGTCCCCAGATAACATTCTGCCTCTGGGCACTACCTTCCTTTGTTTCACTCAAGTGTGGAAAATACTTTCTGATAAGTCACCAGGTTTATAACATCACACTATTAACACTTCAACCCCAAAGACTCCCCTGAATACATCAGCATTGATGCTGGTACTGTGAAGCTCTAGCAAATACTGGTCGGAGACTCCAGTGCCAGTCTGAAACGTGACATGTTGCCTTTGACTAGGTCTACGCTAGAAAGGACTCCAGTCCAACAGAAGCAGATTTGTTTGGCCAAACAACTGCATTGAGAACCCTTTCTGGGAGAATTGAGAGGCCTGCCTTCAAGGAAATGGGAGGATACATTTGGAAATGGCTGGATTGTTTTCAGCTGGCAACTGTTTTCATTGCTGATAATCATTCATAGCAAACTCTTGTCCCTGGAAACTCTTCAAAACAGCACTCTGAGGAAATCTTCCTGGTTGTCCCTGTTGCCAGGTGTGTTCTCTGAGAGACTTCCACCTCTGCGGATCTTGCCCTGTTTTTCTTGGCTTTTTCTAGGTGGAAAAGTGTCAGTAGATTTTTTTTTCTTTGAAAGGTGCCAAATAGGTCATTAAGCTGGTGTTGAAAGAGCCCCTGGCCCCCAGGATTTGTGGCACACACAGTCAGGTATCTCTGTCCTTGTGGCACAAAATACACAAGTGTTCCAGCTTCTCTCTGTGGAGAGGAGACAGGGCTTCAGACTATTTTCTGTGAACCTGTTGCTGGTGGTTGTGTAGGAGTTATTGCTTTGTGTGTTTAGTTTTTAACAGCAAATAGTAAAAATGCAGTACTTCTGCAAGGCTCCGAGTTGGCTTCATAAATTGCAAAGGCTGGGAGGACACTCCCCGAGCACCCAGAAGCAGAAAGTGCTTCTGACCCCCATGGAGTCACTTGCAAGGAACTTGCAAACAGGAAATACACTGTGAAGGTGACATGCCTGGATAGGCAGACGTGCTGGTTTACTCTCTCATTTGTATCTAATGTTCCAGCCCTACCACGCTTATCACCTGCTTTTCTCCGTGTCTAAACTGGTCTAAGGTTTCAGAGCAGAAATATCTACTTCACTGTTCTCTAATATGCAAATCAGATCATGTTTACTTCGGCATTTTCTAACACTGGATAATTTCTGCTCAACTGAGACTAGTACTTATCAGATTAATTTCTGAATTATAGATGTAAGCAATGTAATAGCCGTGTAATTATACCAGAAATTAATTTGGCCTATTATATTTAAATATTGATGTGAACATAGTCTCTATCCCCTTCATTTACATATTTCCTTCTCTCACTTAGATATATAAGATCTGAGGCTGAAAACAGCATGATTGTCATTGTACTGGAGTACAGTATCAATTACACTTAGGCCCCCACAGAGAGGAAATCAGCCAGTGTAGGGGGTTCCTTTTCTGAATTAGATTTCTTGGAATACAGAAAATGGAAATATACATGAAAATCCATTATTTCAAACATCTGCTTGCATTAGAAAGCCTCCACCAAAATCATGGGATGTGTCATAATTAAATGGCTTGAAAATAATTTCTTGAGAGCAGAAATTTTATATTCAGTAATGCATAGCAGCACATAGGAATTTTTCCCCTCAAAAAGCTTCTTTGCATTATGTTATCATACTCCCAAGAACAGGATCCGCTATGGATCCAAAACAGAATTAAAACCTTTGAGCATCCAAAGGTTTTGTTTACGGAGAAGGAGGTACCTAATCCCTAAATTCCCAGGTTCTGACCCCTGAGGGGTTTTTTTGTTTTCCTGTACTAATGCTTAAGTCACATGTCAATAAAATGCTTGCGGGTGACCTGAGTAATGGAACAAAGAGGAGCTCGAGTCATAGAGTTTGCCATTGCTCAGACCCTCTTGGGCACAGGTTTCTTCTACATGAAGAGCAAGACCATGACTTTCCTTGTGTACCCTCACCCAACGTGCCAGAGGTGGCTGCAGAGAAACTAGATCAGCAAGTGTTCCTGATATGAATCTAGATTCAGGGATGTGAGTCAGGAGCCAAACATACATGTTTTGCAGGTAGTGCATGAGACTCTGAACATCTGACACTTGACTAGGTGATGGTCCCACAGTCATAATTCCACAGTGGTCCCTGATGGAAAAAAACCACTGCATTTCTGTGAATCCCTATGAAAATCAATATTTCTTCACAAAATCTAGGTCTAAAACCAGAGGTGAAGGAATCAGGAGGAGCCAGGTGAAATGCCATTTAAAACAATAACTTCTTGAAGTTGCAGTTTACAGTGTTTATGGATGGAGATTAGCTAAATGTTTGAGCAGAACAACACAGTCTGTTTAAAAGAAGACACAACACTTTTGTGGGTAAGAGGGGATATCATATCACAACCACGCAACAACATACTTAGACTAGACATTGAAGTTTCCCTCTGTTCCAAAGAGATATTAATCATAGCAGGAAAAAGGAATCTATTTGTCTGTCATCCTTAGAGAAAGTGTTAAAATGTATAAAAGTTCAATAAACAGCTTCACATGACATCAACACTGTTCAGCTGAAAACCTTCAGATCTTTCAGTACTGTATAAAAAGACATCAGCTTTTGAAAAGTACATACTAAAACAAATGGAGAGACATGATGGTTGTGAATACAGAAAACTATTTGTACACAATCAAGTTAGGTAATGGTGCAAAAAATTGCTCTATAAATCAATCAGCCCTCTACACTTGTTTCATTAAGGGATAATATAACTCTGATATCATTTCACTAAAGTTGGCTAAGCTTCTCATATTTGATTTCCATCCAATTTTTTTAGCAGAACTCAGCATTTTAGAAACAAAGGAAAGAAAAAAATCCAGCGCACATGTACATTTTCATGATGTTTAATGCAGAACAGCAAGGTTGCAGTACATTAGTCATCGTGGCAAGCAGCCTATATGGAATATTAACTAAACTTTGAAGAAAAGCTGTATTTGTTCTAAATGCTTATACTGGTGTTTGCAGAACATTTGAATATTCCAAAGTGAGTGTGAGAGTTATCATTAAGTCAGGGCATTACCGGCTAACCTCTTCCCATAGGCAAACTTGTGCAGTTCTAACTGACAGTAATATGTAGCCATACAATCAGACCTTAAGTCAATTTTTGCCTCATATTGCCATCTTGATTTGTACAAGTTTATTCTGAAAAGCTGTGTACAGAATGAGAAAGACAGCCATTGATATTTCCTGGTTCATGGCAACACCTAATTTCTGATTCACCTCCTGCACATTCTTCACTTGATCCTGTTAAGGACCCTCAACTCTTATAGAAGGTGCTAAGCTCCCTCTGTTACCATTTAGTTCAATGGGGTGACAGGATATTTTGACCAAACGTGTGATTGTGTCACATTCAAGATCACTTAGCTTTTGAGTGAGATGAGATCATGTGGCTCCTTATAATCAGCTTGTATCAAGTTTAAAAGGGTGCATATAACATTTCACGCATACAATCATTAGTCATCTGACATATTAAAAATAAACACACCCTCAAAAATATCAGCTTACCCCCAATCCTCTGCTTTGATGATGTAAAGTAAAATCCATCAGACTATTATCCTGGAGGTTCTTTTCTGAAGGGTAAGCCACAGTATCTGTTCTCAAGTGTTCAAAAATTGTACTGATACATAATGGATAATTTACATTTAAACTCTTGGATATATGAAAAATCATGCAAATAAGCAATTGACATTATTATGCTTTTAGTGCTGCACAAGCTAACAGTTGTAAAGTAATTTTTGGCACCGACGCTATGCTATTTTGCAAGTTAAAGTAATACGTTATGTAAATGCATGTTTTTAAACACTGTGTTCTTGGTGTAATCATATTTTCACTCTATTACTGATCTTATATGTCTGTATCCTCAATCCGTTTCTACAACACAGTTTTGTATATTTTTGTTTTGTTCATTCTCCTACATCTATTCACTTGCATTCTGACTTACCTTCTCCCTCATGCTGTGATACATTTCTGCCTCTCTCTACATCATGACAGACTTTTTCTTCATCGATCTCCTGATCTGGACATAGCTTCTTCTCTATCTTGACTTGTTCTTATTTCAGCCCACAAATAATTAGGTTCCACTTAGTTCTGAGGAAGGTAAATCTAACCTCAGAAGGGAGTTGTCCAAGTAGCAAATAGATTACACAAGAGTTTGTTAGGTCCACCCTGTTTATCAGAGACTCCTGAACTGACTAGCAATGCACTCCTTTCCATGCTCTCCACCACATGATACAGTGAAGTCTGGCTATCTCTACTCATCAGAGGCCCATCTCCTACAGACAAGGACCAATGTTATTTGTGTTTCATGTGTTCGTTCATGTGCCAAACACTCACATCCAGATCCCTGGGTCTGTGTCCACACTGCCTGGTTCACGTGGCACTCTCAAACTTACAATCTGTCCCATAAATCCTTACAGCTCTTTGAAGTATATGGCCCCGATCCTCAGACTTCAAAGCATATTCCAATCTGGATAAACACATACTGCCCAAATCAATCTCCCTGCAGTCTGCAGTTTTACTGTAATAGAATATGTTTGATTTTTTTTTTTTTCTCTCCCCACTCTCCCCCCCACCCCAGTGGAAGGCTTAGAAGCAGGTGTTTTACTGACAGTAAGAGTGAAAAGACTTTGCAGTTTTTCATCCCCTCCACACCAGGTCAATCATCATCAGAGTTCAGCTAGCAGAATCATAACTGCTAATGCAGCTACCAGAACCGCAATGAAATATGTCTCAGGTTAGCTAGACAGGAGAAGGTTGGTGTGCAGATCTAGACATGGTTTATAGGTAAATATGTCAAAAGAAGTGTGAAGCAGTAGTTGTTGTAAAATAAGGCAACTGGAGGGGAACAGCTGACAACAGAACATAGACAATAAAAGTGAAAAAGGAGAGGAAGAGTGAAGCTATAAATCTGCTGAGTTACGGTGGAATCACTTTTTCTTCAGGCCTTATTCAAGCAGAAAACTTGTATATTTTTGAATGGGAGGTGCACTGTGCCTTTTCATACTAGGAAAAGTGGTAAATCTATAATCTAACCAGCCATTTGGATAGTTAAGGTGCTGCCCTGTGTTTAGGCAGAAGCAGCTGGAGTGAAGATTAGATTGGTTCAAACCAGAATGGGGACAGCCTGTGATTATTCCAATCCTCCAAGCCCAGACTTTTACTTTCCGTGGGCAGCTGTAGGATAGCTAGACAGCTGCTCTCTGCCATTAACAGACAGATAAGTGGGGTTTTTTTTCCATTTCCAAAATCAGATTGATCTTTGATTGACAAGCATCCAAACCCTTCTGTATCATCCTAGCTCTGTCAGAAAGGGAGAGCAATGAAGTTGATTGATGAAAAAAAAAGGTACCTGCAACATATGCAACCCAGACAAATAATTAAATATTCTAATTTCCAGCCAGGCAATTTTAGTCCAGGCTGAAGATATTAGCACCCAGAGAGGATTGACAGCATGGGTGACTGCTTGATAAGGAAAGAACAAATCATGTGGGTCTACCATTTAAATGTCTTTTGAGGGCAACCTTTGAATCAAGAAGGCAACAGATTGATCTTGTAGACTAACAACTGATATACGGCATTGAAATATTCCGTGAAGAGAAGAAGGTCTCTTACCTAAAGAGAAGGGTTAACAACCTACTAGGATCAAAAGAGATTGACTTTGCAGAAACATTTTCAGATTGGGATGAAAAGAGTAACTGAAAGAGTCTTAATTTCCTTTTATGGCTCAACAGCCGGAGTTCATACAGACAATATAGATAAGGACTGTAATGGTTAGAGAAAGAGGTGCTGAGTTTGTAAATGAAGCCAGTGTGGAAACCTTTTCTTACTATACATTTTTTAAAAAGTGAATGGAAAGGACAAAGAACAGGAGAAATGTGTTTTACAAATGCTAGAAACATATGTAACAAGATTGTTGTATTAGAAACATATGTTGAGGGAAAATTATGATTACATTGGAATGACAAAGACTTGGTTAAATCAAGCTATCAACTGGGAGATAAAATTACCAACGTATAAAGTTTGCAGATGGGTGAGGTAAAACAAAGGTAATGAGGGAGGGAGCAATTTGCGTATAGGGAGAATACTGAATAAACAGAAATAAATGACACTAGGATTTTGGCTGACACAACAGGGACTATTTGAAGTAAACTGAAGAATGAGATATGGAAAAAGTTAGTCCTTGGATCTTGCCAGAGACCTTCAGAAGAGAATGAGAAAGCATATCAGGAAATGTTTTTACAGATGAAGGAAGTCTGCATCAAACTTGGTGTAATGATCATGTTAGGAGTTCAATTGCCTAGATATTTCCTAGGAAAATATTAGTGGGAAAAAGTAGGAAGGAAGCATGATTATGAAAGTAATACAGGATTGCTTCCTGTACAGGGGAAGGGTAATGTGGATATAGTGACTAGAAATAAAACAGATATGATGAATACAGTAAAAGCTGGGGAGAATAGTACAATAATTAGTGCAATACTGTGGTGGGTTGACCCTGGCTGAACACCGGATGCCACCAAGTCGCTCTATCACTCCCCTCCTTAGCAGGACAGCAGGAGAAAATGAGGTGGAAAGAAACCTCGTGGGTCAAGACACAGGCAGTTTAATAAAAGCAAAGGCCGTGCGCGAAACAAAAGGAAAAAAACCCAAAGATCCCCCTCCCCACCTCTCACCAGCAGGCAATGCCCAGCCACCTCCCGGGCAGCAGGGCCCCAACACATGCAGCGGCTGCTCCCAAAGACAAACATTGCAAACAACGAATGCCCCCACTCCTCCTCCTTTCTCCCAGCTTTTAATGCTGAGCAGATGTCACATGGTATGGAATAGCCCTGGTCAGCCCGGGTCAGCTGTCCTGGCCACCCCCCTCCCAAGGTCTTACCCACCCCCAGCCCACAGCGGGGGTTAGGGGGGGGGAATGTTGGAGAGGCAGCCTTGGGGATGGGGAAGTACCGCCCGGCAACAGCCAAAACACTGGTGTCACCTCCAGCCACCAACACAAAGCACAGCAGGCTGCCACGGGGAAAACCAACTCCCCCTCAGCCAGACCCAGTACAAATATCCAGGCTGAAATGCCAGTAAGACTGTAAAAAGGTAACTAGCGATCGTATTTTAGTAAAATCAGACTCTGAATGAGTATTGATAAATTAAAAATAGCCTGAAAGAATTCAGCTCTGCCAAAGGAAATTCAGAAACACATCTGAGAGATATTTAAGAAGGATATATTCAAAATACGAATAATAGATCAGGAATGAAGACAGAACAAACACTGCAGTCATGTCAGGGAAGTATAATGCAGTATCTACTCCCATTCACGGAACGAGTATAGAAGGATCTTGTGGCCAGTAATGCAAGTTTCCAACAGCTTAAATGACATACTTGCTTGTGCCCAGCTATTGTGTTACCCCTGCTGAAAGGCAAACAGGAGAAGGGACTGGAGTCGAAGAGAAGACATTGGGTGTGAAGAGGGAAATTATAAATGTCTAAATGTATTCTTGCACATTTCCCTGCTTCTGAGGGATGAGGTTCACAAATGAGGTTGGGTGCCATGCACGAAGCCTAGCAGTGATCCTCCACTGCACATTACAGGTAAGCACTCATGTCAGCTATGGGGAACCTGGGTTCAAGACCATATTTTGTCTAATAGAGGTGGACTCAGTTCTCCGAGGAAACTACTTTCTCATGAACAACCAGGTAGCCTGGGGTAGAGTGCTCTTATCTTTTCATTCTGAAGATGTATCATTCTGAAATTGTATCAATGATACAGCATTTGCTGTTTGTTGAGTGTTGGCTATTAGAAGGATGGTAGGTGATTGAGGAGTGCCAGAACAATGTTTCAGTGCATGGAATGATTTCACCCAGAGATGTTGATGCCGTCCTAAATTTCCTATTGCCCTGCAGCTAGTGCCCTGCGCTCTTCTCTGGAGACAAGAAAATTAGTTCATCCTGTTATTCCAAATCAATGAAGAAATGTGAATCTGTACCTGCCACACCTTGGTCTTGCTCCTTAGCCTCCCAGCAAAGCCTTCCTTCTTCACCTTCGTCACTGGCTCCAAACGGCTATTGCTGAACCTCCTTCTTTGTTCATAGCTCTACTTTTATTTAAACTAACAAATGCATTGCAAATTCCACTGGAACTAAGTTAGTTTTTAAATAATCTGTGGTATATTAATTTCATACGTACAAAACTCTTTTGTTTCACATTTTCCCAGATTACTTCTTTTCTCTCAGAATTGCCACAAAATAATAAAATGGACAGAAATTATTTCCTCCCACCTGACTGTCATCACCTTTATGCGAGGAAATGACTTTTTTCCCATTTTTGTACAACGTTCAGAGCCAACACACTCGTGCTGATCAGCTCAGCCAAAATCACTTTGCATTCCTGTCTAGACACAGGACTAGATTCTGTCTGAGGCAACCATTCCTAGAGCCCTGAGGGATCCAGAGGAGACCTCCTGAAGTTACCTAATAGAGGAGTGGACAGATATTCTGACGATTTCCTCTGTGCAAGGAGTACACTTCTCCCTCAGAAATACAAAGAGGATTCCTCAGGGTAAAATTCTCTTTAAAAGATTGTCAACTTTGTTAAAAGTAACAGCTTGGTTATTAGGAAGTTTAAGTACACAAGAATATTCACACATGCAAAGAGTAAAAGTCAGGTTGAACCTTTATTAAATAGCGGTCTTAGTCATAAGTCTAGGAACCAAGACCATATATCTCAAAATACTTCATCATGTGTTAATTTACTCCTATTAACTTTCTTGTATAGTGCAGTTGTTAGCTGTTCTCCAATTTTGTACAATTGGCCTCTTGGCAATTGACCATTTACACTATTTGTACAATTGACCATTATATAGACTTATAACCAAAAAAGTGTATATGAGACTTGTATTGATCTATTAAGTCAATTTCCATCCACTTTCATCTGCGCCTCTACTTTGGATTGGTAAATTTTGCATGTCCATTTAACTCCTATCTCAGCACTTCTCAGTCAAAATTTGTTATAATTTTTGGCTTCCTAAGCAGCTTACAAAGGTCTCAAACTGATCATCAGGTTGAGTACTAAATACTGTACAAATTCTACACAGATACTACTAAACACTACAGAAAAAGGAGTACGCAATTGCTTCCCTCTAAGGAAAAAAAAACCTTGGGGAAAAACAGAGAGGTGAAGAGATACATGGACAAGCACAGTATGACCACCCGGATTGCTGTATTTCTGTGGTGTGAAGTGTGGATACGTGTACTCTGTCTTGCATCTCTCTTTACACAGCAAAACGCTCAGACTTTCTCTTCCTGGAACTAGTTAAGAAATAAGACTATCAGTAGTTTTCTTGTACTGAGATGATTGGAATTAATGTTGAGGTTTGAAAGCCCACTGCTCTAAGGATTAAAGCATACTTTTAACATTTTGTATGTTCCTTGACATTCATGGATCAGTGTTAGAAGCTTGGTCTCACAGCTGTTTTCCTCTGGGTTTCTGATAATCCCACACATTTCTCCTTTCATTCGTAGCAGCCTCACACTCATATGCAACAGACTAGTAGTAGCAAGCACTGGTCCCTGCTGTATAATTATCAAGACAGGAAAGATCTGAGAAACATTTTAAATGGACACTGCTGAGTTTTGTAGTGATTGTTAAAAAATCTGGATAGAAACATTTAAGATCATATCTATACATGGAAAGTTATTAGTCCCTGTTTCAAGCACCTCTTAGCACTGAGCCAAGGCACCAAGAAAGAAAAAGCCCCACAACTTTCAGGTTTATATTTGAGGATCTGAATAACTCATTATATCTACTCATTTTATCACTTACAAGGCAGTGTTGTCATTCACTCACTTTCCTCCAGCAATGAGAAAGGAAAATGGCAAAAAGATTGGAAAATAATCTCTATAAAACATGAGTTTTGTCAGGGGTAGTTGGCTGGTCGTGTGCCTGAAAACCATCAAATCTCAAAATACAGTCTTTTTTAAAACTCTATTCCTTACCCCCAAGCTCTGAACACCAGTGCATTTGGCAGTGTCTGAGTCACAGCACCACATTGCAGTCTACTTGAGTAGACCTGTTTTTCCACATGGACTCTACCAAAGTTAACAGGACTCCAGACATCTGCAAGAAAGTACATGAGGACATCAGAACCTTAATTATTCCCAACCACTGCAGTATATTTCTATTCTGACGTCAAACTGAGATCTTCATTTTCTGCTTACATTTAAATGTGGAAATTAATCATTTGGGACTGTAATTATACATATGATGCTCAGGGAAATTATAATAACATCCAAAGTACCACAACTTTAGGCTGCATTTTGTTTTAGACATGTTAGATAATGCTTAATGAAGCATTTTACATCCTATTAAAGCTTTATAGCACACACTACCTCCTACTAAAAGCTGCTTAGTCAGTACCTAAATGCAGCTTAAAATCAGATACACTTATAAAATATGAACATATTGTATAATTTTCCTACATGTCAGAGTTAATACAACTTATTAGAGAAGGACAGAGCTCTGTGTATTTGGTGCAGTATTCATAGAAATAACTGCTAATGATAAAATATGCTAGCTGGAGATCATGTAGCATTTGTGCACTGTTACATTACAGTTACCAGAATTTTGACATATGACTGAAATAAATATACTTAAATGCAATATTTCTCTAATATAATGCACCTGGATGCAACTTCTGTTAATAAATGATCATGTGCTATAAAGTTTTCTAATTTATTAAAATAAAAACATCACTCAAGACAACATATATACACAGGCAGAAGCATTCTGGAATTCTTTAGACTTAAACACACTAGTACCACTTGTAAAGAAATATGTCTTTTATGAACAATAACACCATTATTTCAAACAAGTCTGTACTGATCACTGAAGAATGGGACAGATATCAAATCTGGACACAATCTTTTTAAGCACATAGTTAAATCTCACTGATATTAGTAGGGCAGCATAACTCACCTCAGGTAAAGGCAAATATAAAAAGACAGAAGGGAGGGAAAAATTTGTAGAGAAGATGAGAAGATTACACCAGATTCCATGATGTTAAAAAAGCAGTATTTTTGCTGTGCCATAATTTTCCATTTCTGTTTTAAAATTTACCATGAGATAAAGTTTTAGTTTATTTTCGGTAGTCATCTGACCAAAATGTTTCATTCCAAAGGTATCTTCAGCAACTGTGATTTGATCAAATTTGAACTAACACTGATGGAAGAGGTAAGAGCCCCATCCTCAACACTAGAGAAACCCACTGCTGAATTCCAAGTCCTTGCTCCAAGCACTGATTTTGTTGGAGCACAACTGGGAACAGTTCCAACATGGGAACAGTTTTTCTACCTCCATTCTTGCAAACTGATGAGCTGAAACTTTCCAAACATTTCAGCTAGAGGCAGATCACTAACCTAGCAAGTTTCAGCCTAAATTATTAGAATTTCAAGCAACTAAAATGAGGTTCTTATAGTATGGTGATAACAATAGATGTTGTGACATTATGTGTCTATTCTGCTGGAAGAAATAAAATAGAAAGGTTTACTACTATCTTTGCCACAATTGTAGTAATAAATGGCAGAAATCCCCACCTAACCATCACAAAGCTCTCTTGATAAAATTCTCCAGCCATACTGATGGAACCTCCTGCCTGTGTTAAAAATGAATATACTTACTCTCAAATGGTTCCAATTAGATCAAGTAGTTTCATGTCTATTTTAGGCATCACTTAAAGCAAATAGTCTGTCATCTCTTGTGATAAAGCAGCCAGTGCTGCTTAACAAGCTCATTTTTAACCAAATCAAAAGATATTATTTAACTTTTAATTTATCCCCAGTCAAGTAGAACATTCCCCAAACTTGTCTCTCAAGGTAGCTTTCAATTTGCATTTTTGCCTTGAGGGCTTAAAGTGCAGCTCAGCCAGAGGCAAAGAGCTGGCACAAGGCTGTGTACCATGTAAGACCTATATTGACATGATAAACTGTGATATCCTCTCCTGGTTTTCTTCATAGAAGTGAATTCCAGCTTCATCAAGAACTTGACCCAGAGAAGTATGTAGAAGTCCTCAAAGCTGAACTTGTCCATACATAATAATAATTTATTATGGAATTGAACCTGCAGAAGTAAAGCTCAGAAGGGAGATTATTTTATAAATGAAATGTCACCAAAACACTGGAAGAAATAAAATACATAGGCTTCTTAGACACACTATGTTTTACAAATATGGGAGTGAGCATCACCTGTGCCCTCAAGAGATTAACATGAAGGTGACTGCAATGTAGGCACCCCCGTAAAACCATAGTCAAACTGTTGATTCATCCGGTCTCATATCCTCTCTCCAGTAAAGCCAGTACCTACTGTAGCAGAGGAAGGCAAAAACTTCTAGAGTGTTTAATGATGATCCTAATGAGGTTTCATCTGTAATAGCTGGCAGCAGAACAGAAGAGTCTCAAGTAAAAAAAAAGTGTTGTAACAGGGCTCTTAATGAGGACGGGGGAGGGTGGTTTTGTGTTTAATTTCTCTGTCAAAAATGTTTTCTACTTTGGAACATTTGTATGAGTTTTTGACCACTCAGACTGCAGAAGTCATTTAATTGTATCTACCCCTTGTACCTTTGCATTCCTGCTCCTCTTCAGTGTCTTCATCTGCAGTGACACTGCCATCAAATTGAAGCAAAAATGCAATGAAGCACTTACATGCAAAGTTCAAGAATCAAAGCTTCAGGCTGATGGAAGTGATTCAACTGGCTGCCTCTCATTAAATGCTCAGAGAAAAAGAGTTGTTATGCTTCTTTAAATAAGCTGTTCTTTCAACACTAGAACAAAAAAGGAAAAAATGCTCCAGTCTTTAACATTTTCTTTCCAAAGAAGAAAACAGAGCAACTTATGTCAATGCACAGTCAATCATCATAATAATAGTACCTGCCAGCTTGAGAAGATCAGAACTGAAGGATGAAAATATATTTTGCCTTGATAAATGATTTGTTAAAGGATAGTTTTTTTCATATACATACAGAGAACAGGAGGGAAAAGGAATGGAAAAAGAGACCCTCAGTAAGCAAGATTGGGCTTAGGGTTAGAAAAGAGGAAGAGGAAGGAGGCTGTGTTTTGGTTCCCAGTTCTGATGAGGCTCCGGTATACACAAGAAATGTTAAAATAGATGAAACCTCATGATCTTGGCTGAAGCTGGGTATGGACCACTATAACCCTCATAATCTGCACACAGTTAGTCCAGTCAATAGGCCCCTTTTAGGTCTGCTTACATTACCTAAAGTACCTTCTTATTTAGTCTAAAAGTTTCCCAGGCTTTTATACCCAAAGTACCAAAGTATCTACAACTATCTAAGTAAAAGCAAAGACCCACTAGTATTCAGCGCTTTTCCCACGGCAAGGCCTATGACTAAATCCATCTGTAGGAGAACTAAAGATACTGCCCACTTTCGTGTGACTATCCTACCAGAAGACAGGAGCTCTGGGCTATACTCTGCATGAACTGCATCTCAAACATCCCATACAAGCACTGTAATTTGCACAAGGGAAGAAAGCATGCTTCAGCCAAGATCATGAGGTTTNAAAGCATGCTTCAGCCCTCCAGCTGAAGCTGAGCCACCATGCCAGCAATGTCAGGGACATGGAGGCTCCATGGAGAGCTGCAAGGGGAAGCTTCACTCCATCTTAATAATTAACTGGGATTGTCCTGGAAAATAGACATGCTGAGTGGCTCCCTGGGAGTTAGTGGGGCTTAGGTGTTTATGACTAAACTTGGGTAAATTTAGGCAGGTTGAACTGCACCCATAAATTAGGCAGACTGGATCCCACCCTAGAGGCTGTATATTCTCGTTCAAGTCTTGAAGAGCTTTCCAGCTAAAGAAACACGGCAACTCCTCGGCAACAAAGACAATCCCAGGGAATTTTGCCTATCCCCACTGTAGAGTCTGAAAATAC
>WAAD01028729.1:24350-34399 GCA_013389945.1 Fregata magnificens | reverse complement strand
CAACCCCAACTCTCTCAGCCTTTCTTCATAGGATAAGTGTTCCAGCCCTATGATGATTTTTGTGGCCCTACTCTGGACCCACTCTAACAGGTCCATGTCTGTATTGTACTGGGTACCCCAGAGCTGGATGCAGTACTCCAGGTGGAATCTCACGAAAGCGGAGTAGTGTAGGTGTATATTATGTGCAACAGTCAGCAGCAGAAGGTATGATTTCATAAGGTAACTACAATACTGATACATTTTAAAGTATTTGCCCACTTAAAGAATTTAAACACCTGTCATTTACAAGTAAATTTGAATTTCATATATGCAAATCCTCAACTTCCTCAAAATGACATGACTATGTCTTGAGCAAACACAAAAAAACCCCAACGTGTCTTAATACTGCAGGATCACACTGTTCAGTATTTTGCTGATGCAAAAAAAAAATTTATTATAATGTTAGAAGTTAATTCTTGACCATAGTGAATGAAGGTAGAATGACGCCTTAAGTCTTGCTAAGTTAATTAAATTCTTAAGCATCCTGTCCTCATATAAATTAGTTCCCATGTAAGATCTAGGACAGATAGTTTTGGATAGTTCTGTCTCATTTTTGTTCTTGCTCTCATCTAATCATGAAAGATTTTCCTGGACCATTCCATTGTCATCATCTTGGCAATATATTATGTCATCACTGCAAACACTTCTACACATCACTTTCAAATTTGTTTTTGTTTGTTTTTTAATGAAATCTTGAAATACATTAAATAGCATTTGTACTAATGGGGGGTGGTGCTGAAAAAGCCATGAAAATTGAAAACATGCATTTTTTTTTATGCCATAGCATTACAGTAAGTTTTTAGATGTAAATAAAACAGGTCTTCAGTCTACATTCATCATATATACAATTTTGTCCTTTTCATCTACAACAAAAGCTTTACCTGCCCTTTCATATTTTTAAGTGATGCTATCTTTTGTGGTTTTGTGTGTGCTTGTGTTCATATTCTTTCCAACCCCAAAGTAAACTACTGTAATTAAAAACTCAGTTAGTACAGGAAGTGCTATAAATAAAAGAAATAGACTAGCCTATAATACATTAGTCATCCTCCCCATCCTTTCTGTGATGTAATTTTCCTTTAAGAGATATGAATTAGAAAGCAAAGAGAAAAGAGTAATCAGATGGTTCACAGAATTCAAAGATGTGCAGAATAACCTGAAAAAGTTGAAATTTCAACAAATAAGTTTCATTACCTATGGTAATTTTATTATCATATCAGTCCATGAAGTTGTGCATGAGAACATGCAACAAATTCATTCAGTTTTTAAGTAAGATATTTCAATCCATATTTGAAGAGACAAAGCAAGCCATCTACCTGTGTTTTTATAAATGCATGCAAGGAACCATAAAATTGTGCTCAAAGTTATCAAAATTCTGCACAACAATAAGCATTTCTACCCATCTTTGGGCCCAAAACAAACTCTATTCTAATCAATAGAAAACCTTCACTTTATTTCAGTAGGCTTTTGATACAGTACTTAGCATGTGTTAAATCATTAAATGTAATAGTTAACTTACTTCTGGATACCCTCACAAGTTCTGACACATTGAACACTCCAGATTTTATAAAACTATCTTCAAGGTACACTGAAAGAGATCACAATACCATAATCAGTATAATTAGAAGAAAAGTAAATATACAGAAATACACACAGTATATAACAACAGTATAAACATAGAAAGTTCAAAAGTTACACCAAAATACACTGAAAGGAGAACACAGGATGAAATAAGAGCTGAAATGCAAATAGAGGTATAAAAAAATTTGAGAGTCTAGTCTGTAGGAAAAGAGATTCCTTAATATGTTCATGAAAATTAGCAAGCAGTATGATGAGTTCCTAGTTAGCCATCTGAAAAAAAACTATATAAAAGTCAGTTCCTTTATTTTCCTTTTTAATTTTTATGTCAGTATCAAACTAAGATCATTATTGACAGGACAAGGCAGTTTCATTATAGGATAGTCAGTAATCCATTTCTGTTGAACAGCTTTTTTGCTTAAATCTTGTCCTGTTGCTAGTGACTTCACATTATCACCTTAGATACCGAATCTTCACTTGAGGCTGAAGAGCGTTTTACTGCTGATGTCAATGAAAGCAAGAACTGAGCAATAAAGCTGTTCCCTATTCAAACAGTGGGGTTTTTTTACTTACATGCTGAAATATGGATTTAGCAATTTACATTTAGGCAACCAGGTTTTACTAGTTAATAGTTTTACCATTTTGGCATTTTTTTACTTATTCTGAGATAGGCAGTTGTCATTTGCTTTCCCTGATGCAGAAATTCAGACACATTTTGGAGTAGTGCAATGAAGTAACAACATATATTGATCAATTTCATTATCAGCTATCCCATTAATGTAGCTACATACCTTTTATATAGACAATTGAGAAACCAAGCCTTCCATGGAAGTCTCTTATCTGTAATTATTAAATAAACTGATATGGCTACATAAGCTGATATGTCTGAACTTGAGATTACATGACATGATGACCTTTATAAGTATGAATACAGTCCATTTATCTTTAGAATTATTGGTATTTATATGCTGCACACATCACTACTCCACTACTATTACATTACTGAGAATTTGCTTTTACAAAGAGGACATGCATGTATGGTATTCATGTGGGACAGCACACTAAGCATTGCTTACTGTGGTTTGTATAAAGTAAAATATAGTCTCCTTTCTCATGTAAAAGTGCATTTTTGGTTTGGAAATTACCAAACTTATGTTCCAAGTGTTTGAATGCGTAATACTAGCACCATAAATACACACAAAAAATATAGATGCACCTAGTGGAATATCTATCAATATAGAAAATATGATGTCCCTTTTCTCTTAAAGTGTCTTTTAGCAACTTCTGTTTTATCAGAAAATAATTTAGCATAATAGCACCACTATAATCTGAGACATGACTTTAAGAGTAGTACACTTAAGAGATCTGTCCTTGGGTATACTTGGAGAAGTCTGTGCTTACTTTTCTGGAGCAAGCAAGGAGGGGAGAGAGAGGGGAGTTTCTGCTGATTTTCAGTCTTGCTAGTCCTGCAGAGCTGAGTCAGCCAGAATCCCTAACATTACTTACTAGCATATGTATAAATGGTGCATCTGACAATGCAAGCTGAAAAATGTGAACACATCCAATTGAGTGCAAACTTGGCAGCCTTCTCTAACATCTGTTATGCTGCATCTGTTACAACTATAAGCCAGTGTGAAAAGACACACTTAAAAATGGAAACAATTTCATATTGTAAAAGGCCACAAGAACAATTCCAAGTCAACCTTCCAGAGCTGAAAAGCCACTAATAAGTGGAGCTGCAGTAGACATATAGAGTACCATAAATCTATTGAGTCTACTGAATTATTTTGAATGATGCTCTGACAGAGCCATGATGTCTCCATCTTCAAGTTGATGCCATATGATATCACTGTATCTATTTTCATTAGTAGTTTTGCAAATCTTCCCCTCTTTCACCTACTTCTTTTCATGTTCCCTCCCTGTTCTTATTTTTAACAGCTTATCTCAAGTTTTTCCACTTTTTTCTCTCTATTCTCTTTCTCCTAGAAGTTGCAGGCATCTCTGCAATTTTCTTCATCTCCAAGATAACATAGTTTGAAATAACTCAAACCATCACTGCAGTGAGAACAAGCTCCAAGGCTCATTTTATGTAGAGAAAAAAAATCCTATAGGAGTTTTCTATATATATTATTTCAGGCCTTCTCATAAATTTAGTTTTCCATGTTGGCAATGCTAAGGGTACCCACATAATGTAACAGGCAATAGGAAGGTTTTCTCCTTGTGATAGCAAAGCAGCAGCAGAGAAAGAGTTTTGCAACTGCATGGCATCACTATTTATCATCACACACACAAAAGGACAAGATAAAACTGCCAATATGCTGTAGAGCGATGGTCTCTATCTATCACCCTGCAGATTTCACCCCTGCTGTGGATGAGCTACAAATAATCATAACCATAGATATATACAAATACTTTGCCCAGCATTAGGAAAGAGCAAGAAGACATGCGGATGTTAATGACAGCAACGACGCCTGATTTCATCTTTATCTAATGTAACAAAACATTATGAAAATTTTGAAGTTAAAACACAGCAAACATAAACATTATATTTTACAGTTATTGAGCTATTTCATTCTGAGCATTATGTTCTAATAGGGAAGACAGATTCCAATGATGTCTTTGAGTACAGAAAAACACACACAGTATGTTTTGTCACTAAATTGGAGACATATGACCTTGATGGATGGATCATTAGATAGATAAGGAATTGGCTAGATGGCTGTCTCCAAAGAGTTACAGTCAGTGGCTCAATGTGGAAACCAGCAAGGAGTGGTGTCCCTGAAGGGTCCGTACTGGGACCAATGCTATTTAATATCTTCATCAACGACATAGACAGTGGGACTGAGCGCACCCTCAGCAAGTTTGCAGACGACACCAAGCTGAGTGGTGCGGTTGATTCGCTTGAGGGAAGGGATGCCATCCAGAGGGACCTGGACAGGCTTGAGGAGTGGGCCCATGGGAACCTCCTGAAGTTCAACAAGGCCAAGTGCAAGGTCCTGCACCTGCGTCGGGGCAATCCCCAATATTAATACAGACTGGGGGATGAATGGATGGAGAGCAGCCCTGACGAGAAGGACTTGGGGATACTGGTGGATGAAAAATGGGACATGAGCCGGCAATGTGCGCGTGCAGCCCAGAAAGCCAAATCGTATCCTGGGCTGCATCAAAAGAAGCGTGGCCAGCAGGTGGAGGGAGGTGATTCTCCCCTACTACTCTGCTCTTGTTAGACCNCTATGAGGAAAGGCTGAGAGAGTTGGGGTTGTTCAGCCTGGGGAAGAGAAGGCTCCTGGGAGACCTTATTGTGACCTTTCAATACTTATAAGACAGACGGTGAGACTTTTTACCAGGGCCTGTAGTGACAGGACAAGGGGCAACGGTTTTAAACTGAAAGAGAGTAGGTTTAGATTGGACATAAGGAGGAAATGTTTTACGATGAGGGTGGTGAGACACTGGAACGGGTTGCCCAGAGAAGTTGTGGATGCCCCATCTCTGGAAGTGTCCAAGGCCAGGTTGGACGGGGCTTTGAGCAAGCTGATCTAGTGGAAGATGTCCTTGCCCATGGCAGAGGGGTTGGAACTATATGATCTTCAAAGGTCTCTTCCAACCCAAACCATTCTATGATGCAGTTTCAGCACCAGTAGAGTTCAGCAGTTTTAACTGGTTAAGAAGTCAATTTGTGGTAGATACATTATCTCTGTCTTCTTGCTGTGCAATAAAAAATTGTTCTGTGTTATTAAACTACTGTAATTTGTTGCAGAAACAGGCACTCTAATTATGGTAAGATATAAACAGTAAAATTCTGTACTTCGAATTTGAGCACTGCAGAACATTTTGATTTTAAAGATTTGAGACAGAGACCTTCACGTTGGGAAGCTGACCTCCCTACTGAACAAGACTTAACATTCGTATTCACAGTATTATACTGCCTTGATTTTGAACATCTTATAAAGCAGGAGTAAGGATCCAATCAATGTAGGAAATATTTAGCTTCACTGTATTTTTATTTTTTTATTTTTTTGAAAGTGGAATTATAAATGAGTAGGTAGACTTCCCAGCAGTGAGATAGATAGATTCAATTACAATGGCTACTCTGAAGAGAAGGGAATGGAAGCCTGAGCCTTTTATCCAGCACTTTACATCACCTAACTTAAAGCCTAGCCTAGCATGTTAAGTGCTGGATGCTACTACAGGTTTGTTTAACCTCTGAACAGCTATGATTAAAGATAAGAGAAGCAGTCAAATTGAACTATTTTATCACATTGTCTGAAAATGGACATTTTAAGGACCAGCTCCCATTACTCTCCACTGCAGCAAACATCAACAGGGAGCTCTTAAAATTTCAGTTGGAATACTAATAAAGTTACTACTCAGTAAGGCTGATGCAAAATTAGTCTCACAACCCTATATATATGTTTACTATGAAGTCTAGCAAATTTCTGACTCTTTCTTATTGGATGCATTTTGGAAGCCAATATCTTGAACAGAGTAACAAAAACATATTACCATGGAACCAAAATTTCTCCAAAGGGAACTAAGAGCAGACAACATGACCCAAGAAGCAATGCAGATTTCAGCAGTGATATCAGTCGTAACAGCTGAATTAAGGCTCTGGCCAACTTACAAACATCATAGATAGAGGTGATTTTTTTGTTACTGTGTGATTGTCTCTGGCCTTATTGTATGGCTACAGTTAATTTTTTTTCCTACAAATTGCAGCGATGTGTGTTCCCTGTCCCAGTTACAAGTTTTAAGTCCCTTGACTAAATTGAATTTTAGCATAGTAAGGACCTAAGATTGTGCCTGTCAAAATTTAAAATTAACTAGATAATGTGAATAATATTATAAATCTTAACTAAAACAATCCTCTAGAATGCTGCAGCAATTTCAAGATGGTAAAGCTCAATTTAACTGAACACAGAGCACTGCAATCCATCAAATGTGTTGCCATGCAGCTTAGCAAAAAGAAAAAAGAAAAAAAAACACCACCCAAAAAAGGGGAACCATATTGGTTCACAATACCTTCCACCCAAAAGGACATAAAATGCTTTACAAGCTACAGTCAAAATTTTAAAAAGATATCAGGGAAACTCTTTTCTAACATTTCAGCAATTATCTAGTACCCAAAACAAGACTTTGGAATTCTAACTTCTAACACAACCAGTATTTAGTAAATTCACGATTGCATATGCTTCTGACTAGAAATCATTGTGCACACCATTGAGCATGAGTACATCTGAAGTGAAAAAACCAGCATCAATTTAAAAAGCATGCCATCACACACTAGCTTATTAAAAGACAACTAGCCCATCCAAATGAAAATGCAAAGACAGTTTTAAATAAACAGACTGCAGAAGTCACCCAAACCAATATTCAGACAGGATGCATAGCCATCACTGGAGAAAAAAAGGAGGGGGGCTGTGGAATTTGTAGGTTTCTGATCATCAAGATAAGTGTGCTGGTTTTGGCTGGGATAGAGTTAATTTTCTTCATAGTAGCTAGTATGGGGCTATGCTTTGGATTTGTGCTAAAAACAGTGTTGAAAATACAGGATTGTTTTGGTTATTGCTGAGCAGTTCTTACACAGAGTCAAGGCCTTTTCTGCTTCTCACACCACCCCACCAGCAAGTAGGCTGGGGGTGCACAAGAAGTTGGGAGGGGACACGGCTGGGACAGCTGACCCCAACTGACCAAAGGGATATTCCATACCATATGATGTCATGCTCAGCATATAAAGCTGGGGGAAGAAGAAGGAAAGGGGGGATGTTCGGAGTGATGGCGTTTGTCTTCCCAAGTAACTGTTATGTATGATGGAGCCCTGCTTTCCTGGAGATGGTTGAACACCTACCTGCCGATAGGAAGTAGTGGATGAATTCCTTGTTTTGTTTTGCTTTGCTTGCACGCATGGCTTTTGCTTTACCTTTTAAACTGTCTTTATCTCAACTCACAAGTTTTCTCATTTTTACCCTTCCGATTCCCTCCCCCATCCCACTGGAGTGGGGAGTGAGCAAGCAGCTGTGTAGTGCTTAGTTGCCTGCTGGGGTTAAATCACGACAATAGGACAGCTGCACATCTGTTCCCTGCCCCGACACCCCCCACCCCCCGGCTCAGAGACTCATGAGTATCATCTCTCAATCACTCATTACTAATTCTTGGAGCATTTGGGAAAGGGAGAACTCCCAAGAAAATCAAACCCTGATCAAGCCCAATCTTGTTTTACTTGGAGATTGCTATCTGAGATGCTATGGTTGCAGGCATACAGGAAACAGCAAGCATTTCGGAATATCCACGCCCATGCTGATAAAGCAAGACAAACTGTATGTTTGTTTAAATACCATTCTGTTTGAAGCCCCAAACTGCTACTATAGCATCATTGCTTCCACAAGAAAAGCTGCTTATATTGATGAGGCCAGATATTTTCTCTTCTATTCCTATTAATTAGGGGGCTAATTCCCCATCCACAAGAAGGTTACTTACAATATGACAAAATAATGAAGCCATCTGTGCTGAGTCACATAGAACACAAACGCATTTGCTTATTGCATTTCAAAAAGAGTACAAAGGTTGAGACTATATGCTAATGTTGAGATGATTTCTGAAATTTTATATTTTAAAACATAAAACCAAACTGTTTCTTTCTAGAACATTCAAATAGGCAAATTTATTACACATTTCTTAGGGCTTGATCCAGAGTAACGTGTTCCCTATGCCTGCTAGCCCATCTGAAAGCTCAAAAAGCCTCTTGGGTTCTACAGCTGCAAGGTATATTTGCATAATGAGAAATAGGTGAAGCTAGTTGCAAGTTTAGGTTTGGGTTTTTTTCTTTTTTCTTCTAATTAAAAAAGATGTTGTCAAAAAGAATAAATAAATGGTGATTTTACACAGGTTTTTTATTTTAAAAAGGAAAAATAGCAAGGTTGGGGCTAGAGATCAATTTAACTACACCTCATTCAGATCAGGAATCTGATCCTGAATTTTTAACATCTTAGATGAATGCCTTTAACACATGTTACAGGTTATTCTGGAAGGAAGAAGGGAGACAGTGAGGAGGAATGAAAGGGGGGAGAGGCAGTATCTCTCTCCTAATAATGTTTTCCAGAGGTTTTCCAACTAATAGTCTCAGTCTCCAAGTATTTTCAGTTTAGGATCTTCCCAAGCCAGATGGTGTTTCAGTTCATTTAGTAACCATCAGTGGATTTCTCTTCCATTAACTTGTCCAGTCTCTCTTTAAACTCATGTAAGCTTTTACCAGCCAACACACTTTTAGCATCCCTGAACCAATCTGGACAAAAGTAGTGTTCAAACTCCTCTCTGGAGGAAGCATCTCTCAGTCTGGTGCAGTTCGTCTGTTTGGAGCCAACTTTTAACTCCTACAAAGAAGTGACCCTTACAACCTGGCTCACAAAAAGTTTTCTGAAGAGCAAGTTTCATTCTTTTGCAATGTACCAGCTGAAAGCTGCTGAAAAATAAAACTTGGAGGAGAGTACCCCCTGGATCTTGCTACAAAAGTTACATACCACTCCCACCACAATCTACACCATCTTAACGCTGTAATATGCAGGAAGAGTATTTAATGCATTTTAAGGAACCTATTATAAAGAATTCCAACACATTCACTTAATGTTCTTTTGTTTGGCAAGTGATATTACCCTCCCTTTATGGCTAAGGCAAATTACCCTACAAAATTCTGCACTCCAGCCAAACCTAGAAAACCCCACTTTTAACATCAACTGCCTCGCTAACTACCAGTCAGTTTCCAACCTCCTTTTTCCTCAGTAATGTCTTTAAGAAGGCAGTGGCATCCAAAGCTAAGAGCACCTGCCCCTTGCCAACATCCTGGCTCCTTGATACACAAGTATCAGATCAAAATATGATATAAGAACCTTCTGGCATTGCTGGACCCCGTGCTCCTGGCCTGAGATAGAAAACACTCCTCAGAGTTGATATTCTCTGGGATTTTGACAGAAGTGACTGCATGGTCCTAATAGGAGTCGTCTTAAGTTTAGTAAGTAAGAGCAGGACATCATTCATTCTCAGACTTTAAGGTATGCAACCTCCCTCTTGTTCCCTTGAAGAGTCCCAAATCTCTATCTTATCAAGTCCCACAAACCTCAGTGCTTCTTTCCTCTTTAATCCTAACACAGTACCACTTAAGGAAACAGAGAGGCTGTAAGTTCATGTATCCTCAAATAGGCAGATGATATCCAGTTATGCATCTGTCCAGCTCTCATCCCTTTTCAAACAAGGGGTTTCAAGGGAAGCAAGTATAGCTTCAATTTTCTCTTCCCATTAAGCAACAGATAAAAGGAATAATATCACCAACAATGTCTTCAAAGACAGATAAGATGTTGAGATCAAATTTAAAAGCAAGTAGTTTCATAATGAAACTAGACATTAATCTCTCTGCTTTATGCCACTCTACCTCCTGGGAAGCTGGA
>WAAD01028727.1:3537-15238 GCA_013389945.1 Fregata magnificens | reverse complement strand
TTAAGGATGTCAACAACAATGCCTAAGTAACACACATTGTTTCATGCAAGAAAAAAGTAAGTTTTGAAAAGATGGTTTTGATGGCAAAAGTGTAGGAATATGGTATCTTGATGTAAGCAAGCACTAAAACATTTAGAAAGCCCATGGATTAGGATCTGGAGCGGTAGTTTAGTCTCACTGTGATTTCACACCCATTGACTGGAGGTGAGAATATTTATACTGGCTTTGGGATGCAGGAAAGCACACTGTGTTGTAGTAGTTTTGCCAATAAACATGGACAGTGCAGAGTGGTGGTCAATAATCCCTTTTCAGGTCTCTGTATCGCCTTGCACAAAGTGTAGCAAAGCCAGTATGGTGGCTACTACTTGTGATAGGTGTTAATGCAACCCTGGGAAAGGTCAAGAGTCCTGCTGAAGATTTAGTGCTAACTCTTAATAACACAAGAACATGCCTTCTGGAGTACCAACATATCAAATATTATGCTTAGCCCAACTTAGCCACGTGCTCTACTGTACTGTTATGGGCATAGTTTATCCTGAAATACACAAGATAGATAGCATAAAACAAGCTTCATATAAAACTGCTAACACACTTGATGCCATTAACTCTTAGAATTCACTGCAATGGAATATTTTCAGAAGAAATAATTTGATTTCTTTTTTAAAGAAATACATAAGCATAAGTGACTAAGCACTGCTTCTGCAGTTCCATGAGTTAGGGTAATGCTAAGCAGCCTGTTAAGCCTTGTGTTTCAGTGTTCAGGGATTATGACTTTAGTCAAAAGAAGGTATTTTCCCTGGTTTAGCATTAGATAACATTGGGAGTTAGGAAGGAGTATTTACTTTCCTTAAAAATATTAATCAGAAATGCTAGATATCAAATGAGTCTGTCACTGCAATTCAATTCTCACATTTTAAGACAAATGGCATATCTAAAGTGGGGTTAAGGTTAGGAAGCAATGATATGAAGAAATTAACTTTTGTCTCCTTGTTCATGTGGACAACCTCTGGAAGGTCTCAGTAGCAGTTTAAGATCTAGTGGGACTTGGTCAAGAGGTTTGAACAGTAACCTTCCCTTTTAAAATTCACTGCAGTACAAGCACTGTGTACCACATTTAAATCCATACAGCAGATGCATTGAGATCTGGATTTGTCTGGTACCTGTTTTAAATGGGCAGTGTGCATCCAGCATTTTTTTCAGCTGGTCCGCTAACGGGATACTCAAGATGACAGTAAGAAGCTCCACTTTCTCTTGTGGAGCAAATAAATGGAGCTCCACAAATTTTATGTATCCACCTGTTTACCTACTATTTCTCTCCTTTTCCTGTTGAAGAACAAATAAGCGGTGGCATATGAGTCTGACAAACTCCATTTTAAATAGACTACTGATCTAGAGAAATACGCAAAATTATTCCGTTAAGGACATACTTTATTGTCTACTGTTGAAGTAGCTGCATTAAAAGGAAAATGTATGAAAAAAATGAACATGAATCGATATCTACAAAAACTATTTCAACAAGCAAAGATAAATGGTTTTCTAGCATAGTTTGTGCTGAGCTGCTGACATACCTATATTTATATTCAGTGATGTCTAAAAAAAGGGCTCTAAAAATAAACATTGGCAAAACCTGAGACTTGACACTTTAAAACCAGTGGTCGAAATTAGTATTCCGAAGCCATGAGACCATAATGTATGTGACTGAATAGCTGCTGTTATTGGAACATACTGATTTATCACCTTATGCAAGGTGTAAAAGTAAATTCAAAAGCTGTATAATAAAATCTCATATGACAAAAAATAGAATTTTATTAGATTCTTTTTACATTGCAGCATTTAATATCCAGAAAGTGGACATGAAAAATAGTTAGAAAAGAATGTTTTAAATCAGTTTATGCAGGCCAATAACACTCCCTTCCCCCCAAAATGACTGGATAAACCAGATGTGGCAATGTTATTCTCTATGAAAATGACATTTTCAGAAGCCTCACAACATTAGACTTCATTGTTATTATTATTATTATGGACAAATGTTTTTAAACACTTCAGGTTAGTTGTCATTTATGGATGTCTCAGAAAATGAAACCACTCACAGGCTAAGTGGGTTTTGAAAAGGTTTATTTTATACTCGAGGGTAAACCTTTTCAAATGAAATTATTAAGTGAATGTAGAACAAATACCATTTACAATGACAAACTAAACTATGCTTCAACCTAGGAATATTTACTCCACCAGAAGTATTTTCATCTAAAGAATTACATTTATGAGGGAAAAAAAGGCTAAAGAGTGTTCAGATGCTGAGACATGCCATGATGGTCGTCTTTCTAATCCCAGAGTCAAAGAGTTAGCCAGCTCTGTATTTCTACATTCAGGTTTTATAGTTTTACTTAGTATCACAATGGTGAAAGGAAGGGCAACAGGAGATGAATAGATAGGATAGAGCAGTCAATAGATAGATAAATACAAAGAAAGCAAGAAAGCTGAAAGAAAGGAAGAAAGAAAAATATGTGATTTTAGAGAACTATATCAGACATTGTGTAGTGGGTCCCTTCTCTGACAAACCTCCTGGTCATGGGAAATTCTGAGTATAAATTCTCCTTTATGTTCTTCTCAGAAGAAAAAGTGATGGGGATAACAATACATACCGTCCCGGATTTTAGAACCATCCTGTAGTGACTGCAGGTACTGGGCTGGGAGACCTTGTAAAATGAATTCGGAAGCCTTTTTGGTTTTGGCTAGATACAAGCCCAAACCCTGCTAAATCCTGACGTCTTTAGTACGTTGCAAAGGTTGCAGTTGAGGACTCAGCACTGAAATCGCTTGCAGAGCAGCTGATGTAATCAGTGGGAGGTTTATAACTAGACACATTGCAAAGTAGAGGAGAGACTGGAGAAAGAGAAGCAAAAAGTGGAGGGAACGCTGTAGAAGACCTTCATGCAACAGTTAATTTTGGAAAGTGACATTTTTAAGGCAAGAAATAAGCAGCCGAGATTCTGAATGGAGACAGAAATTACCAGCTAACTGGGGAAACACAGGGGCTGAAACACAGTACTGAACCTTGCAGCTTTATTCAAGACTGTGTAGACCCTTTGGATTAGCTCTGGAAACAGCAGAGTCAGTGCAGAGGGTTGACAAGAGGTGAAATCACTAAATGAAACAAATCTTGCTATGAACTCCTGTTTTGTTTGCATAGAAACTAAACTGGCAAATGAAACTAATCACCAAATCTGAGGATCCTGCCCTGTAATGGACTATTTTCCCTCAGGGCAAAAGTAAGAACCTATATTTTTTAATGTTTCATTTATTCTTTGATAGGGATTTTGTAATTTTACTCTTTTAGCCAGTTAAGGCAAAACAATTCTTTCTCAGCCCTGAAAAACAAATATTGGAAACTGCAACGCTTAACTCTAATAGGTCTTAGCAACTAAGGTAGTTTTAACCTCCAGCCTACAGCATATCTAATGCACTGTTAATGCATCTAAAGCTGGGTGTCATTCCGCCCCGGAAGCTTCAATAGTTGCAGCTCATTTATTAATAATGAGAAGTTGTTTTAAAGGTGTAATGGCGTGAGAGGGGGAGATTGAAGGGAGCTCAGATTTTTGTGCAGCTGTGACCTCTTCAGGTAGCAAATACCCCGGAGAGAATTGACCTCTTGAAGGAGAGGCAATTGCTTGTGACAGTGCTCCCTTGTTGGGTCCTGCCCCCAGCCTCCCTCTGCACATCCCAGCTTGTGGAGAGGAGTGCAGCTGGGTACAGGAGATTAAAGGAGTACAGATTCCTAGCTAATGAGAACCCTAATGCATGCTGGAAATGAGTAAGTTTCCAGGGTTCACAGACGTCAATTTTCAAACATCCTTGAAGCCATGACTATGTACACATGAGGACGGCTGTGGTGGGGTGAAGCCTTCTCTTGCCTTTAAAACAAAGGGACTGCTTGAGCGCACACTGAGTAGCTGTGATCAATGTTCCAAATTAAGGCACTCAAACTAGTATTCAACACCTCTGATCTGGTTCAGACCCATTACTTATTCCAGCCTTTCAGTCGTTACTCAGGCAAAAGTTTTGCTGACCTTGAGGGCAGTTTTGCTGAGCAGCAGGCTGAAGAGAGAGGTAACTTCCATCCCTGTTAACGCGGCAAATCTTACAGAATACCTCCTTCACATTCCCTTCAATTACACCAAGGCATATAAAAAGAAGAGTTGAATTTCTTTGACACACACTGCTACAGTTGCTGGCATGACAAGTTGTTTCTCACTGAAGCTCTCTAAAATACTATTGATTTTGGTGGAATGGCTAAAATGAGCTACTATCTGCTTCTTATCGTCTTCCATAGTCAGATTGGCTTTGGAATCACAGGGTTTTCACTGGCAATTTCAAATAATGGGCAATACACATTTCACGGTTTAGGTCCAATTTTGTTTTGCCAAGGAATACAACTCTCCTCTTTTGCCATTTTGAATAAGATGACTCAGATTGCTTTGCCATTTTCAGCTTCTCCAGTGAATTATTGCTGGTCTCATTTTTGACAATGTTCTATACGTAAATAGACTCTGTACCCAGGAGATGTGGCTCCCTTATCTGAAGAGCAAGGGAGAATTCATTGTTCATCATCTCATAAAATTATTTTGTCTTTAGGAGAACAAATAGAGATAAAAAATGACTGTCTACTCTTTCTTATGTTTTGCTTTTTGAGGCCCTTGCAGTGGGAATGTTTCTCTTGTGAGAATACCAAAATGAAATATCATGCAAGTAAAGAAGAGAGAACAGAAATACACCACTCTACTGATATCTTTGTGTAAACTTGTACAAGTCACAAACAATGGAGTCTGAGTATGATTTTCTTTTTCGGTTAGGCATTTGTTTTATTTTATTCTCTGTTTACAAGATGTCTTTTACTTTATAACTGTAAAAAGGAGAAAGAGTCTGCAGACAAATGCTTTGCAGCACAGGACTGAGTGATCTGTGTACTCTTCAGCAGAGGTTTTCTGTGGGTTCACTCAGATGGGAGTTCTCTCCTCTTCTCTGTAGAATAACAGATTTGGCATCATGATGGAGACACAGGCCCCAGACAGAGACAAGGCAGGGAAGGACAGCAGGACCATCATATATTAGCTCAGGTTTGTGCCATATAAAAAGCCAAGTTGTCATGTCATCTACCCCTGAATATGAGTAAGGATGGAAGAATATGGCTCTTTGGTACAAGCCAGCTATAATATAGTGAGAAACTATTGCTCTTTTGACTTCCATCTGTCACCGAAATCGGGAATAAACCTTGTAACACCAATGTCGTGTTAAAAGGCAGGCATTCTTTATTCACGGCGCCGGGAACACGGGGGATAGCTCCTCCCAAAATCGTGTTCCTTCCATCAGTCTAAGAAACATTCTTTTATACATGCACGGATACATAGCCAATACATATTCATTATCCTTCTACTAAATGATTGGTTAAAGACTCTTCGCCTACCATGCAGATGACTACGCATGCCCACTGTGATTTCTGAGACTTTTACTTCCTTGATCTTTTGGGTCGGTGGGTTTCTTGAGTGGGTGGTCCTTGAGTCGGTGGTCGCAATCTCCCCCTGCCAGAATTACCTCTCCTCTAAGTTCACTTAAACTTGATATCACTAAATGGCCCTTCACGGACCGTTAACACAATCAGGCAATTATTCACTCCAAAGTCTTTGTTCTAAGACAGAAAGATTACATTTCACTATGCCATATTATTGTTTAGATGAAATGACCAAGTTGTTCCTTGTCCACCTGCTCCTCCTTAAAGAACAAAACATACTACCTCTGATCTTAATACTATGTGGTGCAGTCACATTTTACATATTGATTAAATCCTTAATATTTAAATCAAGGTGGGAAGGGTTGGGTGGACTCCTGAGCAGCATTGCTGGTGCATAACATGTTTCTATAGTTACTTTTTCACAAATTATCATAAGCCTACATTATATTATATTTCATTATTGTTTAGTTCCCCATTATTTTGGTTACACATCCTTAGTTCAAATTGTGGGAGCGTGACGGGTGTGCTCGACCCCTTGACCAGACCGGCGGTGGTTTGGTGCCGGCTCCGGAAGAGGCAAAGGCCTGAGCTGTAGCCTGGCCGTGAACTCCTCTAGCTTCAACCTGTTGTCTAAAAACCCACAAAGGAGCAGAGTGACACAGTGAGCATCGATGCATATGAGCTTGGAACACCGATCATGCAATTAACACATGAATAGCGGCTGGCTTTTCCAAGACTCGTTTGTCAAGGAACAAAGAAAGTTGTGGGTACAAGGAGTCCCATGCATACCTTTTCCATCGCATGTAATTTGACTACAAGCCAACCACTTTATCCCATAAATATGACAGCCTAAGTGAGCGGCCTTTGAGGTCTCTCTGCTAGGCATCGTGGCTGCATGGTGATGATCTCCCCTTGAGCTGGGACACCTCTCAAGGTTGCTGCTGGAGGCAGAGAGACCTTTTATCAATGGCAGCTCTTTGGTAAGTGACTGATATCACACATAACCTTGTAGTATGATAACTTTGATTTTGTCTTGGTAACTTTGATTGCATGCTGAATTGATGCTAATGAAACATTACATAAACTTTGCTTGTCCAATCCCTTAGACATAAACCATTGACCAAGTCTGAGCCTAAGATTAGACCTACCCACACCTAAGCTCCATGAGGAGTTCAGAAAGCAAAGGAGTCTACTCTGAACTTCAATGGGAGGGTCTTCCTTGCTCTTTGCATCCCCAGTCTCTCTGTGAATCATTTTAACTAAAGTGTAACTCAATTTTCCTTTCTCTGTTTCTTCCATGCAGTAATTAATAGAGCCAGCCTTACCATCAAACTTTGTTAAGTCGCACTTTCACAACATCATATCAAAACCAGTGTTGCTAATACCTTTGACAGGGAGCTCAGCTGGGTGTCTCTAATCTCCAGTTTTTAGAACAGACCCTGGGGTGGTTGGTAGGTAGATGTGAATGAAAGCAATAGCAGTAGGAATGAACCATGCAAATCCTTTACTGTACAGATGAGACCTGAAGTCCATGCAGTCTTAAACTAAATCAAGCACTCTGTAAGGACAATGGAAAAGCAGGGTCTGCAATTTTTATAACTCTCTGATATACTAAAGATCACATTTATCCCTTATCTTAATTCTGATTTTGCAGCTCACTTACTTCACAGGAAGTCAAGTAATTCAAGAAGTATTTATCAGCCTCAGGATGAGCTGGGGAATGTCCCACTGGGGATAAATGATGATGGCTTGCCCTCCTCGCAATCCCCACCTGAACTATCATCTGCGATGTGTAACCAGCCATACTTTTACTGAGTGAATGACAAAAAGTGGCATTAGTATTTTACTGAACAAAGACTCTGCTTTCATTAACTCTCATTATGATTTGATTTATTGATGAGTACATGGGAGTGTTTTCCAAGGACAATACAGAAAAGTTTGCAGGAACCGCAACAGCACCAGTGTTTAACAGGCCGCAAAACACCATACAACAGCAATGCTCCAATGACAATATTCTTCAGCTATAAGGCGATATCATGGCAAGCAATGGTTTATGAGACTGGACCGAATAGGAAAAGCTCTTTTTTTTTTTAGGAGTTCTTTTTTGGGGGTCATAGGATGGGTGTCACGTAGCAATTTATTCTAACTTTTTAATTTCCAGCATACCATGAAACCATTGTATATTGTAGCACATCTGCAGCCACTTAGGACTTTATAGCTGCAGTTACTTTTCATACCTTAGATGTTTCCTGTTTCACTGCAACAATGGGGATACAACCTAGATCACCTTGCTTATAGTGGTTATTAATATTATGGAGACTATCAAAGTTCCAGGTGCGATGCCAGTTGCACACCTGTGCCCTAGCTATTTAGTTCCAGTACTGTATCGTGAAGGCTGTGCTTTGGCTGTAACTCCAAAGTAACTTTGCTGATCACACAATAAAACATATTGGAGCAAAAAGGCACTGATAATTTAAAAAACTTGCATTAAGGAATATGACAAATTAAACATCTTCTACATTGGTTTGTCAAGCTTTCTTTCTAGCAAGCAACCACATATCAACACATGTAAAAGGATAAATTAATTACATTAAGGAAAATATGTATCATTATTTATAACATTCTGATTGAGGTACTAGAGACTGTAATGAGTGTCTTCTTCTAAAGAGATCCCTTGACCAATTAGGGGGAAGGTAATAGCCTTTTGCATTCACTCTCTTTACTTCTCCTTTATAAGCCATTAATGGGTATATCAGAGAAAAAAGTAGCCCCATAAAAATCAGCTTTGGAAAAGGTAATCTGAGATCATCTAAGTTCATGTGCCATTAGTGTGGAATTGTTCTCTATAGCATAGTTTAAGAAGCTTTATTCAGTCTAATGTTAGGTAACTCAAGCACAGAATTATTTTTCTGTTTCACCACAGGCCTCATCACTAACTAGCTGGATAGTTCAAAAAGAAATAAAAAGTTTTTTTCATTTTCATTCTACTGCTTTTGATTTTTTATAACCTATCACCTAGGATGATCTGTAGCTTCTTTCCTTTATGCGTGTTATTTAAACGACTTTTCAACTGTATTGTTGCAAACAGGGAACAGAGAGCTAGACATTAAGGTGTTGAGTTTTTTTAATTCAATTAGAAGACATCAGTTCGTTTCCCAGTTCACATTAGAAAATTCAGGCAAAATTCTATTTACTTATATATATATATATATACACACACACACACACACATCTCTTCAGTCTGCTATAATGGTAAGAATCATGGAGTTTAGGTCCTATTTCTATTTGAAAATCTGAACTAATTATAAATTATAAAAAGTATATTCATAAGGTTACTTGTGTTTATTCTTCCATCCAATTTCTGAGAAATATTCAATGACTGACATGAACATTGTATGACAGTGGACAGTCATAGAAGTTCTTTCTGGCTTTAGAACCGCAAGGTTCTCAGAGCAGACAGAGATGTGAATTCAGACTCTAAAATGCCTTCAGCTTGTGAGAATCACTTTATAGTCAATGGGAAAAAGGTAAGAAGATCAAGTAAAAGCTTTATGTTAAGCTCCTGTTCTGTACTGCCCTATAGTAGAACTTCTCTTTCCAGGCTATCCCCAAGAGACTAGCATAAGATAAGCACATACCTCCCAATAATTCTGCTAATTATAACAATCATAGAAGTCTCTGGTCCAATCTTACTTACTCCTTGTTTCAATCTATTACTATTAATATTCTATTTTTATTTCCTACATTTTTTTTCCTCTCTAGTTCCATCTGTGAGAACCCATGAACTCGTAGCCCGAAGTAATAAGAAAAGTCCCTTCTAACCATAGCTCAATTTCCTTTTCATATTACTTCATTCCTTTCCTGACCTTAACATGGAAGAACTGTAGTTAAACATATCTCAACCGCTTGTGTAATTATGCCTTAGTCACTTATTAGGAATCGAAAAACACTACCCAGGCTTTAAATCATCATAGAGATACCATGCACAAGCTGCTATCTATCACATATTACCTGATATTTTTTATTAGTTTTTCTGGTAATATATTGTTAGTTATCATATCTTGAAAATTGAAATGCTACAACATGCTTTTCACTAGAAAGACAAAACCTAGCAGAAGTGCTTTTAGTTATATTCTCAAATTAGATATCTCTGGATCAGTTTAATACTAAAATTGAATGTACTCGGGTAGCCAGAGAATTGTAGAAAACACCGAAGTGTTGAAACAAAACAGAACAAGAAGGACACAGAAAGGGTAACTGTGTATAAAATAGTAGATACAACACAAAAATGGATGCAAAAGAAAAGTACATGACATGAAAGGTAGAAAGCAAATAACGTAATGGGGAAGTACAAAGAAAGAAAAGATTTAATTTTGATCTGTTGTTCAGACAGTGTTCTTGTGATAAGCATGGTGCACCAGTTTTCATCCACTGAACGAGTAGCTGTAGACCAGCATAAAGCTGGAAGTAGCTTCTCATGGAACTGATTTGGTGATATTGATGAAAATTTCAAGATATTTGTCAAGACATAATCAGGGCTTCAAAATAATAGAAAATGCTAAGGAGAGAATGAACTGGTGAAAATATGGGAAGAAAGCAATAAAAATTTCTCAGGGACAAATTTTCTGGTGATGCAAACACACAAGCTTCTCAGGCTTAGTAAGATTCTGGCCATATTTATTAATAGAGAATTTCTCTGCAATGTCTACAAAACTGTAATATTTGATTAGTATAGTGTTCATGATGAAAAGATATTGGGAAAATTCAACCAACCAATCAATCAATTCAATCAATGGAAGAGAAATTATACTCCAGGAATTTAGGGCAAGGACAGTCCCTTTTCTTCTGTGATAGAAATTACTTTTCTTCACTGACCTTTATTTATGAAATTTCTAATTTAAGACGCTTTCTTCATCCCCAGCTTCAGCTTTCTGTTTAAGCTCTGGTTAATGTCTTTGTGGCCTTTGTTCTGGATTTGCACCATGTGGCCACCTTAGACTTTTCTAAGATACTGCTCAGTGTTATGTACAATGCCCGTTTGATGAACTCAGCTGCAGTAAATACATTACCACTTCTCCATGAATCATGCGTGTGTCCTATTTACCTCTTGTTAACAGACGTCATCCATAAGCACTTTGGTCACTGGATCATGGTGTTTTGGTGTAGGATCTGGTGAGGAGAAAGATACTCTGTTCCATAGGAAAAAGATAGTTGAAAAGACTGTCAAGGTTTCAAGGTTTCTGGAAAAAACAAACTAGGAAGATATCCATCCTGGGTATCCATCCAACCCCAAATTTGGATTAGTATTCCATCTTTTTATGAAACCTAAGTTCAAATATTTCATCTACATTTTCTCCCAAACTTTTTTAGAACCCTTCCTCTTCCCTTTTAGCGAATAAGACAACTGAAAATCACTCTAATTTACCCATTTTAAATAACTTGACAGTGCTGGTGGACATTTTTACCTAGGAATCTGCATTTCTGCTGTATCCTTTCGAAAAGATACAGCAAAGCTCATGCTTGCTCATCCTTAGGTTAAAAAGCACAGGATTATATGGCATGCTACAAGTGCATAGTTATCCGTGATACAGGGTGCGCATATACAAGTAGATACTTACATTTGCTGTAAATGTGGTAGCTCCTGAACTAATAGCAATGTTATTGCTTAAACACGTTACTCATTTCAGCTAATCAGTCCTGCAGTAAATGGGGAGGGAATTGCCACACCTACCAGTGTTAATGGGAGAAATAGAGCTACTATAGCAACTCCAGCTTGCTTATGTGTGTTTGCTGTATTTATGCTAGCTATATACCAAGCTAACCTGTCTATAATGCTTCCAGAACACAAACTTATACCTCCACATTGCTTATGCAGTGCAATAAATACAGGCTAAATCTGAGGGGGTGAAGGATAACTGTAAAATCCACCTTAACGAGCACATCATTTTTTTTGGACTTGGTTTAAAAATCATCTCCAGGCTTCTTCTCCTTGTGGTCTTGCAACAAAACCCCCATATTATTCTCGGCAATCCTTCCAATTACATTGCATAGTGATTATTTTATGCTACTACTTTCTGCTTGTGCCAGGAACATGCCAGGCAATATTTGGTCAGAGAGCAGGTTGAGTTTCGCACCAAAGCACCAGCAAAGTCAAGGGGATTTTTCTGGGAAGATTGACAGTATAGCAGAGCTCAC
>WAAD01028726.1:0-40504 GCA_013389945.1 Fregata magnificens | reverse complement strand
AAAGATGTATTTTCAACTCCCACTACCTTTTAGCTGCAGATTACAGCCTGAAGGTGATGACAGCAGGGACAGGAGAATTTGACTGGTTGGTCTGTACCTTTCATACAGTTACAGTCTCATATCTTGCATGATACAGGCTGCAGAATCTCTCCCTGAAAGTTCTGTATCAAACTCACATGTATTTTACTGAAACAAAATATATCTTTTTGAAAACTGTTCAAATTAATAATAATAATGATAATAATGTCTCAAATTAATTTTTCAAATGAAAAAGATAGTTATAGAATCATAGAATCATAGAATATCTCAAATTAGAAGGGACCCATAAAGATCATTGAATTACAAAATGTAAAGGAACGTGACCCCTGACTCTTTTTGCCGCACATGTGAAAGTAGGATAAGTTACACAGTCTTGTTTAGAAATGCTCTTCAGTGAGTTGACAACACAGTCCAGGTTGTAATTCATAGCTGAGGCAAGGGAAGTAACAAGGCAGCCATTTGAGAGTCTCGGTTGCTGATATTTCTTTTCTCATTCATGTGGCATAATGGTTCATACTCCAGAGACGTAGTTACAAATCAAATCCACTCCACAGTTTTCATAGCTGTTTCCTGACATTTAGCATTAGGCCAGTGGATCCACTAAGTGATCCAAAACTGGAGTCAAATAACACAAATTCTTATAGAAGAGGTACAATTGCCACAGTTAAAAATAAATAAATAAATAAATAATCAAACAAACAAACTGTTAATTCTGATCAGACTTAGGGTTAACTTTGGTTTTAGATATAGCTTTATGTTTCTAGTATATATTTATTATGAAATAGGCAAGAAAAACACATTTTATGGCCACTAAAAAGGCATTGGTCAGACTGCCTCTTGTAGTTCTCTACATCCGGAAAAGTAACATAAAGTTGAAAAGGAAAAGCACAAATCTAATGTCTTGTTAACAACAAATTACTGAGTCTGCCTTTTCCTACAACTTCCATATACTTCTGAAGAGGTAATAAAAATGGTGACAGGGGCCCTACACATTTTTTTTTTAAAAAAAGGAGACCTGTATGAATACATGCAAATAAACATCTTCCATACCTCATTTTAAAAAACAAGTACAGTAGCATTCTGAAAGAGTTAGGAACAATTTCTGGTATAGAATTAATGTTTGTGGTGCTTTTATTAAAATAGATAATGGAAAAAATAAAAAATGTATTTACATTGCCTTTGAATCTTTTTTTCTTACACCCCCCCCAACTATTAGAGACAGAAGCCAAATGACCCTGTAAAATAGAACGATGGAAGCAAAAGACTTTTAATTGATACTATAAAATGGTGGAGAGTTTTCAAGTAAGACCTTATATGTCTGCCCTTTTGGAACTTACCAGAGCACTAGTCAAGTTTTGTATCTGATCCATTCTTTGCTGTCCTGTATTTTAAGTGGCTGGACTGCCTAGATTGTCAGGAAAGGAAAATAAAGAAAACCATCAAAGACATTAAAACTTTATGAGGTTTGAGTCAATTAATTGTCTGTTTATGTTCTCTGCTAGCAAATTGTTTGTTTATCAGAGAGCAAAAATGATAATGTTGGCTAATGGGATTAGAATACAGTTAAACCAACAAGCACACGAAATTCGATATACAAGCAATAAAGAAAACTGTCATTTTAACATCGATTTGTGCATGCAAAACACAGTTTAAACTGACTTAATGTGGAATTTGTCATGAGTAGATACCAACAGTGACAGCTGAGGAACTTGCTTCTAAGAAGTCACATGATTAAAAGAAAGCTGTCAGAAAATTGCAGAAGGAAAGTCCCAAATCTTCATTCATTCAGCTGCAGAGCTTTCTGGGGGAGATAAAGGGCTGGAGCTCCCATGAGAAAAACTACTCAGAGCTGTCACACTAATAGTCGTCACTGCCATTCATAGCTTGGCTGCATCTTTGTCATCACCCTCTCATGGACAGTATCCCACCATCTTCGTGAATGAGGTCCATATTAGTCCCTTTTGCAAATAGTTGTGCACAAGAAAACATAAGAATGATGGTATCAGGTCAGAAGCACTATTCATCTAACCCAGTATTCTGCCTCCAGCAATGGACATAAGCTGAAACCTAGGCAAGAGTAAGAACAAGACAACCGTATATGAAAGCTTCTCCATATGCTCTCCCAGCTTGTAGCTGTTTTCAGGTCAAATTTTCTAAGATAGATGTAGTTTAGTTATCCTCAGTGAATTTTTTTTCCATTAACTTTTCCAGTCAGCCCTATAAAATTTTAGCATGCACACCATCCTTTGGCGAGGAGTTCTACACATCTGCTATCCACTGGCTGAAGTAGCACCTTCTTTTTTGTTTGTTTGTTTTACACTTGATCCCTTCTGACTTCACCTGTACTACGTTGTTTTTATCCTGGAAGACAATGAACAGTCTATCCCTAACCTCCTTTTCCCTGACATTCATGATTGTGTAGACTTCTGCTGTACCTTCCAAGTCATTGTTTTTCCAAATGGCAAGGGTCCTAGAATACTTACGGAACCATTCCACACTGCTGAACACCCTTGTTGCCCTTCTCTGCACCTTTTCCAGTTGTATTAATATCATTTTGGAGATATGGAGATTAGATATACAGTTTTCAAGAAGAATGTATGCAGTGTTTTCTGTTTTGTTCTCTAGTCCCTTCCCAATAATTCCTCATACTGCTTGTTTTTTTGACTTCTGCTGAGCTTTGAGCTGAAGTTTTCATGACTCTATCGATCATAACCCCAACTTCTCATAACCTGTGTTGCAATGATCAGCTCAGGGCCTCCTCTTATATATGATGTTGGAATTCTTTTTCCCTGAGTGCATTGCTTTATGTTTATCCATTTTTGAATGCCATCTTGCTTTATAGCTCAGTCTCATGAAGTCCTTTTGCAAGGCTTTACAGCCATTGCTCATCCCTACTATGTGATTAGTTTGACAACCTTTGCAACCTTTCTTACCTTACTGATTACCCCTTAGTTTAGGTCAGTTATTTGTAAGATAAACACCACAGGTCTCAGTACAGCTCCCTGCAGAACTGCACTGGTGTCCCTCTGTTGCAAGAGCTGGCCGTGTATTTCAGCCTTATGTTTTCTATCTTTTTAGCAAATGATTTGTCTATGCAAGGATGTTCTTTCTTATGCTTTGCTGCTTGTTTCTTTAGATGCTAATGCTGAGAGGCTTTGTCAAAAGCCTTTGGAAATCCAAGCAGAACTGTATCAGAAACACATCTTTCTTCTCATGCTTTTGTTGAGTCTTTTAAGGTATGCTATTAGGTTTTAAAGACAGTACATCCCTTTGTAAAAGCCATGTTGACGCTTCCTAAGCAGACTATATATAAAGATATCTGCAGATTCTTTTCTTTATTACTGTTTCTAGTAATTTGGTAAGAGCAAATGTCAGACTTGAAGGACTGTATCCTTCAGAACTGCCCTGGAGCTCTTAAAGTTTTTGCCGCTTTCCAGTCATCATATATCATGAAAATTTTTACAAGAGGTTACACATTACTATTAGCATTTCAGCTATCTCATACTTTAGAGTGCCCATAGAATTCTTGGGTGAGTACCAAACTCTGGTTCTGGCATATTCTTTTTGATTTTGTTTATATATCCCATACTCTGTGGTCAGTTAAATTTTAGGCAGATGCTCTGAGTAATTTCCCACAATGAAAGGTTCTGGTTTAACTAGTTCCTTCCACAGTGATCACCAATTGTTTTTCTTATGTGTTTTTGCCTAATCATCATTGACTCTACAGACTCTCCTGATGGCTTCTTGATTTTGATGAATTTGAAAAAAAAGATTTATTATTTGTTTTCAATTTTTTTTTTTGCTAGTTTTCCTTCAATCTCTTTTTTTCTCTGTCTTACTGTGTTTTCTTTTGTGGTCAAGTAGATATAAATTTCAGCATTATCCTAATGTAAGACAGATGATTTTTTTCTACATTTAATATCTCATTTTAAATTTTCATTTATAAATTTATTATATATCTAAACTCAGATATATTGAATATGAAGTGGTTTGTGAGTCTTCTCTACCATATTTTGTATATGTTTTCCGACCCATAAAGCATAGGCTGACATTTCCCCTGGCCATGGAGCCTCTGACAGCAGCTGGTTTGGTCACTTCCTCATATGAAATTTGCCCCATGTTTGATAGTCCCCAGAGTCCTTGCTCCTCTGTGAGTTTGTCTTATACCTCTTGGAACCCAGCTATATATTCGAGCTTCACAATATTGCGAGGCAATTAGTTGCCTGATTTATTTACTTATCTTGTTAAAAGTACCTTTTAAAGGGATACTAAGACATCTGATAATTTTATTGTCATGACCTTCTGTCATGTTTTCAGGAAAAGGGAATAAATTGTTCTGGTTCTATATGTGGTTACTCAAAAAAAAAAAAAGCATAACATTGACTTCCATGCATAAAATTCTTGTCTTTCAATTAAGATTAACCACAGTTATCGTAATAAACAGGCTACAAACATGAATAAAATTTATGCCCTTTTTTTTTCTCCTAATTCCACTGACCTAAAGTTTAGGCAGCAGTTTGGAAGAACTTTAGCTGAAAGAGAAAGAAAACTCATCTGACTAAAAAAATTCTCTGTTTTGGAAGAAGCTGTTATAACCAGCTGCTAGGATCATTACAGCCCAAAGTGCATCCACCACCCATGAATATTTTAAATACACTGAAGAGCTTTGGTTTTTAAACACATTTCTTATTTTCATTTCCTTTAGTCCTTGAGGCATTTAACATATTTGAAGATACCACAATAAATCACGCTCAAATTATCTAGAACTTGCTTTAATTAAGAGTTATGTATTTATATTATATTTTATAGGAAAAAGAAATTTTAAGCCCTGGAATCACTTTTTAATGTAAAATTTACTGCTGTACATAGCATTCCTTTGTCATAGTGATGGAAGTATATCATGTTTAACATTTCTGCAGTATAATTCTCCCTCCGTAAATTCTTTGGAACCTTTACAATTTTCTGTCTTCAGATAAACAAGTCTAGTTCCTAATGAAGCAAAAGACCACACTTAAAATTGGCTAAATTACCACCAAGAAAGATTTTTCTGATAAATGCAGCTCTTTTACTCTGTTCATGAGTTTCCCTCAAAAAATTCTTTTAAACTTGCAAATGGCACAAAGATCCAAGTACTGATTCTGTGAAGGTTTATTTGTAGAAGTTTTATTACTTGCAGCCTGAGTTAGCATCTTTGATTTTCCTTTGAACTCCATCTGTATTTGAAAATGTAATAGTCTAGGGTTCATTCTTTGGCCCTCAGGCACCAAATGTCCATAATATATGTCCGTACTGCTAAACTCTCTTCCTCCGCTAGACAGAGCACCCTTATACACGCTGTCTGTTGGGAGCAGCCTTGTCCTCAGCACTGACTGGGAGGATAATAGTCGGCACGAGCCAAAACCATGCCACAGGGCATCTTCCCCAGCACACAGTATCACGTGCCAGTGTTTGAACCTAGACTCCTGCCCTGTTTACTTTATTAGTGTAAATGCAATCCTCAAATAATTAATGATATATAAAGGAGTTTTATACTTCAGAGGTGAAGTATTGTTTTCAAACTATTTATTTAGACTGTTACAGTTCATTATGTGGCTTGACATCGGCAAAGGACAAGCCAAGCCAAATGATATTGCTTATTCTCCGTGACAGGCTTTTTCTGAACGAAGAATAATGAATAGAGGAGATAGCCAGGGAAAATAAAAAAAAGAAAACAAGGAGTCAGCGACCTCTTCAGTTCTCCCTTCACTGAAACAGAAACATTTTAAAATCTTTTAACCTGGTCTGTTCAAATAAAAATAATCAGTGTTAGTTATGCATAACAATTTACCTCTTCACACAAAAACAAGCCAGTTTTCCATATATCAAAAGGGAGAAAAATCTCTTTGTGAAAAATGTTCATGAATATTATATAAAAGAACAAGCAGCAATGACAGTGTATAGCTTCTCAAAATCTGAAGATTTTTGAAGGCTATTTTTTAGCTTATATATCCAAATCTAACTCTTAATGTGGAAGTTCAGAGTAGCATGAATCAAACTGGAGGTAAAGGTCTTTAAAATTTCTGTCCATATGTTTGCCCATCGATGCATGTAGTAACATACTGATTACTTTTAAAAGAACATAGCACTGTACTCAATGAAAACGAACAACCACACATGAACAACACCGGACATTTTCTGTTTCACAATACTCTGATGCGATGCATTATCCTTCCTACATCTAATGGGCACCAATGTACGCAGGGTCAGAGCTAGTTTTCAGCAAGAGGGGAACTCTTTACGTTTACCTCTAAGGAGGATCTGCAATGACACTTGCTGTTATTGCAGTCCATGGTAGCACAATGCAAGCAGGAGGCAGTAGCTTCGGAGAATAAAAGGAGCCTGGTGGGAGGCTACGCTCACCCTGGCTAACAACAGGTTGCACGATAGCTTTAATTGCAATGCAGACAAATAATAAAGGGAAAACATCAAAGGCAGGATTCACCGTGCAAAGAAATGCCTACATTTAAATGCCTATGCCTAGATATTTGCATGCAAATTAGACATCTCAGCTCCTCGTACAGATAGTGGGGATATCCGCAGGGATGACTCAGTTGCCAGCACACAGACGGCTACTGCTAGCAGAGATGCTCCAAGCCTGACTTGTTGTGCCTGGCCTCCAGTTGCTGCTGCAGAGGTAAGGGCTGCTGTAGGGCTCCCGTGTGCCCCTCCTGTGCAGCTGTGCTGGATGTTGAGAATGAGCAAAATGCCACTGGCTGCCAGTGTGCAGGCAAGCAAGTCAAGCCCCTTGTCAATATAGTCAGTCAGGTCTGGAGAGCTACAGCCAGTCAGATGCAGGACTGTTTCTGTGTGAACTGAGTAGTTCTCTAGCCTCCATGGTGGGCAGACTTAGGGTCAGCTAAAACATCAAATTCACAGGTAAATAAATATACCTTCGTGTGTCTGAATCTGGACCTGAACCTGGCCCTGAAGATCTTCTTCAGGTGCCCACACACAGATATCTCCTGCTGTTTGAGATAGATACCTTAGTGAGCTGGGACATCCATCTAACATAGTCTATGGGAAACCTCTGGCTTTTTGGAGCGGCAGTTGAAGTTCAACCAAGATACCACAGGGCATCTTATATGTGAGCAATGACCTGAACCTCAAATGTCTTGAAGTTAAGAAAGGTTTAGAAGAAGCTGTGTGTTGTACCAAATCTTTGGCAGGTCATGCTATATCTCTCTGCTCTCCCCTTGGCAATGGATTTTTCTCCCTAGGCCCAGTGTATCCTTCCTAATCTCCATTTCTTCACATTTCCCTTTGCAGGATCTGCAGACTTCCTCATGACCCAGACCGGTCTCTCACCCTGTTTTGCATCACCCTCTCTCAGAGCCTGAATGAGCTCCTTTAAAATGAGTTTCAGAAGAATTTTCTTTGTGGATGTGGTACACTGTGTGCAGTGGATGGCCAGCTGCACTACTGTAATGATGTGTTTCAAGGCTTCTTCACATCACAGGCATGCAGGGACACATTGTCCTTCACCTCTTCTACTTCAGTCCTAAAGAAATATTTGAAATGGTAGTATCTGTAAAGTTTAATGAGAGGATACACTTCCAGAACATGCTGAGATCTTGAAATGAAATTTTGTACTGGAAATTAAACTATTTTCTTTAAAGAACAGAAAAAGAAGAGGAATCAAAATGCTACATTGATTTCATCCTTCAGTATGAGTTTGAGCTGATAATTCATTTTTCTAAATCACACACTCTCCTGGTGTACAACAACATAAGTTTTTCCCCCAAAAAAGTCAATAAGTTAAGCTGTGTTTTGTAAATTCAGCACTGAAAGATAGGAAAGAAGTTGTTATAGACCAACTGTATATAAGAGGAAAGAAAACCCTCTTGTTCCAAATTTGGACTAGGAGAGATTACTTATCCTTGGCAAATGAGTACTCTAGAAATAGAAACAGGATCTCCAAACTCAAACCATGACAGGAAGGTTTGAGATGCCTACTGTCAGCTATTTTTCATATGAAAACACAATAATCAGAAGGTTTATCATGACAATAATCCATGAATAAAATCGCAACAGAAGAGAGAAAATTAAATCACCCCTTTCAATTTCCCACACTACTGCTTATTGTCGTTTTTCAAGTATTCAATGGCAGCAAATCCCTTCCTTCTATCAGGCCACCCGACCTCCTGTGTTGAATTGTAAATGTTGTTAAAAGTGACTTTCTAAGAGGTGAATTGAGGAAAAAGCTCTGCACTAAGAAAAAGTTACTGTTCTGCATAACTGAAAATGCTGTATAGCTACTATTCAAATTCAAATAAGGAGAGTACTTTCCTTTCAGAAGCAACACTTGGGCAATCTGTAAATTTGGGAACTATGACAGAATTGTATAGAATATGACAGTGATCTCTGGCTGACAAACGAAAAATGATGATATACAGTAAAAAGCAACAATTCAGGCACTAACAGTATTATTAGGAAAAAACCATCAATTCAAGGTTAAACTGTCTTCTGAAACATGAATATGACTTTTGACCCTTCTGTTCTAATGTTTAAAAATGTGTTTTCAGAGAAGCTGCTGCTTTCTGCATTGCAAGACCTTATGTAGAAATAAAAGCAAGTGCAAAAAAGTTTAAAATAATTAAACGCATTAGACACTGAAGCAATCTTTTTGGTTTTTATAATCTCTACTGCATTTACAGTACAAAGAAAACATTCCAGTGAGTGAATGCTCCCTTCTCCAGCTTCCTAATCTGCAGTTTTGCTGAAACTAGATCAAGTACTACTTCGATATGGAAAGTAAAATAAGTGTTAGTGAGATCTGTACTTAACGAAAAATGTGTTATAAATGAGTTGCAGTGCCTTTTCCAACTGCTAATTTAAAGGCAATTCGCACAATGCAGTGTGTATTCTATGTTCTGAAAAAATATTTGCGTAAAGACAGATGCAACAGCTGTGACATTTTATGCATGTCTAGATTGCTGGGATTCTTTAGAATAGTCCTCAACAAAATGGTACTGCTGCTGCCTTAATCCTTATGTGACAATCCATACAACTGAAAGCCAGGCCACATTCTTTGTTTTCTTTTTAAAGCTATTGGATAAAATCTTGGCCTCAGTAAAGTCAAGTAAAAATAAAAATTACCATGGACCTAAAATGGGCCCAGGTTTCTCTCATGAGCAAAAAATAAATCCAGTTTTACTTCAACATCCACATTTGATTCAGCATTTTAGTTTTTGTTAATTACCTCCACAAATTAAAGTGCACTGTGCATTTTATCAAACTAACACATCCATCCCCTTAGGTACTTTATAGATTTTTTTTTTAATGTTGCAGGCAGAAAAAGCCTGTTGATCAATGTTATAAACATTTTGGTTTTATGTGTGTACTCACATGATGGCTGCGTCTCTTGCATTTTGTACTCATTTAACATAAATATTATTACTATCATTTTATAGTAAGAGTAAAAACAGAAATTAATTTGTTTAAAGTACAGCACAAAGTTGTAATTTGTAGAGATTTTGTGGGTAAAACCCCCCTACATTTCTGTAGATTCTGGTTATTCTATAACCTTGCATTCAAGTTATATGCATGAGCTAATAGTTGGCACAGAATCACAATAACTGTATTAAATTATAAATATGTTCTCAATATTTTAGATTACACATGGAAAAGTTATTGAGTCTGAGGACTGGATGCTTCAGATGTTTATTAATTGAATATGGGGTATTTGTTTGAATCAGTTCCAAGTTAGTAATAATAACCAAAAACTTAATAATCGCTAATGGCTGTTTAGGAGACTTACTGAAATCAGTTGACTGCTTCAGTCCCCATTGTAGCACAAAACTTTCCCTTACACTTTACAAAGCTGCCATCAATATCCAGGCAATTGCCACCAAGGCTGGTTATGCCATAGGAAAGGTCAAGGAGGGAGCAGTTATTGAACTGCAATTTACAGTTTGTCTGTTAGCGTTGCAAAATATTTCAAGGAAGTTTGCCCTTTAAACAGCAAGAAAAATGAAAATCTTCTCTCCAAAGCTAATAATTTAATTTAGTTTCTGGAGTTTTTCATTCATGTTTGGAAGAAACAAGCAACATGATAAGGATTTATCCTCCAGTAACAAAATGCTTCTCAAAAGAAGGGTATGGCTGGCTCCTGTGGGTACGTGTGTTCCGCCTCAGTCCTGTAGGTGCTGAGGACGCACCTGATCAGTTGAGCACTTTTACACATACTAAGGTTTCAGGGATGAGCAGTCATAGTTAAACAAGTATCTTGTTCTTCTTTCACAAGAATTGTTTGCAAATAAGTATTTAGATTTTTTTTCTAAAGCCATATGCAAATGTAACAACAATAGTCATTTCACTAGCCACAGATGTCAATGAGGTTTTCACTGGAATGAGTCAATCCTGAGCTTGGCTTTACATTTTGTTCACCCATGCTTAGAAGTAAATACATTTAGTGCAGAAAAATGCAAAATGCAGAAAAATGACAGGTGTTCTTTCCAAGAGTAGATTTACTGATTTATGCTTGAAAGTCAGGCAACTGCCAGTGATCTTGCTTGGTTATTAATTTCAACAGCATTTATTTACCTTGCATAACACTTAAAATCCCAAATAATTTACAAACTTCCCTGATTTACATAAAGTACCTTAACAAATGTTCAGGTCTGATAGACTTTAACACACCCATCTCAACCCTCATTAAAGAACTGCAGATTTGTAACATCTAGAATTTTTTATTCAAACTGATTTTATGTAACATATTTTGCCTGGGTAGGCAGAAAAAAATATGTAGTTTTTGCCTAAAGAAAATGTGCTCAGGGAATGGTACATCCAGGAACAGCGTCTTGGAATTGCTCATACAAGGGGCATCCATTTTGTTGCATAAATGCACTACAAAAAATGCGACTCGTGTCATTTCTGTTATGTAAACATTGCATTTAGCCAGTTATACTGCACTGATTAGGTATCTGTGGCTAAATGAACACATTCAGAAAAAGAAAAACATTTATGTGTTTGATGGCCTCCTGTTTTCTGTCTCTGATTCAGTCTTTGCTCTGCCAAAAATACCAGTGATAGCAATGGAATTTGGACTACATTCTGATTATAGCTATCAGGACAAATCTGAGCTGTATTCATTCCAGTTCAGGGAATATAAATACCTTTCATTTTAATGGGTGCTTTTCTAGCCTAATCTCCCTGGAAAATCACGGGGATTTTTTTAGAAACAAAATCCATAGCCATTTGTTACCAGAATATCACCAAAATGAGTATTTGGATTGGAACATGATTGGACAAACCGTGTGATGGACAGGCCAGTGGAAAAGGAAAGGGGGCAGGTGAAGAGCCATTGTTGGAGAAAGCAGGCACTAACCCCAAAAGAAATGGAAATTTCTGAATTAGCTGAAATCATATCCTACCGCTGAAATCAATTACTCTGCCTGTTTTTATTCCTTAAATGTACAGTCCAAACCCCACTTTTTTTCTGAACCTCTGTGAAAGGTAAAAGTAATATCCTAATTTAACATCTTTCCAATATTTAAATTTTCAGACATTTGAGTCTCAGAAGCTTCTCTTCTGCTCCTTTTGACTCCTATGTAAAGTCATAATAGAATATAGGTGACTGTATGAGATCAGTGACATAGAGGAGTCCTTGGAAAAAAGGCATAGAACAGTCATACAGGGGCCACGAATAGACCATTTCAGTGCATTTAGTACTTCATAAAAATCAGGAGCATGTTTAAAAGTAGGGACAGACAGCTCTGTTTCCTCATAATACTTTCAGCTGATTTCCTGACCTGAAGGTAAAATTCCATTGAGCTCTCTTGGAAAGAAATAACTCTTTCCATCTCTAGGATAGGGGAAAAAAGTAAGCATTGTGATTACAGTGGTAAATGAGAACTGTCTGTGGGCAGGATAATTTGCATTTGAATCCTTACTTGCTCCAAGAGTAAATTTGCAGGAATTTTAGTTTGATTGTTTCTCAATTATTTAACCCTTTCTCACAGCCTCATCCAAGCAGTGACACCAGACTGAATAGTTATATAAGACATTTGGCTTCTTCAGGATCTATTATTGCACTGGTAAATCACAGGTCTTCCTTATAAATAAGAAAATGAAGTGAAAGAATAAATATTGGATTGTTATTATCACTGCAAGAACGTGAGATTCCCCTTTTTCATGACTTAGGGTTGTTTCTGGTGTTTCAATGACCTTCCAAATTCTCTCACCACAGAGTTTTGAGTGTCGTGGTAGGTAGCACTGTGCCAGTCCTGCAGTTGCGACAGTTTAGTTCACAGTTTTCACTGCTGTAGTAAGTCAAAGTACGTATGAATGTTTATGTACTGGCAGAGTACTTAAGAATAAAAATAACAGCTTTTAGTAGACAGGTAGCCATACTCTAAACTTGACTTTGTACCTTTCTTTCTGCTGTCACTTTATGTTTTTCTTTCCTCTCTTGGCATCCTTGGCAAAATGCCATGTCTTTCTCACTTTCTCTTGTTATATGTCAGGCTCTCTAAACATTGCAATATATTCCAAGGCTATATTGGTAAGTCAAATTTAGTGGCATGCCACTTTCACAATGTTAACAGAGCATTGGAGTTGTTAGGTGTTGCTAGAGCATTTTACAGTTACATGGTGGTGTAGTATCACAATGACTGAACACAGCTTACTTAGCTGATGTGCTCTGGTGATGCGGGGGCGGAAGCAGAAACATCTTTTTCAATAGGAGATTGTTTCCTAATGTGGCTGATCGTGCACAATACTTGTGCTTTTTGATCACTGTCTGTGGCCAAGTAGATCAAGGACATAATATTGTCCCGTGGAAGGGTTTCTCCAAATAACTGTATTTCTCTATAGTACAGGAGTTAATTATCTATCCATTACAGTCCATTTCTTATACACGCCATATGTGGTCATTCATTATTTACATCTTCTAGACTGATCATCAGACCATTAAAGCCATTGATTTTGAATCTGGGTAATTTTAAAATATTCTAATAAAGACTATTTAATAACTATGTGAACAATCAAAGACTATTCTGTTTGTTTGTTTGTTTGTTTACCCGGGCTTTGAAAGAAAGAGGAATTTGATTGATATCATATGGGCTTGTCGTCCTCTTGCATGAGAAGGATTTGTTCTAACAAATACTCAGCTGTAGTTTTTGGCTGTTGAGATACACTTTGAAATGCACTGATTGCCAAAATAAAAGCAAATAATGTAGACTCTTACAAAACAATTCTGGTCCATTCTCAAACAGGGAACTTCCTTTATAATGAAATTGCCTTAGAAAAAGAACCCCACAAAACACAAAGTTTTGCCAAATGGGATTGTAAATATATTTTGAGTGAATCAATACATTATTGGCAGTTTGAGTCTTAGCAAGGAGAAACGTCTGAACTTTAGAAAAAAATACTGTAAAGGTCCTATATAGACATATACCTCTGACTCTGCATCCCTTTTTTTTTCTTTGCACATGCTCTAGTTGAACAAATTCCTTAACATTAAGGCATAGACACTTTGTGGATCTTTTGATAGACTATTCATTTTCTTTACAGAAAAAAATCCTCTGTTGATGACTCAGAGTATAAAATTATATCTTTTTTTTTTTGTCATTCAACACACTTTTTTGCTGTTTCTGGAACTAGAGTAATTGTAGATGCTCAGTTTAGTGTGGTTTAATCTGAAGGTGAGCCAGTGCGCTGTTTGAAGTCCTTTAGCTTGTGGATGGTATTAGTGTCCCATTTCTAGCTAGTGGCATAAGTAGCGTATAACATTTGGAAAGTGGCACAGTTCTGATCAGCCATATTTTTAAAGGAAGAGTCTTGCTTCATTTGGGGAGGATTGCCAGATGATAATCCCGAATGTATAAGGACTGTTTCCTGAAGCCTTTAATCAAGAATCTCAAGCTCAAACAAAGTGGATTTTTCAACTCCCTACCCTTGGGCATTCCCAGCTCAGAAACAAAACTATTTCAGATCTCATTTTATGGCACATAGTTTTCCCCCTTAGGTTCCTACCATCTTCACCAAGAGCTCTGTCCTGGAAGTTGGACACTGGGCTGCTTAGTTCTGAGTGCTGGATTTTTTTATCAAGTGCAACACCTAACACATGTAGTTTCCTTAACTTTCCAGGAAGAATGGGCTACATTTCAGGCTTGATATCATTCAGCAGTGTCTGCTGTGTGGCACTGCAGCAGAGATGTGCATATGGAACAAGGAATAGAGAGCATATTCTCCAAAGCTCATCCAAATGCTTGACATCTTTCAACCCTAAGTGATGGTGGGTTGAGTGGGCAGCACTTGCCCAATTACACATCCCTAGCACAAAAAACATCCCCAGGGATCGATATTCTCTTTTCCTTTACATATTGGATTCTTTTTTAGGCCTGCTCTGTTAAAAAGTACACCATATGGCAGGGAAGAGCATGGTCTCCTAACTGCTAAAATGCTTCTTGATATTCAGCCTAGGCTTTCCTTTGCTCATTTTCCTAAGTAAAAAGAGTGTGCTTTGGCTTTAAAGTATCAGAACATGTACCACACTATGAAAGGAAAATGGGGCAGGCAGCGAACATAAAATGCTACTTGTTAGTGGTTTTTTGTATCACTGACATTAATTGGACTCAAGAGTTGGGTAAATGTGAGGAATATATTCCTTAAATAGCCATGGCCTTGTTTATTAGCCAGGATTCTTTTTAATTCCAGGTTCAATATTATTTTTTAAATGAAAAATTCAGATTCAAATAAACATTTTTTTCTTTTACTGAGCCTAAAAATCTTTTTCGAACAGTGGCCATTGTTCTTGGATCACAGCTGTGGACATTATCTTACTTTCTTTTAAGACTTTACCTTGAATGGAAATAAAATCAAGTTCCAGAAACTGGAACAGAATGGAATCATTTAGCCAATAATGACCATGAAGATGAAATGATATGATCTGGGGAACAGTTCCATCACAGTAAAGCCAGGACAGTTTCCACTTTCTACTCTATTTTATCATATAATCAATTTGTAGTAACAGTAATGGAACTTGGCCCAGTGTGTTAGCAACAAAATCACATTGTAAATAGGCTAGACAAGCATACATCTTCTTCAGTCTTGTCTTCTTGCTCCACTGGATCTTGCATTCCTTTCCTTCTTCAGTTCCTTCCATAACTCAGGCAGGGACCTTAACTCAAGATTTTTGTTTACTCATTTCTTGGTGAATTTGCTAACAAGTAGCTTTGCCATATAAGAGACAGACAATGGCAGTGGCAATCTTGTTTGCTCTATTTATCCTATACATTGCTATTTTTTATGTATATTTAGGAATTTTAGTTTGATTTAGTTCCAACCACATCATGAAAAATCATATTACATCTTTCCAGATGACGTTTTTGTAGCATGAGACTAGGATTAAATGTTGCAGTCTATTGGAAGAAGACCTCAGACTGAACTGCATTGAGAACTGTATCCTGATTTTGTCAAAAAGTGAGCTAGCTAGTCTACTCTAAAAAATACCTTAGCAAATAACTAACATTTATAAAATGCTGATGATCAAAAGTGAATACAGCATTGATATTTTGGTATTTTGGGGGGAAACTACATATAGTATCCTTGTCTTGAATAACCTTCTGAATAAGATATGAATCTTTCACATGAAAAGTTAAAAGAGAAGGGACAAGTAACTATGACAGTAGTTCAGTGGCATCTCTTAAGGACAAACCTCTATCCTGATGCCATAGACCAGAGTATACAGCAAGTAGCAGGAAATTCAGTGTTTGTCACAGGCAATATGATTGTCACAGACTTTGATTTTGTATCAACTCTACCTTTCTTTGGTAAGTTGACAGAACAGCAGGAATCTCTATTGACTGAGAGAAAAGCTGCCTCCCTTGGTCTCCATCACACTGGACTGGGACCAAGGCTCAGAACCTGGCAGCTGGACAAATCATGAAAAACACCTAGAAGAACTCATTCTCTTAACAGAGATGAAAACTTTGTTTATTTCAGCTCCAAGAATTACTCTTTGGCCAAGTCTCCAGGACATGCTATAAGGGGTTGCTTTAGCTGCAGCTGGACTTTGTGTGGAGGAAATATAATGTGATATGCCCTAAAAGTCAGGAACCATCAGATCTTTGAGGACATATGTTACTGATTGCATACATTGTACTATTATATATTGAGATAGTAAATAACATATATTACCTGTGTTGTTATATAAAGCTGGACTTTTTGTAAGGTTAACCACATTGTTGGCTTTGTACAAAGTGATGTGAGTATCCAGTATAACTTGCTGTACATAATGCAAACCTTAAGCATGCTGTGTCAGAGATACCAAGGTACCAGTGATACTCCTCATTCTTGCGATATGTTACAATGCGGGTAGATTATACCTGCAAATTAAGCCCACAGACTCAGTAGAAACTGTAGATCAGATAGGAATCAGTTACCAGCTGGTTGCACTTTTGTTTTTTTTCTGGATTCCCTAGGTCATTAATGATTCATCTGCTCCGGTCAACAAAGCTTGACCATGCATGGAACTGTTGGCAATAGTTTTAATGGGCTTCAGTTATCCGAGCCAGTTAGCCAGAATTGTTATTAAATGTTTGCAGACTACTCATCTATTCATAGGAGATAAACTATTTAACCTTTTCCTTTGTAAATACAAACAAATTATGAAGATGAAAGACATACTACTGTCTGTTTTTATGGTACTGCATAGGATTTTACAACCTATTCTCTATAGGTCTGCTTTTCTTCTAATTATTAAGTTGCAGAAATCATCCAGAATATTTCTGGAAACAGATGAGTGGGCTAGGTGAAGAAATAATCTGAACTAAGCCAAATACCATAAGAATTTTTCTTGAATGAAACAATCTGGAGAAAATCAAAAAGAGAAAATTATGTTCAAATGATTAGCAATGACTACAAAAGCACTGACCTTATGATTGGCACTCCAAAGTTGACCTGTTGAGGAAGCAATATAAATACCTCCAACACCAGGTCTGGAAAATATTTTGTAGTTCCACAAAATCCCTTTATCATTGTAAACCAGGCACGTCACTTGGGATTTGACTTGTCTGTAACTGAATTAGACCTAGCCTAACTCAGCTTACCGCTCATGAATTCAAGACAAGACATGGAGACTGAATCGAAACACATCAAATTGTGTTTCAACATGTTTTCTTTAAAAGAGTACATGACCAAATTTTTTTACCAGTTCTTGACAAAACAGCTTTATTATCTGCATATATAGAAATATAGTTGCAGAATGTAGCATTTTCAGCTCTGACAGATGTGTTTTCCTTAATGACAGTTTTCAAAAATTGTAAAAAATAAAAGGTCATAAAAGCAGCACTCATAACCTATAAGTGTAGATCAACCTTCAGAATATTTGGTTTTATATTTATTATTTGTAATGGCTGAGAAACTTCTATAAATAAAAGAACAGCTAAGAAATCTTTACTTTAACAAGCTGCACTTTAAACAACTGTAACTGTTACAAGAGACTGAGAGAAAAACAGCTTCTATTTTCCATCAATAGCATAAATAAGAGGAATGTAGGTTGTTTAGCTAGGCTTAGATGCAGGACATTGAGAAACGGTATTCAGTTTACACTACTTTGTCTCATGCAGCAGAAAGTTTTCCTCCATTCAGAGAACCACTACCAGGAATAAGGATTATTCAAATCTTATTTAAGCTTTACTTTGAAGATTTAAATGAGACTAAAACATACATTTTGTAGGTGTCTGTGCTGACTAAATTAAGCCTAAGAAGTTTTATTTTATTTTTATCAGCATATCCTCACCATTGCTATAGTATTGAACAGACTTTCTGACCTTCCCCTGACTTTCTCCTTCTGCAATTCACCTGCTTGGTGTTCGCAGACGCATCTGGCAGTGGCCAGAAAGAAGGTCCATCTCTGTGCTAGGGCTTCGAGGTGACCTATGTTCCACTCAAACCAACAAAGCCCAAAAATGAAAGTGGCAATGGCTTTTTGTTCCACACTCAGAGTACTGCTTTACGCTAAGGAAAAATAGCAAGAGAGAGATCTGTGGCAACAGCAGCAAGTAAGCAGTAGTAATAGCATAATCAAAGGAGGAAGGAATTTATCCAAGGTCAATCATATGTGGCTGAACATAAAGAGCAAAGGAGTTGAGCCATTGAGCTCACATTGAGCAATTCACTGAAAATTATTCAGGATTAGCTATTTATATGCTTGTTGCATACACTTCCTGAATAATGATCCTAGGACATTTTAAGTCATTAATACACAGTGACTGCATTTGCTTAGTCAGAGTGGAATGGGGCCAGATTATAAACGTTAGCCACAAAGGGAAACTCTCCCTCCCTTGTGTAATTCCAACCAAATCTTAAGGGATGTACCAGTGACTGATGTAAGCAGTGAACAGCCATTCTGGCTAGGGCTGTACTCAGTCTGCTTTCCTCATGTGGAAGGCCATCTGGGTAGAAAAAATGTTTAGTTTCAATTTAATTAGTTAAGAAAAATGTCACTCTGTGTGAATAAAAATGGCAGAATTCACTCCACAATTATTAGTGGTCCTTGGCTTGATTTCTTTGCCTTCACTAATTTTTTTTTATTATTATTTTATGAATTCAAAAGAACTAGTTCCTGAAAAGCATGCAAAGAATTGTATCCTTGTTGCATTGAAATGTTCATTTCTTCTGTTTTGTATTTACTCCCTTAAAGACACTTCAAAATACAAAATTTCATAGACTTAATATGTAGGAAATCTAAAAAGAAAGATCAATGAAGGTAATTACTCTTCCTTTGAAGCTCAATTTTTATTGTCATTCATGAAGTGAACAGGTGGACTATAAAACATGTGATATCATTAGTTAATTTTCTATTTCAAAAATTTTAGCCTAATGATTTGATACAGTAAATTATGTTTTTAACAGATGTACTGGACCAGAGACAATAATGAGAGAATGAGAAGGCCTCAGGTCATCTAGTTATGTGCCAAAGTTTGATATGATAATAACATATACATAATCTGTAAAAAGAGTTTGCATAATTTTTTTTACAATGAACTGAAAAGAAAGGCTGTAACTTAAAGGCGTTATGAAGTAGGAAATGGAAAAGCAGATAAATAAAAAGTTGTGGTTTGGTCATATGGAGGTTGACCAGATGATTGATGGCAAGAACAAAATAACTTCCTTGTATTATTGACCTACTGCACTGTATCCTGTGAGTTTACGGTTTTGCTTTCATTGTGTATTTATTACTATTTATTACAATAATAAATAAAAATAATAAAACAATAATAAATAAAATAATAAAATAATATTTATTATTGCCTAATAAATCTGGTGGCCTTCTATGACAAAGTGACCTGCTCCGTTGACACGGGGGGAGCGGCGGACGTTGTCTACCTGGACTTCTCCAAGGCTTTCGATGTGGTTCCCCACAGCCTCCTCCTGGAGAAATTGTTGCATTACAGCCTAGACAAGTGGTCTGTGCGGTGGGTGGGAAATTGGCTGACAGGCCGCACCCAGATGATGGCGGTAAATAACTCCTTTTCAAACTGGCAACCAGTCACAAGTGGGGTCCCCCAGGGATCGATATCGGGCCCAACGTTATTCAATATCTTTATAAGTGATCTGGATAACGGGATCAAGTGTAGCCTGATAAAGTTCGCCGATCATACCAAACTGAGTGGGGAAGTAGACACTCTGGAAGGGAGAGCGACCCTGCGGGAAGATCTCGATAGGCTGGAAAAGTGGGCTAACAGGAACCTTATGAAGTTTAACAAGGACAAGTGTAAGGTCTTGCACCTGGGAAAACATAATCCAGGAGTGCAGCACAGACTGGGATCCACCTGGCTGGAGAGCAGCTCTGTGCAAAGGGACCTGGGGGTCCTGGTGGACAACAAGGTCAATATGAGTGAACAGTGTGCTGCTGCGGCAAAGAAGGCCAATAGGGTGCTGGGTTGCATCAAAAAGCGCATCACCAGCAGAGATAGAGAAGCATTGTCCCACTCTACTCGGTGCTTGTCAGGCCACACCTGGAGTACTGTGTGCAGATCTGGTCCCCGCTATTCAAAAAAGATGTGGACAGGCTGGAGGGGGTCCAGAGAAGGGCCACCAAGATGATCAAGGGTCTGGGAAGCCTGCCATATGAGGACAGGCTGAGAGAACAGGGTTTGTTCAGCCTTGAGCAAAGGAGGCTTAGAGGTGATCTCATCACCATGTACCAGTACTTGAAGGGAAGTTACCAAGAAGATGGAGACTCCCTTTTTACAAGGAGTCACGTGGAGAGGACAAGGGGTAATGGGTATAAGTTACTCTTAGGGAGATTCCAATTGGACACGAGAGGGAAATTTTTCACAATGAGAACAGTCAACCGTTGGAATAATCTCCCCAGGGAAGTGGTCGACTCCGCTACGCTGGATACTTTTAAGACTCAGCTGGACAGGGTGCTGGGCCATCTCGTCTAGCCTGTGCTCTTGCCTAGAAAGGTTGGCCCAGATGATCCTTGAGGTCCCTTCAAACCTGGTGTTCTATGATTCTATGATTCTATGAGTAAATTAAATTTATGCAGCATTTCCTCACAATGCAAACAAAATGCAACAAGAATAAATTAAATATCACTTTTATTTAGTAAGCTTCCTACAATAATCTTAAAAAAAGAGGTTGGATTTAGAATGACAACTTCAAGTGTTTTATAAACTTGAGGATTTAGATAACAATACGACTTTCAAACTCTTTTTTTTTATTAGTAACAAGAAAAAATAATACATTTTAATAGAAGACAAATCCACTTTCTTGAGCACAGATTATAATGTGAGCTTCCAAACTACACTCATACTTTAAAGTTACTTTATCTATATGCATTACACAAGTCCTATTGGTATATTGCATAAGGACCTCAAATTCTCCCTGCTTACTTGACTTATTATCTAGATGACATCTGGGGCATTGACTTTCTAAAAGATTACATTTTTCCATCCAGTTCACACTGTTCATATTATTGTGCCAAATTTTATCTTTCATGTAGGTGAGTGATTTCAGCTGGAGACATCTGAATGACTCAAGGGATTTTCTCTCAAGCAAGCAAGTGCTTTTTTCTTAAACCTTCCCTTGTGAAATAAATAATTAAATATAATAATTGACTTGTACAACTGTCTTTATAAATTCATATTTGGAGACAGATGTTTCTTCTAACATAAGTTACCTTGAAGTGAAAATGCAATAATTTTATTTGACCAGTTTTGATAAACCCTTCAGAATAGCCCTTTCTTGAAACCAAGTGCTCTGCTGAGACATACACATTTCAGAGCATTTGTCAGATCATGTTAGAAGTGTTACGACATGACACGAAAAAGGAAGACCTGATAAATTCATAGTTCTAATCAGTCTCTAAGAGAGATTAAAATTAAATCTACACATTCACAAAAAATGAGTTCCTCCATGTTTCCATTTACCAGCATTTCCCATTAGTTAAATCTTGTTTCTTCAGTAGGTGAACCAGAAAACAGAGTTCTCTTTCTCTAGCTAATGAAAATACACTGATGGGGAAAATACACAGTTGATGTATGCTCACCCGGTGTTTGAAATATGATGAGGTTCGTAACAGAAACCCTCAAACTTCCATCAAACAAGCTAAGGTAATAGATACACCAACTGTGTTGATACTAAAATGGCTGAAACATCATAATTCTTTTTATAGGTCTCATGGCTTGAAGTCTACTAAAAGTAAACATCAAATCTATCTTGAGTAGGTTACCTCAGCTGCCTCCCAGTAAAAGAGGAGCCATTAGATCCTCCTTTAATGTTTGCAGAACTTGAGAACATGTAACAGAATTCCCTCTTGTCTAACAACTAACCTCCACGATTTCTCCAATTTCTTCAAGAATTTTTAATAGACTATTTCTCTTCAGATGTTGAATGTGGTCACTGAGTTTGAAGGATTGACCTATTCACCCTTGGCCATTTTAGGTGTAAGAAAACTTCTGTAGGCCAAACCTATAAAAGGATCTGAAGAAAAGTAACAGTTAAATTTCTTTTGCAAACAAGACTTTGCTGAAGATACTGGGCAAGAGCTGTTGGAATTTTTCTTTCCAGTGTATGTCAAATTCAGTTTATTAGCAACAAGAAATAAAAGCAATAGGAAAAACAATAGAGAAACATCTTTTTTTTTTTTTTTGGCTCATTGTTGTGTGTGTATATATATATACCCCCTATATATATAGGGTATAAATGGCAAGATTTTGGTATTGGGACAGGGAAGGGATGCAAGGGTTGCAGTGTTTAAATGTTTGTCTTCCTTCTTTTCCTATATCTGCATCAGTAGTTAAACATTTAGGTTACGTTAATTGGCAATAAATTAACTTAAATTCTGCAAGTCGAGCCTGTTTTGCTTGTGACAGTAACTGGCGGGTGGTTTCACTGTCTTTATTTTGACCCACAAGTTTTCTCTCTCTTGTTCTTATTTTCTCCCCCAACCCACTGAGGGGATGGAGTGAGCAAGTGTCTGTGTGGATGCTCAGCTGCTTACTGGGGCCAACCCACCACAGTCTTTTAAGTTATTTGATTTTTTAACATTTAATATCAATTTTCCATCTTCATTTCTATCAACCAGCTTGCTTTGTCTCCCGTATCATACAGCAGCATTCTTATTGGACACAAAGACCAAAAGGTTATTACTAGATCTTGTCAAAACTATTTTAAACTTTACCAATCCTGACTTTCATCTGTGGTCTTTTTTGTTTGTTTTCTGGCTCTCTTTTAATATGACTAAAGAAACACTTGCCGTTAGTTTTTATTCCTCTGTGATGAATCATTTCACTGCACTTCCTGATCTCCCATGTGTAGCATTCTTTACTCATTCCTAACATCCTTCTTGAGATGATTCATGGAGTTATGCCTGGAGCCCTCCTCTCAGTTCTGTCCACCTTGCTTGCAGTGGTAACTCCAGACCATTTGTGCATGTTTTCTTTAGAGAAATTACAAACCTTCTCCACACTTAAATCTTTGAGTGTCTTCACCCAGTTTACTTACCTTCTTGGCTTCCTAGTTTATTAGAGCTTTAAACCTTATTTGATAATCTTACCTGATTTTTCTTTTACTCTTTCCTTTACACTTAAGTTTGAATTACATGTGAAATACCTTATTAGTAAGTGGTTGATTATAAGCTATTATAAGCTGAAAGCAGTTTATTTCGTACAATATATTTGTTTTCATTTTGAAAGAATCTCATGCTTTATGGGAAGAAAAAAAAAATAACCAGAGAATTATTTGACAAAGAAATCTCAATGGCAAAATTTAGGAATACCAAGGAATACTGTATCAGTAACAATTTCTTCTCCAACCCATTTCTTGAATTAAGGTCTCCTGTAATTAAGCAATTCTCTGTAGTACTAATTATCAATTGTATTGAAGAGTTTTTCACTAACCAGGCCATACTAGCAGTCAGACCAGCATTCTCTCTCTCCAAAGAATCTATTTAAATATTGTGATTCAAATTCAATGATTCAAATATACTAGTCGACACTGTGCAATTTTACTTTTTTTTTTTTTCATTTGTCATTTTTCTATCCCTTCATACACTCGAAGAAGTAAAATGTATAGAAAAATTGGAAAAGGGCTTCAAGGTTTGGGAAGTGCATTCCTCCAGTATGTGAAAACAGCAGTTGTAAGATATCTTAGATGAAGTAGAAGCAGATGGAATTGATCAGCTATTTTCTTCTGATAAAGTGGCAACAAAAGTTTCACTTCGAGTAATCATTGTCTGGTTTATTCAGGAAGTGATTTTAGCAGGTAAAAAGAAACAAACCTGCATTTTATTTCTTTGTGTCATCAGTTGAATTTAAATTCTTATGAATATCAGATGTACCTTCCCATCCAGTTTTGGATGGTAATGCACTTAGACTGTCTGATTTTCTATATCTGCCCACAGCGTAGCTTAGTGCAGTGTAGTATTGAACAGCAAGTAAGACAATTGTGTCATAGTCTATTTTCAGTATATATATACAATCTGTGGTAAAATTAATGAGAGATACTGAATATACTAAATAGAATTTCTAGTTTTCTTGTGAAAAAAATATCATTTCATTAATTGCTGTAAATTATCAACATTTAACGTAGGAATTATTGTCCTACTTGAATTGTCTATTCCATTTTAACACATCCTTGTCACATGAAAATAAGCACTACCCTACATCTGCAAAAAATAAAAGAGATGAATCAGTCACAGCCTGAGTATGTCTAATATGGAGCTTGGCAGTAATGTATATGAAAATCCAATGGCTGATTTTAAACAAGTATTCATTGAAACTTAACAGATACAGTTTTCCAAAAGAATCATCAAAACTCCGTAAACCATACATGTTTTCAATAAACATTTGGAATGTAATTATTCTACAATAAGTATCCTATTAAAGTTAGAGTTATATTTAATAACAGTTGCTGCATAGTTCATACAGACTGAAACAAATGGCTAATATAAACAGATTTGCAAAAGATCAATGGTTGTGAAGGAGATATGTATACTATACATATAAATTCATATTTATATAGATAGAATTCCTTCATGTATACATATATATAGGCTGAATATTTCCATGATGCTTTCACATTTCCATCATTATGTATATATATTTCCTTTCTCATACATGCATACATTTATATCATGCAATGTTTCAATCAAATTTTTTAAAGTACATGCTTTTAAAATAAAATTTCTATATTAATTTGCCTTTAAAATCCAGATTTAATTCACTTTTAAGACATCACATCTTTAATACAGATTTCACACCAAGACCAGTATGTTAGAAACACAAGGTAAAATAATTTCTCTATAGACTGTTGACATTTATCTATAAACTATAGATATTTGCAGTTAAATGAATGTAAATGTCTTCTTTTGGTCATAGTTTCCCTAAGATCTCTTTGCAGTCTGTGGTGAAAAATAGATAATTTTAGGGCATTTCAGTTGAGGCATCTTAGTATTCAGCAGACTGTTTCCACAAACTTCCTATTGTGCTCCACTGACTAGAAAAGGAGCCTACAGTAATTAGTTCAGATATAAATATGTGCATTACAAGCCCATGACTTAGATTCTTAACTCCTACAGTCAGGAAATCATATATTTGATGTGTCTCTGTCTGCACTGCTAATCTATTTTTACAGAGTAGTCACAAAATAAATTTAATTTTTGAGTTCTGTAGGCAAAAAAAAATGCTCCATTCCAAAATATATACCAATCCATCTCCAAAACACATCCAGAAAAGAGTGCATTTTTCATCCAGTTACAACATTTTTTATAATCTGAAAGATTTTATTCTGATGGTGAGTTTACAGCAAATAGCTATATAATAAAATATAAAATAAATGTCAGTCATTTTGAAGTAATGGGGAAAATAAATAGAAATATAAACCACATCATTATTAATCTTATTTTTTGTCAAAAGTATTTTTATCACATGGACATGTCTTGATGAGAGAAGACTTTATCAAATTGGTGTCTCCTCAAGAAAAAAATCCTGGAAAATTTCTAGCCAGTGCTTTTTCCAGAGAAAAACATTCTTTATTTTTAAGGGGAAGATAGGTTAGACCTCATTTTGCATTACAAGGAATAGATTTATGAGATTTCAAAAGTTTATCAGTCCAATAATGCAACTTTGATTTTTTAAAATTTGTGCTCTAAATGCTGTATGCTGAGCACTGGCGTGTTTCAGTCTTACTTGATATGAAACTGTATTGTCACAATAGCGTCATTGTTTTTAGTGACATTGCATGCAATGAGGTGACAGGATTTGTCCACTGGAAAACACTGGGAGATGGCTTCATGTGGAATCTTTATGCAACCACAGTGTATTAGAAGTCTAGATGGACTATCCTGGCTGAGATATAATCACTTCCTTGAAGTGAACCCCGACCATAAATCTGGCAGACATACCAGTATCTTCTTACTCATCTCAAATTCCCAGCAGGACCTATGCTGAGTTTATCTGGCTCTACAGTTTCAGTCTGGCATGAAGTATGCAGTGAAAGTCAGAAAGAATGTAAGAGCTGAATGTGATCTAAGTGAATCCAGTTTAGAAGCTACTTATTGCCAGCACCCAACTTAAAATAATAATAAAAAAGACATTAATGACTGAAATCTGCTGTACAGCAGGGTCTATGTGGAAGATAAATTAAACCCCAGCACTTGGGAGAGTGTTACTGGAGGACCAAGAGTCAGGACCAAGACAGGAACAAGACCAAAGGTGAAAAAAAAACCCCAAACAAACAAAAACCCCCTTGCTCAGGAGGAAAGGATTTTTTTTCCCCACATTGAATCTAAACCTAGTTTGCCCCCAAATTTAACCCCTTTGCTATTGCACAACTGCATACCTTTATGGGAAAAACGTAGAGAAACAACTTGATATGAGACTATTTCACCCTCTTAACTGGGAGTTATCCTGCTAAGAAAAAGCATATTAGACCAAGTAAGTGTGTAAGGGTGCAACACAGAGCTGTTAAACAATCAGCCCCCCAAACAGCATCACATTTACCATAAATGAGAAGCTTTAAGATCGCTTGAAAAACCTGACAATCTGACAAGCTTCAGTCTGAGCTTTGGGTCAGGGACGGCTAAATGTATTAGTCATTCTCCACATTCCACAGAATATTTATGTGGATTGTAAGAGCCTTTACACTGAAATGATAAAGGTATCGCTTTATAAGGTAATCTCTTTAAAGATTAATACATACGATACTAGTGGTGTGTTCTGTTGCTTCCAAATAGATAGTCTTAGTGAATCATTGAGCTCTGTGGTATGATGCTACATATTGTAACAAGTGCATGTTTTTATAGAGAGCTGTCTGGAAAAGAGAGAAGACCAGCTATACTTCATGAATCTCTAAATATCTTATCTTTGGAAAAAAAATAGTCATATTCCATTTCCATTCCTGAATAGTTTCTACAAGTTTCCTTATGCTCAGCATTGTTGTATAACCTTTTTGGTTTCTTTCAAACTAATTGTGAATCAAAGAGGTATGTAAAGGGTTACTATCAGGTACTGCTTGAAAGAATTCCCTCAGGTCTTGCCACACAGTCAAAAGTAATTGTGTCTTAATGAGTTACCACTCATCAGCTGTGCAATAGGAGCTGACTGTGCATATTCTTCACTCACCTGAGGTTTGAAATAGGGTGTATTTAATCTAAATTATGCTCATTACTAGCTCAAGTTAATGTGTTTTACTTTGCAATTTGGAAAGCCTATAAGCATAAACAGTCAATCCATGAGACTATACTACAAAGATTCACGATGGCCAGCATCCAATGGTTTTATGAAAAGCACAGAACTGCACAAAAAGGTTAGGAAGGTTTCCTTTAAAAAGTTCATATAAATTGTTCTTTATTGAATAATAATGCAAAATGTGACCATGGTTAATTTATCTAAGTTTCAGTAAAATTGCCTTCTGCAATTCTAATTACCTGCTTTCTGGAGAAAAAAAAAATAATAAGACACAAAGGATAGTTTATTAAGTTTCAAGGTATTACATCTGCTTTGAAATGGTTAATTGAAAGAGGCATATATTAAAGTAAATAACTTTTACTAAAATAAATTTTCTGTATGCCTCAAGACTGACATGATCCTATTACCGTGAAAAAATGAATAGAAAATATGACAAGGGAAAATTGTACTTTAGTACTAAAATGGAGAAATATAGGGGCTGAGAACCTTAACTTTCAAGAAATTGTGTAATTTCAGAATAGCTTTTCGGCTTTAAAGGTTCATATGGTGTATGTTTCTTTTTCTTATGGATAAACTATGTCAAGGACTTTAAGAAACACCAGAGAAGTTAACTAAGTTTTCTGTTACTAAGAAAAAGTTCATATCTATGAGTTCTTGTATGTTCAAACTTGTACTTTCTATTCACTGTGACATGAATCACTGCATACACTATTTTCTAGCCTGACCATAAGACCCAACCTTAGATTTAGTCAGGATCAACAATTATTCCCATTTCCCTTACAAACTGTAGAAAAGTGAATTATTGTGTCATATTTCAGCAAAAATTTACAGATGTTTCAGTACTTTGGCTGTCTTTGCTACAAAAATACCAAAATGGGTTTAGATATCTGTGGAACATTATTATTTGGTTTTTTTAGAATTCTGTTTCTTAGAAAATCCCACAGAAAAATTGTTTTTGAAAATCTTAATTACTGTTAAATTATTTTTTTAACCAGCTCTACAACACATGCAAAATGAGATAAACTTCAGGTACTCTTTGGTGATGTGTAAGGCCAGGCTGTATACTTTCATAGTACCTGTAAGATTTAAAGGATATTACACTTTCTGGAATTAACATACTTCTATGGCTTCAGACAACTGATTTTTTTTGAATCCTGGTCTTACTCAACAGCTTTCTGATTTTGTAGAACAACTTTCCCTTTTACTTGTGATAAAATCCACCCATGCTAAATAACTTGAGCTCTATTATAAATGCAAACATGGGTACTTGTAATATAATACTATTAGAAATTCTACTATTGTGGAAACTCACATACATCAGTATCAGGGCTTTCAGGAGTTTTGTTACTATTCAAATCTTCTAAAATTGAAACCCGAGCATTAAAAATCATTTCAGTTATAACCCAGGCATGATCAGCTGGGAAGAACTGCTTTCTATTTTTTACACAGTTTGGTTTTTATTCAAAACCTCACTTGAAAAGTTTTTCAAAGCCAAAATAAACATTAAATATGGAAAGTAACCTGGCTTCCAGTTGCTTTGAAGGACTCTCTGTGTTTTTTCTTTTCTCCACTTATGCCAGTCTTCACATAAATTATTTGATGTCTTATGTCCAGGCACCGTAACTCTTCATTTGATTGGCCGTGAAAGTGATTTACAACTGTGTAACAAGGCTTCACCTATAAAACTTTGGCAGTGACAGTAATACTAAGAAAAAGTGCTCTCTGGTTTTTGTTTGTTTATTTGTTTTTTTTCTGAGTTTTGTACATACATATCAGAATCAATATCAGTAAATTTCTTGTGATCATGGGTAACTCTTAACCTGAGCAGGTCACCACCTCAGTTTCTGTTTGCTCCCGAAGAGATTCAGCCATGTCCCATGCTAGAAGCCCTGCCTTTCTCGAATGTTGAAAGCAAGGAATTAGAAGAGAAAATTTGCAAATTAGTCCAGAACGTCAGATGATGAATTCAGATCATGGTCCCAGGTTAAAGATCAGAGATCATGCTCAGCTCTAGACACTCTGCGTCTTCATCCTTCTTTTTTCCTTTGGGACCCCCACTTTATGACCGTCCTTAACTGTTCTTTGACACATGCCTCCTAACTCCCTCACTTGTCTCCTCCTGGTTTGTCACTGGGCCATCCAGCCTTAGCCCAGCAGGGACCATGTTTAGTCTGCAATAAATGGAGAAAATCCGGTGGAGATTGACAAGAAGAGTAATAAGAATGAAAACTTGACTCATAAGAAAAAGCTGAAAGAATAGAGAATTATTTAGACCAGAGTAGCAAATAAGACAACCGTGGGTAATTCCCTATGCCCATTTTGAGTAGGGTAAGAAATAATAACTTACTCTATAGCAAGGAAGGATTACTCTGGATCTTAATGAAACTTCTTTTCTGGTAGAGAGATAGGTAAGCATAGAAATACATTCTCTAGGAAGCTATGGAATCCCTGCAATAGGAAGGGTTTAAGAAGTTAGACCAATGGGGATGGTCTAGATGTATCAGATGTCAGGAAAGAGAGAGATGGCTGCTGTATTTCTAGGACATTATGTCAACGCAATTCATTTGTTTTGCTGAATTCTGTGGAAGCAGATTTTCCTGAAGCTGGCATAAATGAGAAAAGAATTCTAAGATTGTTTATGGTTACTGCGTTGGTATTTGCATAAAAACAGATGGAAGAGATCATAAATACCAATATCTGCTATATTCAGTTTTGTCCACTTTTGACCTTGTCAAAGCACAGAATCCCTTAAGAAAACAGATGAAGTTTACACTTTTGACTTCCAACATATGCAAAAGAATTGTTTATCATTTACATATAAGGATTCCTAATACAAATTTTGAACTTTGATAGAAGACGTGTTTATCATTCAAATTCATCTTAGCTTGCATATCTATTAATTCAAATGGTTTAATGTTGATATCAGAATGACAAAGTCCCTGGAAAAAAGCAAAGTATTACGCATTGTTTAATTCTTGTAGGGAATTGAGAGCATGATAAATTCCATTCCTACGTGTCTGTTTTAACAACTGTTGATAATGCGGATAACAAATGTAATAACTTTGAGAAACTGGAAAATGGAGAGGAGAAAGAAAAGCAAAACAGATTTTTCTTAAATAAAGTTCTTTAGCAGGTGCTTTTATTCAAACATGAGAGCATTTACATTCCCTTCAAAGAAGTCAATCTGCTTTCAAACTTAAGTACACACTTTGGTGGATCCTAGGTCCATGATACATTCTGTTCAATTGAGTTAAAATATAAAACGTAGGATGACATGAGACTCTGTAGAATCTGGCATTTTTGTGAATCAACATTCTTCCCATAGCAAGATCTAGTGACACTTATGTAGAAGGAAATCACTGTTCAGTTGACCTGAAAGTATCAAGGCATCACCTCTACGGAGAAATGGTGATAATTAATTTTGGATCAGCCATTTATGTCAGGGCTTTTCCGTCAGACTAAACCTCAAGTCTGACCTCTTCTGAATATTCACTACATAGAGACATGTAAATATTCTTCTTGTAAAAGCACATTTTGCTTGTTGAGAGTTTTTTCCACCTGAATTTCAATAGTTTGCTCTGCCTCTCCAGTCCAGATATCCTATTAAATCTCCTAATCCTTCTGGATCTAGTCAAGTATAATATCTCTCCCTTACTGGTAAATTTTCATTCTCATCCTATCCCTTTAGTCACCTCAATATTCCCCTTGCACACTTGTCCTCTCTGCTTTCCTTAGCTTCTTCTCATTTTCTTGTTCCAGGCTTCAGTTTTTTGTGTTGTGTGATGTGGAAGGAAAAACATCGCATTTCTCAACTCTTTTTCATTGTTCTAGAGCATGGCGGGCACCTCGGTGCCTCCACATTATCCTCTACGTGAGATGTTCCTTATGGGTTGTGTCTGGGCTCTGATGTAGCCTCTCTATTTTGTTTAGCACTATTGTGATTAAGATTATACCTGTGACTATCTAATGGGCCTTAAAGGACTCGAGTTTTATGGAAAAAAGTTCAATATGAAGTCATAGCATACACAGATGACTCAAAAATGTGATGCATTTATGATCTATAAAACATTAATAAAAATATTTGTGTTGATATTCTACTTCTTGTGTCACTAGGTTTCCAGATAAATTTTTTTCAGGTCAGTATTTGATCTATGAGTCTGCATACTGAAGCAATCAGAAAATGTTTCTTTTAAAACTTAATATACCTGTTTATAATCATTTACAGCTGAATATGTTAGTGACAAAAATGAGCTTTTGGTCTGCAGTGAAACATTGCAGAGCCAAATGGCTGTGGAAAAATGAGTCATATTTGGTTTTAGCTCCCACATCATCAGTGGATCTGAACAAAGTTTCAGATGCAGGACCATATTCTGGCCTCAGTTTTATACTTCCCGGCTTAGAGAAGTTTAAACTAGATGCAGAAATTGAAGACAAGAAGGTGTTCCCAGTAGACTTGGTTTGACAGAGTCCTTAATACTTGTGTTAATGTATAAGTCAGAAAGAAATCAAAGCAGCTCTCATAGTTTCCAGGACTGACACTTAGGAAATACCTAAGAAAACTTTCTCTGCAGTTCCTGAGAGACAATAAATACAGAGCCTCATAATGCAGATTTTACAGAACCGTTTTCTGAGTAGAAGCATGCTGGGGTTTTGCCTTTATAGCAGGGCAGGGATCACTTTATTTGTCAGTAGTTTACTTGCCAGCAATACAGTTAAACCATTCATGAATTTAAAAAAACATTTGGATGGACTTTTTTTTTTTTCTTGTCAAGAGGAGCAAAAAACATTAACAGTTATCTATTCCTCAATAAGATTTCTAGTACTGTTGTATTGAAGCAGTTTGTCACTTAGCTATGATGTTGGAGATGCATACTCTTTCCTCAGTTTAAGGAAAGTCATATCCATTTATCTTCCACTATTCAGGAAAAAACCTTCAGCTTCTGCATGATATCCTATCTCAGAAGAAGACAGGGTGCTACTTTGCACACGAATATCTTCACCACTGACCAAGGAAATCAGTCCTACTTTCTGATTCTGGCTTAAAATATCAAAGTAATTATTTTACATACATACATCCATAAAAAAATGCATTTTGCTACCTTATTGGTATTGATACCCAACATATTTTTGGCAAGCAAATGGAATATACTCTGCTGGATTCTGAACAAGGATCTGAATCAAACTGTCAATAGGTGTTCAAGTATGTGATGCAACAGTGGCAAGAAGGATTCATTGCGTTTTTGTAGCGCCTGGAGAATGTCTGTGGAATGTCTTCTTCCAAGGAAGAGAACTGAATTCTAGTTTTCCACACTCTCGGCAAGTGGGCTGCTCAGGAAACAGGAAAAGGACAGTCACAGTCCCACTGTTTTTGTGAATAGTAGGAAATTCTCTACTTTCATTTTTACCGGTTTTCTTTGAAAAGATTCTTTTTTTCTTTTTTTTTCTTTTTTTTTTTTTTTTCTGGAGGAAAGAAGCGTTTAATTGAATGAAAACAAAATAAATATTTAGTTTCATATTTTATTACACTGATTTTTTTTGACCCACTTTTCAGCTTAGTGGTTGAATTTAAAAATTGCTTACCTAATATACAGTGCTCAGCAATCTGAAAAATGACTACTTTATTCATGGGGTATAACATATACCAAGACAAAACCTGCTTTACAGAGGACAAGGAATTAACAAGATAAGCTGAATCAAAACCATCAGAGTGCCATTGGTGTGTAGACCAATCTTCTGTCCCAGGACAAAGAAGTTAATTTAGAAACATATTCAGTGTAAAGCATTCTTTGTAATTTAGGTGTCCATACATTATGTGACAAACCCCATATTTCCTGTACTAAACCTATACTTTACATACTAAGTATACTAAACTACATTTATTTAGCGAACAAAGAATGTATCTTGTAGCTGTAGCATGTGTTTTTATTTATCTGTAAAGGTATCTGCAGGGAAACAGAAAGCAGAATTATAGTATGTGCCTCAGAAACATTTTTTGTCCTTGCATGAAATCCAGCTTAGTAGGTTTTCTGCACCTCAATTCCCTGAGATGACAGCAAAATCTATTTTCACAAAAGTATTATGTGTGTTCCGGAACTTGCTTAAAATAACATCTTTTTCAAGTCACCATGTACAGAATCAGCAAAAATTATTTACTGGCTAGACGTCAGGCTTTATCAAAACATTCTGTGAATGCAGTTGTTGGGAATAAAAAATGCTTTCTAAAGATGAACTGCATGCAAATACAAACGCCATCTGAGATGACACCTGGGATTGAATCATGGTCTTTCACAGGTGGACACTGAGCAATTACAGTTTGAAATAAGCCTTGTTAATAGGTATTGCAGCACACTTATATGCAGATCAGGCACAGAACAAGCAGTATGGCACATTGATTTTGCATGTATACGCATGTAGTATTGCCTTTCAGTCTTGTCATACAATCATAGAATCATAGAATAGTTTGGGTTGGAAGGGACCTTTAAAGGACACCTAGTCCAACCCCCCTGCAACGTCTTCAACTAGATCAGGTTGCTCAGAGCCCCGACCAACCTGATCTTGAAGGTTTCCAGGGATGGGGCACCTACCACCTCTCTGGGCAACCTGTGCCACTGTTTCACCACCCTCATTGTAAAAAATTTCTTTCTTATACCTATTCTAAATCTACCCTCTTTTAGTTTAAAACCATTACCCCTTGTCCTAACACAACAGGTCCTACTAAAAAGTTTGTCCCTGTCTTTCTTATAAGCTCTCTTTAAGTATTGAAAAGCTGCAACAAGGTGTCCCCGGAGCTTTCTCTTCTCCAGTCTGAACAACCCCAACTCTCTCATCTTTTCTTCACAGGAGAGGTGTTCCATTCCTCTGATCATCTTTGTGGCCCTCCTCTGGACCCACTGGAACAGGTCCATGTCTTTCCTGTGCTGAGGACTCCAGAGCTGGATGCAGTGCTCCAGGTGGGCTCTCACCAGAGCAGAGTACAGGGGGACATGCTGGCCATGCTTCTTTTGATGCAGACCAGGATACGGTTAGCTTTCTGGGCTGCAAGCACATGTTGCTGGCTCATGTCCAGCTTTTTGTCCTTCTGACCTACACGTGGATGTCACAGTAGTGAAATCCCTGCCCCCTAACAATTAACGTGCTGCCATGTGTCATTAAAATATTTTTCAAGAAGGGTTGGAATATTCTTCGTATGCATATTACTGCTTATTTTGCTTTGGCCTATTATGATCTCAGCCATAGCATAAGTAGCTGTAACATGGCACTACCTGAAATTCAGTATTGCTTCTCCCAGTTTGGACTAGGTTTATGCATTTTTTAAAAATAATATTCTCTAATTCAGCTAATTAATTATCAGGTAAATATATTCAGATTAGCTTTACATCTCAGTTGAGCCCAAATTGTCAGCTAATAACTGGATTAAAAACTTTAATTCATAACTGGATTAAATGACATTTCCAGCTCCTTTAAAGGCCCCGTATAATAACTTCTGGTCTTCAGGCTACCCTCAGTGCTAGTCAAGAAGTGGAGGATTTCCAAGAGCATTAATTCGGAAAGAAACTGCAGTGATCGTATTACGGGAGAACGTGCTGCTAGATGGGCTGAATGCTACTTTTTTCTCCATCTCACAACGTGAATAGGATAAATAAGACTAGATGAAGAAATCACTCAGACCTACATAAATGCAATTTCCACATAATTTTTGTGGGGACGTCTTTCCAGATGCCCTTCTTTTCTCAAGCAATGATGATGATGAATTTTCAAGACAAGCTTTTAAAACTCTGCTTCCTGGCTTCTCCTCATCTGGACTTCTCCCACTGACTTAATAAACCCATCAAACTTAATGCAGTGCCAAATGATTTATCTTATAAAAATCTTAAGAGTTACCTTAATGATCAGCTAATGAACAGCCACGTAAGTGATATACGCACCTTTCCATTTAAAATCCTCCTACTCCTCAAAAATTTTACAGTATACAAAAGAGGTAAATCATCAATTATTTCTTTGGGCATGCTGTTCCTTAAGGACAAAACTTTCTCATTTGACCATTTTAAGCACAGAATAAGAGAAGTTCCTTTTTGAAGTCTAAAATGATTAAACAAGGAATACTACAGCACTTTATAAAGTATGAAAAAGATGGAAACAGGAGATGAAAAGGGGCATTAGATCATTGTTTTAATTTATTTGTTTTATTAATCCAAGGTTGTTATTTATGGATACAAACCTTTGGGAAGAAGGAGGCACCCAGTGGAATCTGACATATTTTCAGCTTGATAAATTTCAATACTTGTCACAATAGAAAGTGTGTAGTGAAATGTTATTTTTCTAGTTGCATGTTGATTCTCAAGCATAAATCAGCGTTTTTGTAAGTTGAAGACATACAGTCAGTGAAAACCACCACAGACTACAGTTTCACACTTGCTAAAATAATTATTACTCACTCATACAAAAACCATCTACAAGAATTTTTTGTGGAAGCTGTACAAGGTAATTATAATAACAGCCAAAGAAGTGTAGCAATGCAATAACTGCATTTAGACAGAAAATGCTGTATGTGCCAGTGTATATTTGTGTGTTAACAGCACCTGTATGAAAGGACCAAACTATCATAAAAGGTTTCTTGTTTGTATTTTTGATACCCCTTCAGATCTATGGCAGCACATGGATTTCCAGGTATTAAGCATGCCTTTTATAATCTGTATTTAACTAGAAGCTCGAAACTTTTGGTGGTTTTCAATGTGGATCTTGAAGCCACCCAGTTCATTTGAGACTGAACTACTGTAATGCAATATGATAATGCCTCTTATGCCATTCTGTCAACCTCACACATTATTGGAGTTGCAGTGACTCCCAAATTATAGATAGGTGTGATTATCATGAGATATATATCATTAACAAGTCACTACATACAATAAAACCATAATGGTGTAGGTCTTAGATGCTTGCAGAGGTGGGTTTTGTTATTTGTCTTTCAGTTTTTTATTCTGTGAGTACATCAGAACAAGAACTGTTGGTTTTAGTATTATTCTGACCATTTTGTGCTCTTTCAAGCCTTTCCAGGGATAGGGATAGCAGAGAACAGAAAGAGGAGAAAGGGTAATGGAGAGTCATCAATTTTGAGAAGTTATTGGCAACATTTTCTTTTGGACATTAGTTGAGTCCAGGAGTTTTGCATTGCTATTACAATCACATCCATGTTTCCAGATCTCCAGATGGAGCTGCCTCTCCTCCACCCGTTGCCGTGGAGTTCTGCCTGTTTTACACCATTATTTGCAAAAGGGAAATCAGGCCCAGGAGTTCTAAAAATCTTCAAGAGATTTCTAACACATAGGAAAGTGCTTTCTTACCTCAGAGCTCATATTTTGACAGAAAGTAAAACACATTGCCAGCAAGTAAACATACATTTTGGCAGGTCTGAATAGGACAGTCTAAACATGCAGTGCTCACAAACCAGCCAAGTCCCAAACTTGTAAGGTTCAAATAGCCTAGAGAATATTTATGGCAAGTTACACAGTCCAGTTTCAAATAACACAAGCTATTACTTCCACTATGATCCCATATATATATATGTGTGTATATATATATCTATATATCACCACCAGGCAAAATTGACAAATTACATTAGTTTTCTTATGACTGAGAATCTCGGTGCATCTTTTATGAGCGTTTCTTTCTCAACTTATAATCCAGAAGCCTACAAGAAACTTCAGCTCTTTAAGATAACCATTTCCATTGCATTCAGCCCCCCAAAATTATCTTTCATTCTTTCTGAAGGTATTCTCCTAGACTGGTCTGGTTTCTGGTTTAGACCCTAGTTGTTTCTGGCTAGATTAAGCTGGCAGCAAACATCCTGGTCTCCTTGCAGCCTACACAATAGCCTTTTATCACAGCTGGTATAGGCTAAGTTCATACCTATATATTGGAAATTAGGTCTTCTACCCCTTTATGCTTCTGTGACTGTTACAGTATAACCTGTATGTACACCATGTTATTTACCTCTTTACATATGTTAAAACAGATTTTTTTTTTTTCTTTTTAAATGGGAATTATTTTCTTCACATTTTCCAAAATAAGTTGCTTTTGTGAGCTACTTAATAAGATCAAACTTTCACGCTATGACCACTACAGAAAACTTACGTGTAGCGGAGTACCTTTATGTTCAATAGAAAGATTTTAAAGTTATCTTAGAAAACAAAAAACTTTGCATGTTGGAAGTCATCTTTAGACTGTACTTTCTAAAGACCCCTGCCCTAGACAGTTGAGATATCAACAGATTGCTACATGATCCTAGGAGTTTTAGGAAGGTAACTTTTTCATAAAATATGATCACATCAGCTTTTTACAAGGGTAACAACAGGCATCTTGGTGTCAAACAAGTATTAGATGGGAGCTACTTTGGAAGAATATTCTGAGTATTGATAAGCACAGTTTTATGAGCATGGCAGGTGAGATCGGCCAGGGCAGCAATGTAATATGAGGCCTTGCTAGTTTTTTCTGTGTGATATCACAGTCTAATTTATAACGACTGTTGAGGTATATTTATTTTACAACTACAGTGTATGAAAGCATCAGGAATGAAGGTATGACACTGACTTCCAAGACCTGTCAAAAACATACCTAGAAGATAATGCAGCAAATTAGATCCTGTCTCCTTTTCCCATGTAGTTGCAAACATCGTTTTTTCGAAGGCTGGTATACCAGATCAAAAGGCTGCACAAACTGGAAGAGCCTGTAGGCAACTGGTTTACTGGGTACCAGCTTGGAAGGCAGGAAAATATCTTACAGTCTGAAAATGTGCACAGTCTGCTTAAGGGGTTTTGAGTTATGGTTTTCTTCTAAATATGAGATATTTAACTTAAAGGAAGCTGTATAGCCAAAGGGAGCAGACTGAAGGATTTGAAGTCAAGCCAGGTCTGTCCAGAAAATGATCCTTGGTACCATGATCCAGCTTTAGCAAAGAATTGTGTGATTCTGTACTAAGCCAAGTAATACTCGATAGCCAGAAACTTGAGAGGGGTGCACTCAAGGAAGTAAGGAAAGGTCATAGGTGCAATTTGCCCAGTAACTGTGAGTTCAAGCATTGAAGCAGAGGTAAAAGCATGATCTTTTTGTGTTAAATCCTGTTCTGAGAGCTGTGACAGTATCATATGCTTTTTATTTTGACACAGAAGACGGAAATCAACCATCCAAAACTGTATTATGCAATGAAATAGAAGCATTTGTGTTTTTGGTTTTTTTTTTTTTAATCCAGAAAATTATGTCTGGAGCTCCTTTTTATTAGAAAGTCTATTCTGAACTAAAAATAAAGAAAATCTTTTCTAACAGTGAAGGCAATTTCCCACTGATAGTGCGTATTCCAGGACTTTGAAGATTCTCCATCACTTTCACATCTAGAATTAAAACTGGATGTCTTTCGAATAGATAGCTCAGACTACAGTTATAGATCATGTACAAAATTATTAGTTGAATTTTTTTAAACTTGATGATTTGAAGGCACACCCTGCTTTCAAAGTCCATGAATCTTTTAAATAGAGCTGTATTAATGCTGATATGTAGGTGCACTTAAAAATGAATTGAACAAACTCTTGCAGTAAGGGTAATGCATAAAAAAGGTAGCTGGCTGATGTATGTGATAGGTTTTCTCTCCAAAACTCTTTTTGATTCACCAGGGGTATGTAAATGACAAGAGTTGATTTTGTTGACATGGAGTCATAGCTGACTGGAAGGTAGTCTAATTAAAAAAAATGGAGGAATCAATTAAAGTTTCAGCTATTTAGCACAGTAGTCAATACATAATTCCTGGCAAAAAAGCACTGCTGGCTGGAAAATGTGTCTTAGGCATGACAGTTAGCTCCCATTTCTTGTAAAGAAAGATGACTTCTGTCATTTACAGTCTTGTAATAACAAACTTCATTGTTTGTTCTGGAAAACTCTGAGCATAAGTAAACCTACTGTAACTACTTTATACATAATCTTGTTCCACTGAGTTCCCTGGTTAATTATGCATTTATTTAGGCACAGTCATTGCGCAAATGGTTAACATTGACCCTTCATCACCTTCATTGACCCCTTGTTTAGTTTTTGAAGGTAGGTGCAGATCTTCACATAAATCAGTCACCCCTCAGCTGGAATGGGATGCCTCTTCCATTTTATTCCTGAGGCAATGGTAATGCCACACTTTTGCGTGGCTCTCACAAGACAAAAATCAGAGAACCTGTAAATCAGCAGCAGTCAAAAATATTTTGATTTGCTGGGACTACAGCAGGATTTTCAGATTTTCCTGTCATAGACTATAGCAGGGTAATATTCAATTATAATACATGAGGTAGACATATGTGTACAAATATAGACAAAAATTTAGATAGATATGTACTGGATTTATATAGGGCATGTTGGCTATTGATCACAGCATTCAGCTCAAGTAATTTGTTTCAATCACTTAACTTTAAAGAAGGTACTCCTCATTAAAAATGTAACAGAGACAAGAATCTGGTTTACTGATTGCTATTTTTAAGGCCTCATTAGTGATATAAAATGTTGAAGTTAAATAATTTGGGAATTCCCAAATAATTTGGCAGGAGTTTCCCCCCTCCCAAAAATTGTAGGCCAGTCCAGAATGTGTAAAAGATTGGCACATACTACCCTCCATGTTTTATGAATATTGCCATCGTGCTGANCTCATACGAGCTTTATGAATATTGCCATCGTGCTGAAAGTAGAGGCTAAAAATTTTAAACAATGATGTGAGACACAGTGCACATACGTATCACGTAAAGATATTTTCCTGAATGTACTTACTGCACTTTAAAAACTCCCTCAACAGAAGCTACAAGAGAAATAAAATTCTGTGAAAATAAATACACAAAATGTTTTAAGGTCCCACAGTATCATCTGCTTCACTGCTTTTCATTGGAGGCATCTCTTGAGCGAGGATGACTTTGGTGGCCTGCTGAATACACAGGTATGCCCTAATGGTCCCCTGACAGAAGGAACATTGGATTCCACAGCAGGTTTGTAAAGGACCAGTAATGCAGTTTATGACTAAAGATCAAGAAGCAGGTTTCTAGCCTTTCCAGTAATCAGTAAAATACAGCAACTTTTTTTCCCTGAGAAAGTGGGCATATAGCTCTATTTTCAGTCATAAAGCTCGTATGAGTGCATGGAATAATATCTCCATATGTTCTCCCTCATCCAGATCAGTATGAATTCCAGGAGAAATTCCAAGAAATCTGGAAACTGTATAGGGCCACTGTAAACCAAGGACTTTAGGTGCCAAGAAGCTTCAATCT
>WAAD01028725.1:58376-70715 GCA_013389945.1 Fregata magnificens | reverse complement strand
CTAAAAACTTGAGTCACTTTTTTTTTTTGAGTAATTGCCAAATATTCTTTGCCTTACTTTAATCACACATTTCAATAATGTTGCCATTATATATGCATCACAGAATTAACAACAAGAAGGCCCTGCCCTTTTTATTTGGATCCTTCACAATATTCCCTTTTAAAAAAAAAGATGTGTCTTTAATGCCTGGCTTCATTATTTAAATTGTATGACTGATGCTTGGCCATGGAGGGAACATGAAAACATGTTGACTTAAATTAAGCAGCAGCAAATAATTATTTCAAGAGAAAAAACAACATTAATTCCTAAACCAGGGAAAAGCCACTGTTTCATCTGATACTTCTGGGATATCAAAGAGTTCAACAACAACATGAAGTTCAAGCAAGTACAGCATTACTGTAATATTTTTCTAAGTCCCTCTTGTCAATTTTTGCATTTCCTCTGAGTTCAGAAACATCACTTTGGAATTTATATAATACAGAAAAATTAAGTTTCTGAATTGTTTCATCAAATTGAAATCTCAATTTTCTCAAAGACAAAACACTTTGGTATAAAAGTGTAAGTGGCTTGACAGCTTACAAAAAATAAGACTGAAATTTCACAGCATATTAGGAAGGAACCATTTCACTAAAAGCAGCAAGATTATCATTTCATATTAATAATTCATATCAAAGTAGGCTGAAGTACTTCTGACAGGATGATTTTCTGTTGGAAAAACAATGTTCAAGAAAGTCAAGTATTCCACAGAAATACATCCATTTCAAAGGGGAGACACCCAAAACTTTCATTTCAAAACACACAGATATTGAATTTTACTCTTTTTGTCTTTGCTTTCCGGCTGCATTGCACCTGCACTGCTAGTCTAAGATTCGCGACTTTGGGCCTGATGGCACTCACCCTAGGAAATGCATGACACAATTTTGAGTCCCTACGTACTCAAAAAACTACAACGGCACGCATTCGCTTGACTGTGTGTACACTGAGAGCGTGTGTTACAGGTGATGGTTGCTGAACACCACCCAGTGTAGCCGAAGGATTTACTGCAATAGTTAGGAAGAGCCTGCAATTTGTAGCCATAACCGGAAGGACTGTTTTATCAGATTGCCTGGCAAGCCCAAGGAAGCTCAACCAACTGGTTAGCATAATGTTTGCTCAGAGGAGTGATCGCGCTGACTTCGTACGTTAAATCTGAACGGCATGCAAAACTGTTGGCACTAGGGAAGAGTCACCCGCTTCGAAAAAGATTAATTTTTCATATTGAACTGGTCACCTTCCCTTTGAAATTAAAGGTTAAACACTTCTTGGATGAATAGGGAACATCCACCTAACAGAGCAAAAGATGTTTACCTTCATTTTGAACTGTTGCCAATGCAAGCAGAATGCTTAGCACTGGTGTCTGACTTCAAAACAAAGAACGGAAGAGTGACTTAAAAAGGCAGCTTTTGCATCACATATCATCTTTTCAAGAGGACTGGTGATTCTGGTCAATTCACTTCAAGATCCACATAAGAGACATTTTTTGTGTTTAAAATGGTAACATTCATGTGTTTGTTATAAATTACAAATGGGAGAAATTTACTGAGAACTTTTTTAAAATAATCCTACAGTTATTAGCAGATTTATGAATATTAGGGGCTCCTTCTGTGAAACTCAAATGACAGATGACCAAAACAGCATACCTCCATGATACAAGACTAAATCACAGAAACATAGTCAAGACGGGGGAAAAAAAAGTGTGCTGCCTTTTTTGGAAAAGAAGTAATTTTTTTTTAAATTACTACTTCAGAAAAAAGTAGTAATTTTAAACCTGTAATGATACAATGGCATACAGAAGGCCACCAATGTTTGCAATCACTGATAATTTAAAATATCTTGACTTGCACCTCCTATGGTCTAATGGAACAGGAGTCAAACTATCTACCAGATCCTCTCAGTAGCACAGACACAAAGTACTCATTGCTACACCTCATAGCAACGCTGAGATCCTATGAAGATCCTTTTAATAGAAGTCCTAATCAAGTCCTGAAGCACAAAACAAATAAATCAGTCCAGACCAAAACAAGGCAAAAGTTGTATTTCTGAAAGAAACAGCAAGCTTATCTCATAACCTCTTTGACAGATCTTCTTTGATAACACTTCCATGAAAGCTGTTCTTCAAGGAAAAGCACTCAAACTTTGGAAACCTTCCTTATTTCATATATGGTACTATCAAAATTTACTACTGCTTGCAGAGCAAATTATAATTCATTTTTGGTTTTATTATTAAAAAAATGTAGGGAACATCTTAAACTGGATTATTTATTCCTATTATTTGTGAAGTGGGCAACAACACAAGAGAAGGGCAACATTTATACCAGTGCTTTAGAAAGTAATAGTACTGTCATGATTCCATGTCCTGGGGAGGAAAGGGGGAATAACAAGTAGTTTAAGTCTCACAACAGCTCAAATGCACTGCAGACAGTATTCTAGACAGCTGCAAACTACTAACTGACTTACAATGTTTTATTATTATATTCCACATTATGGTAATTATTAACCTTACCATTCCACATCCCTCTGTACCTTGAGTCCAGCTAGACACTTAACAGATTTCCCTGAGCTGTTTGCAGTGACTTGCAGGCCCACTCCTTTGGGAATTTCCTACATTTCTGAAGAGACCAGCATTAACAGTATTGACCCAAGAAACATGCACTTACTTGCATCTATCAAGACTGAAATGAATTTGCATTTGCAAGGCCCATGCAAGCCAATTTACTTATACTGGCTGGGAGCAGAAATTTCTTCTCTCTCCAGCTGATATGACTGAAAAAGCAGAAACTCTTAAATGTAGCCTAAGGGTCATGCTTAGGCTGCATTCCCTGTAAGAAGTCATAGAATAGCCTCTCTCTGCAAGCAGTATTAAGTGCTTATCTGGTAAATAGGTGAAGACTTACAAAATTATTTAAGCTGCTGCTTCTTAACATAGATCCAGACCTCACAACCATTCAACTACATACCAATCTGTGTAGCATTTTCACCACTTCTACTGCCAAAAAAAATTCAACAGTATTTTTCCATGACAGCTTTCCAATAGTGACTAATGCGTTCACTACTAGTAAATAGCATAACCTGAACTGTCAAGTTAACTTCAATTTATAAACAAGCTGCAGTTTGGAAGCTTAGATGATTGCTGAAATGCAAAAAATAAACGGTTTTTGCCAGAAGGAAAGAGACTTAAATTGGAGGTTTCCTATATCTCTGAAAGCAGTCTGCAAAGAGACACATTTGCCACCCAAAAAAAAGAAACAAATCCCAAACCTTCACATTCATTTTTCATTCCTCAAAATTTCTATTTGAAAATTATTCTTACTTCAAACCCTCAACAAGAGGGGTCACGCCAAACTTTCATCAAGCATTAGGGCACACTGACTCATCCCTCAAGGCAGGAGCTTCAGGCTGCTACTTATACCGGGAAAAATAATTCTTTCCTCAAAAATATCCCAGAATGCTGTTAAAAAAAGACTGTCCTCAATTTATCTACAGCCCGTGCCTCACTGAAGCACAGTTTCCCTGCCTTCCAAGGATTAACAGGTCATGGTTAGAAAGGGTCTTCATAGATACAAAAACAAATAGCAAGCATATTATGTACTGCTGCCAATAGCAAGAAGCACACATTTAAGACTGAATTTTAAAAGGAAAATAGATAATTCAGTACGTTAAAATGGACTGACACAGGATATTTGTAAGAAAGCATGCAGAACATGCAAAACCATTTGCACTCCGCTATCCGAAGAAAAATTAAGCTACAGAGTTGACTTTAGTGATGTGACACCACAATCACATGGCCGCTGTCTCAGCTATTACCAGCTACTCTAAGAGCCTTGCAGCCTAGAGCCTCAGAGCATCTTCCTAGCCTTCCTCTAATGTCTCAGATTCCCCTGCATAGATCCAAAAGCATTTGCTTCAAGACAGCTTCTTGCAAAAGTGAAATTATTAGCACTGATTTTCAGGCAACAGTGTAGCTGTTGCACGCATTGGCAACAAACCTGAAACTCATTTTGTGTTAAAGATTAATATTCTAATTAAATGCCATAGCCCATTTCTGCAGGGTTTGGGTGAAATCAAGCTGCTATTTCTACAACAGCAGAACTCAAGTTGCCTTCAAGAAAGACAGCCACTACCCATACACACTAGAGGATGGTGGAAGAGGTGGCTGAAGAAGGAACACAGGGGCTAATCGAAGGAAAGGGAGCAAGGGAGAAGGCGGTAGTCACTAACTCAAGGTCCTTAAATTGAGCAGTCTTTAGTCAGGCCCCCAAATTAACAATAAGTTGAATTTGTATTTGCTTTCTAGCTTTTACGTCCTCAAGAGGCACTGTAGCTACAATAGTAGTCTTCTCCCTGCCCTTAAGAGAATGAGGAACTCCTTTTAAAAGAAAAAAAAAAGTTCAGACTCACATTTAATCATCTGATTACAGGAACTGGAGCATTAGAGCATTAGTTATCAAATTTGACAAGATTGTCAATACAAGACTCAAGATTAGTACCAATAAAAGGAAAGGGAAAGAATTAAGAAAGCAAAGGCAACCAAGCAACATAAGGAAAAGAGATGAATATGCAAAGAACAGGATCATAATTAAATGAAGGGAGAGGAAAATATTGATGTAGCAGCAGTGAGCCAGACTTCTGGCAGAGGACGGATATTACAAGATAAACAGAGGAGGACAAAGAAATCTTGCATGATAAACAGAAAAAAGTGAAAATGACAAAGACAAATATAGGTAAAATATAGCTTAGCAGTAAGAGACATCAGGCTGCAGGGAAGAAGGTCAAGAAGAGCGAGAACACAAAGAAGTGGAAGGACGCAGACTGGATTAGAAGAGGTAATCGGAGACCCCTCAGAGCAGCGAGCACGGAGACCCATGTTTTTAAGTAAAACACTCAGGGTTTGAGGATCAACATAGCCTTCTTTAAGCTGTGTAATTGGAAGGCAACAAGAAATGGGGTGAGTTTTTACAGCTTGTGGCTTTTTGGATCTGACTCATGATTTCTGTATCAGCCTATAGCTGATGATTTAGGAACAGTATGCCTCATTTTTCTACATGGGAGAGGAAAAAGGAAAGAAAAAGAGATCTGTAAGAAAATACAAGGAAAATTCTTAGTGAGGTTACTAGACTGAAAGCAGCCAGGACTTTCCTTCCCTGTGTCAATCTTTTCACGCCTTCATCTTTCTCCATTCACCACTCCACTGAAGTTACTCCTCATTTTGTACAGTCATAAGCAATTCTCTTGTAGATTGCACAAAGCAAAGGTAATGACTAAGAGGTCTTCGGTGTTAATACCCAGTTAAATTTTGTAATAAGAATTATTTTTAAATAATATTCTTCAATTCCAAATTAACAAATCCATACTACCTTAGTGCTACCTTCCAAGATATAATTAAATGGTCACTCTTTTTCTTGTCCCATTTCTACTCTGCACAAGGAAACCGGCTGTGGTCACCATACAATTCTTTCTACGTTCCACTGCTCACCCTCTTTAGCAAACCTGGAAGTTTACCCAGGGATCACATCAGTTTTTGTTATTCTAAGATAAATACCATGGTAGACACACATCTCCAAGTGCTGCTGAGTTCTATTTGTATCTGCCAGTCTCTTCTGCAGCTGCTTAAGTACAGATCCTACACTCACTTTCCTCTGGCCTGTCCAGATATCAACCCTTCCCAAAAAGTGTGAATTTGCAGAGTTCACGAGTCTTTTTTTTTTTTTAAAGTTCTGTTACTCTAATCATATTCTAATTTTTCCTGGAGCTATCCACTTGCTTGCTCATTCAACAAGTATGTGTGCTTGTGGCAGAATTCTGACTCCACTGAAGTCACCAGTAGTTTCTGCCATCATGTTTGATGGATCCAGAGTTTCAAGCAGATTACAGCTTTTCTAAATTGATAACACAGTACTGTTGGATCTGTTAAGAATTTTCACCAGCTGTTAATAAATTCTCTCAAGTAGATGAAAACATAGCTCTCTTAGTTCTTCTCTACCTCAGCTATGTCTTTGCAGTCTTGTATTTACACTGCACAAACTGATTCATCTCCTTTTGTTCCTCTTAAAGTGCACAGTAATAAAATTCAGTAACACACTCATAGTTGTGTGTGTCATGCAAGCTAGTTTAAGATTTTAATCAGGAATAGAACAATATTCGTTTTGTCTCCCTACTGGATCCAATGCTACGATGTGATAAATTAATTCAGAAACAAACAGTGAACATTCTCCAGTTTCCTTTTAATGGACATTACAAAAGTGGGGAAGCTTTTTCATAAAGATATGTTCATTGCCAACATGGATCCAGGATGTTATGCACCTTTAATCCTCTTGTCACCTGCAACATACCTACTGCACACTTGGCAAACGCAGGCACACTCGGGTCAGACTCATTCACAACACTGCTGCCGTGTGGGTCATTTTCACTGCCTGTCACTCTGATCACATCTTGCTCTCTGAATCATCCTGTTAAAGGCGCGCTCTCTCGTTCGCTCTCTGTCACATCATACACTGCTACCATCTTCATTTTCAAAGCCCTTCTCCTGCTACCCCAGTCCTACCCATCACCTCTCAGTGGGTACTGTGGGGTAAACTGTCACCTCCAGCCAGCCCCTGAAGCTGGTCTCCATTACCCACTACTCTCTTTTTTTTTTTTTTTTTTTTTTTAAAAAACATCTTTGTTCTTTCTCCAGCAATGCCCCATAGGGACATTATATTAACTCTCTGCAACATCATGGCAGATGTCTCATTTTTCACTCTACTCTTCAATCACTGTTAACAATGACAACTATGATTCCACTTTCCTTTCTACAGCAACATTTTTACTGCACTAGTCAAGAAAACCTCTGTTAAAAGATAACACATTTGTAATTAAGTCATTATGAACATCAGGAGCCCACAATTCCTCAAAGTTCTTTGCTCTTAAGTTTTCCTTAGGAACAAATGCAGGTTTCAGACAACACCGAATTAGTCTTTATTCCTTCACTGCCCACTTACCATCTTCAACATTTCTGCACACAAATATAGGTAACTGAGGTCACCTACCACTATTGGCAACTTCCTTCCATTTCTTTCGTGGAGGCATTTAGAATATGCTTTTTTTTTTTTTTTTAGCCAAAGATGTCATTTTGTTATGTTGGGATCTTTTCTTTGCTTATTTTGTCTGTGTCCCCCCCCCCCCCGGCTGTCTACAACAGGGTCCCTAGCCATCTGCCTACATTCACAGACAGCCCATGTAACCCCCAGTGCACAGGATGCATCAGCATAAGCGATGACTGGAAGCCTTCCAGTTCACCCTTACGTACTGGGAACCACACTGATGACAGAAAGCCTAGCATAAATAAGGCCTACGCTTTCTCTCTTCCACAGATCAGCAGAGCAAGCAAGCAGAGAAAAAGTATCAACTCACCGAGGCTGCTCTCTGCTGTCTAGTGCCATTTTCCTCCTACCTTGATTTCCAACGTTAATGCATCTATATAGATACATATAGATATCTATCTTAAAACTCTTGCAGGAAATGGTGAGGCTCAATACATCAAACCTTACTATTTTTAAATACAGATGTTTCTGAATACCCTTGAACAAAATCTGAATTCAGAGCATAATTAAGTCTTAATTCTAGAGGTACTATTTATTTTAGCAGTATTCATAGCAACACCTGTTTTGAAATGTAAACAGCAAGCAAGGCTACTCCCATCCATTACCTTTCAAAAGGCGTAACAAAATTAGAAGTAAAATGTCAGTACATTCATTTTCCTCTAAAAATCCTGCATATTTTTCCTTGGTGCTCCACAAGAGACTGACAGATGAGTATGTCTTGATGCACACAAGCTAAATTTGCATTTATTCGTCCTATATTTCTCCACGCTGCCTTCCAATACCTGAACACACAAGGGTGTAAGAAGGACATGAAAGTCATTAAAACTGCCAAGACAACGTAAGCTATTCCTCTCCAGCATGTCTCACCCTGAACCCTCCGAGTCCCGCGAAGGCCACTGCGCAGTCAACTTTTCTGTGATCTTTTTGATTCAAAGCCAGGATACTCCACGCGTTATGCCCTCCCTCTGAATGCCTGGCAGATTTCCAAGAGAAAGATCTGCATGGTACTTGCTTCTGATAAAACCAGCAGTGATTTCCCTCTGTGCTTTCTCCTCTAAGGCTGGAGGAGAAGGCAAAAGCAGGGCCACCAACACTACCCACAGAGGCACTCTCTCAGGAGGGAGAGGGAAGGCTGAGGAACGCCGCATGTGTGCCAGCCCTCAACAGCCAACGGCTGGACATCAGCACTGTTTGGTTCTCCAAATACCCACCTTTGCCCCCTTCCAAGGTCCTCATAGCCGTTCCTCTTCAGGAGCTCAGGGCAGTGCCCAAAATCAGTGGCCGCCTTTGCTAAGTCAGAGATCTGGCACTAACAAAACATGCAGGGAAGACTCAGTTTTTCCAAGCCTGCTCATCCCCAAAACTGTCCTGCGGGAAGGAGACGGCGCAGCTGGTACGCTGAGAAGCAAGAGCCCCGTATCCAGCTCGCAGCAACAATGCAACCCCGATGAAACACCCTGCCTATGGCATTCTGCTGCCGCTAGATACTGGGCATGAGGTTGATTCCTAGTTCTCGTGTGGGTTTTCTACTCCTGCATCTATCACTTCATTATTGCTTCAAGTTTATAAAAACGCTTGTAAGTACTCTTCCGCAAGAACAGAGCTTGGAGGAGTCAAACCACACGTTTACACCAAACGTTTTAGCTCGTTCAGAAGGGGGTTTTTTTATTGCATCTGGCACTTTACTAGATGCCACTGTTAGCTCATTTCATATAAATTGCAAGTAACAAAGAGACAGCTAAAACACCCATTAAATAAAATACATTCTACGCTGTATCTCCAATTTCATCGTGGGTATTTCTAAGCTACCCACATTTCTGTGGTATTTAGATGTCAGACAGTTACAATGATTCATCCTAAGATGACCACAGTGAGCTCTTAATTTTTTGCATATTCATGTTTATTTCTTACTCACTTCAGTTCTGGTAAAACGATAAGGTTTGCAACACACCGTGAAAACATCGCTTCATGAGAGTCTCCAAAGCAAACTCCGTGACACGGTTGCGTTTGCTCCTGACTTTGCCCGAGCTCCGCTGACAGGCATGACTGATCACATCATTTTTCGCAGTCCTGAACAAAGCCCGAATGTTCGCTACCCAAAGACACCATTCTTCAGGGACTCCTTTATTTGCCCACACAGGATTCTGTTGTTTACAAAAATAGAAACTAACAGCCAATATTTGTTCCTGTGAATTATCCAAACCTATGCACCAACCTGCAGCTGTATATTACATTATATACAACAAAATAGCTTTACAGCTCGGAGTTTTAACCCCCAGAACCCTTATTGCTGCAACAAACCTCCTGACACAGGCATTTAAATCCAAGTTGTCTGAAATACAAAGGCAGGAAAACAATTAGCAGGAATCTTTCCCAATCCTCCTCTTGCCAGGGATTCAAGTACTATCAATGCTTATGTGAAAATTAACAACTGAGTGACATTTTCATTCTCAGTCTTTTTACTTCTATTTAACCAAAACCTTATTGGGTTGTTTTTGGTTTTTTTTTTTTTTTTTTAAACAAGATAACCAAATATTAATAGACCACATAAATAAAACTGGAAAGATCTGAGAATCAGTCTCTGGTTTTGGTTAAGGATAGGGATTGAACTCCAAGGTTGTTTTTCTGCCCCGGTATCACTGAAACTCATCTTTGTTTCCTATCTCAAGGACATATTATTCATTTTCTAGGTATTTTTACTTGGAATTTCAAGCATTGTGCATTAACCGGAAAACGGCTTCACAAGAAACGGCTTTGGAAAAGTACCATCGGTTTCTACCTAATCAGTACTTCTTTTTAAGAAAACTTTAATTTGTATCTCAAGAGTAAAATTAATGTGACCGGGTGGCTTCAGGGCCTATGTGACAATGTACTGCTCCCCAAGTCATAGCGCCAGGGCAATGGTGGTTCTTAAGCTCTCATTGCTACTAAGCAGAATACATGAGCCTAAGAATAAATACCCGTTCAAGAGGCTCAAGCTGAAATTGGCTCAGAAAGCTCATTAGTCATCACCTACGGACACTGCAGTGACCAATAAGGAAAAGAACTGGGACAGTTCAAAAGATACCAAAGAGAAGCAAGCCTACTGTCAAGTCTTCGATATTCAGTATAGTGAATTACCAACATTCACCGTACCAGACACACGATGCCTTCCAGCGAAAACCTGTGACAGGTTCCACAAACCAAAGAAGAATAAAAGCCAACTGACTAGGACCACCTTTGTTTCATGTTGTTGACAGTTACTCCCACGAACACACAAAAGCTTGAAAGCTGAGCAACGGCCTGTATTGCAGAAGTCCATTCAAAGTTAGGGAGATGAGGAAGACCAGGGGCAGGGAGAGGACCCCAGGAGGAATACTGCCTCCGTTCAAATCCAGGCGCCTACCAGCCTGAGGCTGATGCAAAAGTGGGATCACCGAGTATGGTTCAGGAATGGACATCTGGCAGAAATCTCCCCTCCTCCCCTTTTCTATTATACGCACCGGAGGGGGTACTCTGCCTGGGTTACCTCCCCCCTCATGCGTTCTTGGGAGGTCTTAGCAGACTGGTTATCTTTTTATATATATATATATATATGCATACGCACACACACTCTCCAAGATTTTCAAGAAATAAGCACACATATGTCATGTTAACTGATATACAACATAATNAGAAACAGTCAGGGCTGGAAGATTTTAAAAAAAAAAAAAAAGGTCTCATCTATCCAAAGATTTAAATGGGGTATCAACATACACAGGTTAACACATGTTAACTATAACATTTTAGAAGACATGTAGCATGCCGATTTAGCATAAACCAAACATGCTAGATGTCAGTGAGGGGCCTGAACTTTACGTCCAGACATATCCAACACCTTCCTAAGGGCCATTGAAGATGTACTGTAAGAGGAAACAGAATAAGCCCACAAATAGCAAGGAAAAAGCAACAAAAGAAAGACATACATAGTAAATCAATATATTTCCTATGGTAGGAAAGAGAAAGGAAGAAGTCTGATATTGCCTCAATACACTGTAACTAAAGGCAGCACACAATATGCAATACAGAACTCTTCAATGCTCTTGTGTCATGCAGATGCCTTGGTCAAGGAAGTATTTTCCTGGAACTTCTGGGTGTTGGTCTGGCATTTTATAACATTACAATAACCTATTTCCTTAAATAATTAAAAAAAGCACATCAGATCACACTTGGATGGAAGCATTATTAGACTCATTCCAATTGTGGAACAAAATTATGTCCCTTCTTCCACTGAGTATATTTTGATATTTGCATGTACCACTAGCTCCAAACTGGATTACTGCAAATCTCTGCCTAAAGACTTTCCAGACAGGCACTCTATTAAAAGGCTTCATTAAATTGTAACATCAGGCATAACACCCATGTTCTAAAGGCTGAGGGCTCAATTAATCCCATTTTGTGAATTTACCATTGCCTTCTGCTTCACATAAGTTGAAAATGCCGAAACCTCTGTCTTCCTGGAAAATTCAGTGACATTGAATGTGGACTAGGTTGATACCGGGGAATACCATCATCCGTGTGATAACTGATCGCAACCCTCTGCTACCTAGCCTTAGTTTCTTTTCAGAAATCAAGCCTTACTTGCAACAAAAAAATATTCTTTTCCACGTTCATAAGCAGAAGTTTTGAAATGCCGAGAAACAGACATGCGCCCTTCTTTCCCTTTCCAACGCAAAATGTGTTTTGCTGGGTATTTTAAAGAAACAGATGGTAGGGGCTAAGCCCTGGTAGGTGTAGGCGGCTTTCTTATTTACTTAATGTCAGCATACCTCTAAATCGATCTATTTCTAATAGGTGCCTTTTGATGCCAAACTATTTCCGAAAGACACTGTAGGATGAGCAATATGGCCAAAGGAACTCCAAAAGCAGGCGCTATAGGTGCGGATGACACAGTGTTACGCACCAAAAGACGACGCAATTATAAAACACTAAACCCGCATTCCCCTCCCCTGTACCCACACGCAGGCGACTGCATTCAAGGCGACGGTTTCTGCCCTTCCAGGCACGACACCGAGACGGTGCAGGGACCCCACACACACACCCCCCCGCCCCCGGCACGGCCGAGGAGCCCAGCACTCGCTCACCGCAACCCGCCGGCGGGAAGGGGACCGTCTCTCCTCTCCTCCCGGCTGCCACAACCCGCGGACAAAGGCGGAGGGAGAAGGGCGGCCGGGCCGGGCCGGGCCGTACGCGGGGGGCTGAA
>WAAD01028725.1:0-57955 GCA_013389945.1 Fregata magnificens | reverse complement strand
GTTGCCTTGCGCGGGGCTGGGGAAGGCCGGTTTGCGCCGGGGGGTGCCGCGGCACGGCACTGCACGGCCCGGCACGGCGACCTCCGTGTCCGTGGGCAGTGCTTACACCTCCTGTACGAGATGCTAGGCTTCCACGTCTGCCTTAGAGGCGGATAACGATGTGGTGTTCTTATAGCCCTCGGGCCGCTGGTTCTGCGCCGAGTGTCGGTAACAAACAACCCCAGTCGGAAAGCGGGATGACACCCTTCCGCGCCCCCGATAGTTAAGCAACGACACTGACCCACATCTCCATCATGGATGCTTCAGAGAAGAGCATTAACAGAGAAAAGCTTTCACAGCAGGAGGGTGGCCGTGAACCCCAGGGCCTGCCCTTGCAAGGCAACCAGCCCATGCTGCAAAGCTTCCTCCAGCAAAGCTCCATCCCCTGCAGCAGCAAGGCAGGAGACGGACGCCACGAGCACACAGAAAGGCTGACAGCAGTTGAACGATCATGGTCTGGAAAGGGCCAAAAAAGGAATCGTCTTCCAAATAGTTGGGAACTGATGTTCCTGCCCCTGAACACACCCGGGCACCAGAAGGGCAGAGCCTGCCCCTTTGTGCCAGCTTCTCCCGGAGCCTGTACTGAGCAAATGAACACCGCACGCAGGAAAATCAGCTTCCTGTTGTACAGACTAAATAACTTAAAACTGACATCAAAAACATTTCTACGGCTTTTTTTCTTTCATATTCTACAATTTTAGCTAGCATATGGAAAAAGAAATTAAAAATTTCCCCTTAGCACCTGCTTTATATGAAAGACAGAAATGCAAAAATGACACGACAGCGTTGTGCAGTGTCCTCTTCTGTACACGCCGAGTACTGCACGCTAGAAAGGCCAAACCACAACATCAGCTTTAACGAGTGAGCTCCTGGTTCGTATTTCACTTTTAGTTCTATTGAACATGGGTGCTTTTTTCCTCTTGCAATGACATACGTGTGTGTAACATACACTGCTGCAAATAAGATACAGCCGGTATTTAAACAAAGCTATTAAATTTAGTGATAATCACCATACAATATGATCCAGCCTTTCACATTCCACTAGATGTAATGAAATCAGTGGAGAAACTGTACTGCCTGAAGCTTTGATCAGGGTCCTGTACGCTGTATAACAGGCAAATGAATACATTTGGTCTTTCAGGTATAAAAAGGAAGATAACACAAAACCAGATTTGTGAAGTATTTGAAACCTCTTAGCAGCAGGGCCAGCAAATATATAAGGTACTATTAAATTCTCAAGTTAAAACCCAAGTGCTGCAGCAGGCAGTATTTAACACTGCTGGAAAAAACAACGAAAATAGTGTCACACTACCACACTGCTGATTAAATGTACATGCAAAACGCCAATGTTCACTCCTGCTGTGTGTGTTGCAAACTTCTCTAGGATTAGGGTTTTTTTTTTGCTCCAGCACCAGCAGAAAGAGCTGGATCTTTCTTACAAGTATAACAAAAGGAGGTGGACACGGAGAGCCGAAGATACGGAATGGCTTCTACAGAAGAAATCAAGTCATTTTGGATTCTTCAGCCTCAAAAAGAGATGGCTGGAGTCCAGGTGGTGAAAAACATGAGAGGCATGGTATGGAGAAGTTCAGTAAATCCAATTGCCTGCCATTTCTCAAAGCATGAGGACTAAAAGACACTCAGCAAAATCATCATCCACAGGTTTAAGACAAACAAAACCATAGATGGATAATTAAGTATGGATCTGAGTGTCAGGATTAGACAAAATCATGAACGGTTGTTAAGCAAAGTGGCCTGGCTACAACTTCTACCTCAAAAACTTCCTAAGCTAACGTCAGGAAAAAGGCACCAGGTTAAACAACTTTATCTAACCCAGCACAGCTATTCACATGTTCAGGTATCCGAGTCTTAAATTTTAAACATTAAAAAAAAAAAAAATCCATAGAACAAGATTACCTATACCTGACTGAACTGTTCTTCGAAGCTGAAGGTAGAAGCTATTGCCAGGTCCAAGAGACGCAGAAATAAATTTTGTTGTAGAAAGGACACATGCTCGAACTTCAGTATTTCTGGATCGCAGTCACTCACAAAGGACAGCCTGGACGCTACATGGAGAGGAGAGGAAAAACAGGGTCTCCTACCCTGGAGAGGTAAACCAGACTTTATTCTAAATGAATTCTCATACCAATTCAGAACTGCAGAAGAGAAGCTAGTATTTTATGCACACATTTTAGTAAGTTGACCCACACTCCTGTCAGTATTAAAAGTAACTTTTATTAAAAATAAGAATAAATTCTATTTATAAATACGATCATTACTGTGTACACAATCCTCTTCAATACATACACTGTGGTATTCAAAATCAGTGGCATTTATATAAAATACAGTATTACCTTTTAATTGCATAATTTTATACCCACACACATTATTTTGCAGATCGAAAAAGGTCTGAATGATTTTGGTTTTTTTCAAAGGACAGAGCGGTATTTACAAGCAAACATGATCCAAACAGCACATGCAGATTCAGGGTATGTAAACACTCGTACACGAACTGCGAGTCGCACTTGGTCTCCTCTACAACAGATTATTTCTTCACAAAAAGGAGACCTATTTGGCAAAAGAAAAACAAGAGTAACAGATATTACTAAGCTATTATTAAGATTTTCAATTACATACATGCAGTTACTTCAGATGTGACCAACACTCAAATAACAATGAGTGTCATGAGTCCGTCATGACAAATAATAATATTGTTCTATAGTGCAGGAGTTGTTGCCTTGGAGGAAAACAAGACCCCCACTGATCATTTTTAGTAAGTGCAGACAAATTAAATTAACTCCTCGTTCTTTAATTTAACCCGTGAGAAGTCTATCATCACCGAACTCACCAGTTCAACATAAAAGCTCTGTATGCCATGAACCAATAAATGCACTACACAGCTCTTCTTCCAGTCCTAATTTAAGGAAATGCATTTTCTTTAAATGTCATTATCCAAAAAAAAAAAAAAAAAAAAAAAAAAAAAGAGTTGCAATTCATAATTAAGAATTACTACTTGGTTTTAACATATATATCTTTACATTTAAACTTACCGAAGACATGTGGCAAATGCTCTCCTGGCATTTCTGTATACAAAATGGATAGGAAACCCTTTAAATGTGTGACCATCAGGTACCGCTCTTCGTACAGCATCTTGAAACTCTTCATTTCCTGCAGAAATGCTTGTTGTACGTTCGAGCTCATAGGCTGCTAATGCTGGTGACAACAGATAGGATAGATGGTCATCCCAAACAGTAGAAAGGCCAAGATCCTGTGAGGCAAGTCACAGAATGATGACAACCGTGCAGAATGAACATTAGGATGTTAATAAGCTTGTATACTGTATAGATTCAAATAAACCCATGACAAATCTTTAATCTGTAGTTAATGGAAGTGAATCCACAAAGCAGTAAGATTTGTATATTGATTCACACGCCAACCAGAACAATCAAACACCATCGACAAGGTATCATTTATCAAGAAATGAAGTTAAGACTACCAGACTAAAACAAGGCCAGCAGAGTTGAAACTAGATGTTTTAGCTACAGTATCTCTGCATGAAATGTAAGAAGATAGTGCATAATACACAGCAAAAATATGGGAAAGATCAACTAAGATTCACCTCACATTTTTCTCATGTCTCTCACGGAAACGCACTTCTGAAAAAACAATGCACAACAGCTCCCCAAAACACATAAGCATGTACATGCACCTTCCTCCTACCATCCCACAAGCACAAAAAAGTAGAAAAATCTACCACATATGTATTCAACATTGCATGAGATTCATACCCTGAGAATTACTTGCCACCCCAAAGGCTGAGCATTGTGTGGGGATATAAAAATAGAAACAACCAAAAAACCCCACTAAAACCAGACATAAGCAACAGGGATTTAAAATATCATCTCCTTCATATCCAGCACAGGAAGAATAATTTCTGGCACATTATGTCTTGTAAAAACCCTGATAAAGGACAAAACTAACTTCTAGAAATACCTTCTGATTTTGTAAAGCGGTCAGAGTAAGATCATGAAAGCTGAAAGCCTGCTTTTATATAGGGACCAAAACCATTTGTGATGCATAGGCAAAGCCCACTGACAACCAGATTTGATCTTCCTAGCTTTTACAGACCACTCACAGGTAGTCTGCAGGTGCCAGCAAGCTGAAGATCACAGACCTAGAATAAGAGGCAAAGGCAGGGTGGGGGGAAGAGCCCACACATGAGGCTACAGAATCACTGCTGCAAATAATAAATATGTCTAAACTAGCTCAGTACAATCTTTCCAAACAATTTTTCAGTTATTTCACTTTTCACATACCACATTTCTGCAAAAGCTGATGGAAAACACACTGCAAAGATATGGATATGTGAACCAAGAAATGGCTACCCAAAACAAGTATACGGTAAAAACATGCACCTTTATTACTGCAACAGATCAATGACAATTTTTAAACAGTATTACCTTTCTGTGTTCAGAGACCAGTATTCTCAGCTGCAATTCTACCTCGTTGCTTGTTACTGCAGCATCTATTGTGGAAGCACACAGAGGAGGAAAAGGGGGAACCGAAGATGTTGTTCCAGGGGAACATACAGATTTTATTGCTTCTCCACTCATGGGTTTCCATTTAGATTCATCATGCAGGTCAAACACACAGACCTCCACAGCGTCAGAGGGCTGACAATTTCCAAAGAACTTTTGATGGTTGAAGATACAACCTATCGTGCGATAAGGATACAGTGGCTTGGGTTGTTCCACTAGTGGAGGGTCATCAGGGTTGATAGGTCTGTGGATGTACCTAATCAAAAACATTAAATTTCTTATTAATACACCTTATTTCAAGGCAAGGTAAAAATATTTAGTTGGGACAGATATAAGCCATTTCTCCTTTTAAAAATATAAGCCAAGTTTGTTAACATTTTTTTTTCCCAAAATGGCATTCATTTTTTTACAGAAAAGTAATTATACACATTTTGGAGGCATAACATAGAATGAAATAATACACCACTTTTTTCTTTAAATCTAGAAAAATAAGCTGATTAATCAAGCAGATATTCAACAGCAATTAAATTTTGCAACTATAACAACATACCCATACAGTTTCCCCACTATTCATCACATTTGGAGAAATAGATCTTCAAATGCTAATCACAGGATACACAAACAGTGGCAAAACAGAATTGCTTATTTTCAGCACTGGATATTAATCAGCACTTTTCACAAAGCCAAAAGTCTTATATTCAAATATGTAGTCCCACTGTCCTTCTGCCAATGCAACTTGAAGCTATATATTACAAAAATTATGTTTCCAAAAGTAATGCTTCAAATAGCACTAAGAAGTACAATGGGATGGATCACAGCACTGAATATCATCAGTAAAGAGGAAGTTCTTTTCATTGAAGTTTGGAGCATTTTTTTTTAATATAAAAATTGGGACTGAGTACCATTCTACGCACTTGAGCAATAGGACATGCAGAATAAGAAGAAGGGAAAGAATTTTTAACAAACAAGTTCCAGAAGCTCTGGAATACAGAACAGCTACATATGCCCTTCTAAAATGACTCAAGTGAGAGAGAATCTCAATGAACTTGCAGAGATGTCTGCAGGGGAAAAAAGTAACATAACACTGATTTCACAGATGATATAAGGAAAAAAAATATGGGTTCCTGTGCTGGTTTTGGCTGGGATAGAGTAAATTTTCTTCACAGTAGCTAGTATGGGGCTATGTTTTGGATTTGTGCTGAAAACTGTGTTGATAATACAGGGATGTTTTTGTTACTGCTGAGCAGTGCTTACACAGAGTCAAGGCCTTTTCTGCTTCTCACTCCACCCCACCAGCGAGTAGGCTGGGGCTGCACAAGAAGTTGGAAGGGGACACAGCCGGGACAGCTGACCCCAACTGACCAAAGGGATATGCCACACCATATGATGTCATGCTAAGCAATAAAAGCAGGGGGAAGGAGGAAGAAGAGGGGACGTTCGGAGGTATGGCATTTGTCTTCCCAAGTAACCATTATGCATGATGGAGCCCTGCTTTCCTGGAGATGGCTGAACACCTGCCTGCCAGTGGGAAGTAGTGAATGAATTCCTTGTTTTGCTTTGCTTGCGCATATGGCTTTTGCTTTACCTATTAAACTTTCTCTATCCCAACCCATGAGTTTTCTCACTTTTACCCTTCCAATTCTCTCCCCTCACTCCCCCTCGGACTGAGCGAGCAGCTGTGTGGGGCTTAGTTGCCAGCTGGGCTTAAACCATGACAGTTCCTAAACAATTATGTCAGATTTCATCTCCTTCTTTACAAATGGTGGCAGCGANTAATTATTATTAAACTATATTAGAAGCCATTGAAATATTTCACCTTACACTGAACCAGTTATCTTCTGAACAACAGTAGTACACAGAAAAAAAGATTCAAAGACTTGTGTCTTTGATTACATGAATTACGTGACAGGGTATAAAGATAAAAAACAAAAAAGCAACAACAAAAATAGCCCACACAAACCTCAATATACATTGCTCAGTTTTCTTATATTCCTTCTACTCACCTATGTCCTGTTAAGCTCTCCCAAAAAGTAATTGTTCCATCAGTTCCACAAGTCATTACCCAAGTGTGGGGGACTCCTTTTGCTTTTGTTCCAACACACACAAAGGCTTCCAATCCAAACCCAAGAAGAAGACTGCACAGAAGGTTAGCATGATCTTCACAGTCACCCTAGGTAGTAAATATTAGTAAGCTGGTTTGAGTATCAGGCATACATAAGATCTTAAAGAAAGAAAATAGTGCTATTTCTCTAATCATGATTTAACAAGTCACATCTCCCTCCTGTTTACCTAAAGCACATATCAGAAGTCAGGATTTTAAGGTTTAAACTTGACAAGTTTTAGTTTTCTGTAATAGAAAAAATTGTTTAAAAATAGTAGTATGTTCTAATGATAGACTATTTATATTTTTTTATTCAAATATACTGTATGATTCATACTGGAAAACATTTCTTATGATTATAAAGATACCTTCAAGTAAACCAAAACCAGAATCTATTGATCCGTAAAGACAAAACTAACATTCTAATTAAAAGCCAAAATGTACATAATGCAAATACCTGAGGTAATATTAGAAATTACGCAGTATTTTCACACAGTTAGGAAATTTAATCAGTTAATAAAATGTAATTCTATTGTAATTTTACTGTCTTGAATGTGTTGTCAAAGTTCAGAAATTAAAAAAGGTAAAACAAACACCCCCACAGATCTAACTGTGTAACAACTGAGAGTCATGTGTAGCTGCATTTCCCTTCAACTAGGAAAAAAAAAAGTTTCCTTCCTAAATTTATTGCTACCATTGCTAATTCACAGAAATTGATTTCTGAATGTGATGCATAATATTCTTTTTATCTTAAGTTCTTTACAAATGTTAGCTGTGAAGTAAGAAAAAAAATTCCTCATGCAATGAAGCCTTCATAATACAAAGCACAGCATTCAGAAGTAGAACAGTACAGCTCTTTAGTCAAATACTATTCAGAATGTTGAAAATGTAAAATTCAGTGTTCTTGGGTGTATCTGTTCATTACACAGATCACACAATCTTCCCCTACCATAATGTACAAGGGAAATATCCAGAAAAGTAGGTTTAAACAAGTTTCTGGTGAACCTGTGTTCATTTAATAATGCCACACCACTTTCCACAAAAAAATTAGTAGTGGTCCAGCTGGTGTCTCAGGGGCTAAAGCCAGCTATTTTATATACAGTTTTCCACTTCTGCCTTGGAGGAAACCCCTTCCCTGTGCCTCCAAACACAACGGTCCTCAAACTGAAAGTCGTGATCACCACCTCCATTTGAAAGCCAGTGGGTAGCCAGTGGTGCCTTTATACGGTACCTATGCATGATGTGACATCCAGAAACAAAAGCTAACGTCTGTTCTGTGTGGTCTTTGAGACAGGTCTAAAAATTGGGATACAGCTCCTGCTGCCAAGAACAACAGATCTTTTTAATATAAACACATCAGTGAGATTGTTTTTGAACGCAGAATTATCTCAGTGGCAATGAAAAGCATCAACCACTCCAAAGAGGTATTAAAAGGGATAGTTATTACTTTTATTCATACAACAGAAGAGCTATAATCCAGAATGAGTTACAATTTGTTTCATTTATTATAGTCACATGATACAAGTGTCAGATCACTAAGAACTAGGCTGAAACTTTTAGGGAAAATCCGTCTCTTGCAAAAAATGAATGCAAAGACTGTGAGTGTATTTTAGCCCATCTAAAAAAATCAGTTTTTTAAAAGAGACTTTTCCAACTCTTCCTGGATTAGTCCAGAATTTAAATTAGTGGCCTGCACACTAGCAGGGTTTCAATGAATAATTATACAGGAACTTAGAAAAGCAAATGAAGAAAAGCAAGCTCATTGTCAAACAGATGTATTGAGAAATGGACCCCAACAATAGCAGTAAAGAAAGTCTGCTCCAAAGCCTTCTTGTCTACTATTTAACATCTGTTTCTCTTTGAAAAGGTCTTAAACAAGTTATTGTAACAGAATTATCCAAATTTGTTTTAATCCATGTATTTGCAGCCTGTTCTAAATTACTGACTTCAGTTAGAATATGATACCAACTCTACTGTGTCAAAGACCATTTTCGCATACCTTGTTTCTACATAAAAAAGCAAGAAGGGTGCACCACTGTTCTTGTTTGCCACCACCTCCTCCAATGACAGGAGCTCTTTCATAACCCAGGACACTGACGAATCGTGCTGCTTGTCTGGGAGTGTCTAGTAACCGGCCTGCTCGAAGTGGTCTGATATATGAACATACTGGACGGTTTACTCCATTTTCATCCTGAACATAAAAAACATGTTTATTTGCCAGACATGCAAATGTTACGAAAGATTCACCTTAACTTAAACTGTCTTTTTTGCTATGGGATTTATTCTCCCTGGAATAAATATCACTGAAAAATATTAAGACACAAAAATCCTTCTAGAATTAAGACATGAGACCATTAAGGCAATTCAGTTAGAATGACTTTACAGTTAGATTTTTCTGCTGGCTCTGCCACCAGTAGGACATTCTAGACTAAAAGTTCAAACAGCTGGAGCTTAATTTCCTTAAATGGGTGAGGAACTGTTCATGCTCCACCCACTGTCAATTTCCATATTATCACCAAATAAACAAACCCCAAACAAACAAAAAAACCACCAGCCACCAAACACCCCACATCCAACCAAAAAAACCCCCACATCAAACAAAAAGCCCCCCAAAATGACACACCCACCAAAACTAACAACAAACCCCCAAAACACCCCCCCAAAGCATTAAGCACTCAGCAGCTGATTTTAGAGTTTAAAAGGTGTCTGTTTGCTTCTGAATTTGAATACTCTTTACCTCACTGTATCACCAAAAGCCAGTAAGATTTACTCACAATGATGTCACTAGATATACAAAAATTACACGAGTAGTAATACTAAGAATTTCTAATTTCTTGGAGAAATGAAAAAATAAAATGACTGGAAAATGGTCTGTTTTCTTACATGCTGCAGGGATATATTATGATTATCTACTATTAAAACTATTCCAAGCAGTATAAAACTCCTCTTTTCCTCACTGGGCTAAATCGGTACATTTACGTTTGTCTACTTAAAAAGGGATCAAAGCCTTTTAAATGTCTGCAGCTTCAGGAAACCATGGTCTCGTATTTTTTACTGTAGTCACATATTGCCCCCATTAAGGTTTTGTCATGCTTTTCCAGCAAGTTGGTGTAAGAAAAGAACCATTTATTTGAAGCTGACTGGAATCCTGGTGGAAATTATTTCACAGCTAGAAAGCAAGCAAAAAAATCACAAGAAGGATTCATTATTTATTTAGTATAGTTTTATATATGTAATGCATGCTTCTGCATTACGCCTACGAAACTGCCTGATAACTAAATTATCAAACAATTCTGATAATCTCACTTCTGTTCCCAGAAATGAGAAAGGCCAGTAAGGGCAGTTTTACTAACATTTGCTATGGCCAGCGGGAGAATCAAGATAAGCTCGCCACAGGTACTGAACTAGGAGGGGGCCTAGTTCCTATAGTGTTCTGAGGGCCGCCAGCTTCTATACTGTTCTGTAACAAAGAATTTAGTCCTCTAATCCTACCCACAAACCCTTCCCTCCAACCTTCTTCCCAACCCTACTGTAGCTTTGTGGGTGCAGAAAGTGGAATACCATTAATTCACACATTGCTTTATTCTCAAAATAGTACAAGTCCCATTTTTACCTCATGTCCCCAACCAAACTCCCAGTTCTAGAATTCCCTATTTAATTATATATTTTGTTTCTTGATAAACCCTGCCCTGAAAACCTTAAGCTTTTGTATTGGGGCTGGCTGGCTGGAGTTAATTTTCTTCATAGCAGCCCCTATGGTGCTTTGTTTTAGATTTGTGACCAAAAGTGTTGATAACACACCAATGTTTTAGCTATTGCTGAGCAGTGCCTGCACAGTGTCAAGGCCTTCTCTGTCTCTCATTCTGCCCTGACACAGAGTAAGTTCAGGGTGGACAAGAGGCTGGGAGGGGACACAGCCAGGACAGCTGACCTGAACTGATCAAAGGGATATTCCACGCCATATAGCATCATTTTCAGCAATAAAACTGGTGAGCGTGGAGAACAGACTTTTTCTAAACTAGCCCCTGCTTGGAGACTCACTGGGCATCAGTCTGCTGGTGGGAGGTAGTGAGTGATTGTCTTTGCATCACCTTTTTCCCCCTCTTCTTTTCTTTCCTTCACTTACTAAACCATCTTCATCTCAACCCATGAGTTTTTCCTCACTTTTGCCCTTCCCATTCTCTCCTCCATTCTGCTGGGGTGGAGTGAGTGACTGGGAGGGGGCTCAGCTGCTGGCTGGGATCAATCCACCGCACCCTTATTTGGAAGTTCACATCACTACTCAACACTCATGGTACAGCCAGAATGGAAGCTGTTGCTGTACTGAAAAGAAAGAGTAGGCAGGGATTGCTTCAAGAAGTTACTTTGACATAAGAAGCTAGAGCTCATTATCTGTGCTAGGAAAATTGCTACCATGCAAGATAAATTCATGGCACTAAAAATGCAAAGAATCATAACATTCCTTTTACTGAGGGACAGTTACCAAGGAGGAACTGATGCATAGTAATTTATTAGCCTACAATAATTATGCGTGTAGCTAGCGCGCGACATTAACCAGACAGATGGCTTTACAGACCACACAGAGCTCAAACATTGTGTGGATCTGTTCTAATAGACCTAAGTAAGTCCATTTTTTGTAACTCTCTTATCTGGTATAAAACTTGTTTGAAATTGTTTGCACAGATCACTTAAGTCTTTGCCATTTGTGAGTGTTCAAGGAAAAGACTAAACAGGCTTTTCTATCCCCTCGTGCATCAGAAGCAGTTGGAGCAACCCTTCTTTCTGCATCGTGCTACACACATATAGAAGTTCAAGCCTTACAAATTTCATTTTTTGCATGATACACCACATGCAGCCCTGACCTGAATGTAACGACATCATAAATCTATACAGATTCTATACACACATAAACTTCAAAATATATCTAAAAACAAAAAGATAGCTTAAAGAAAGGATTGGTCTATTTGTGAAATTTACAAACCTGTGCAAAAATCTTTACTAGCCTTGCGTTGTGTGTAGGCCTTATCTGTAGGTACTCTCTCCACCACTGTTTAGCATACACAAGAAATAATCGTTCTTTTTCTGCTGTTTTCTGACGTTCCAAAGCAAACTGCAGGTAAGAAAAACATAACCAATCACACACATATTAATTCCAAACAGGAAAAAACCCATGTAATCAATAAATACATTAACACCAAATTGGGCCTATGTAAAATAAAGCTTAATATTTGAAGTGTGCCACGCAAATGCTGAAGAATAGTATTTTTAAATGAAAATCCAATGAACAAAAACCTCAAGTTACATTTCTTGTTTGTAAGCTCATATATCAAACTTGACTGAAGTAGTGTTCATCTTAAGTGATGCATTTCTGTACAGGATTGCTCAGCTTTTGATGTACAGAAGAATATCTGCATGCACCTTCAGGCCAACATTTACTGGCTTTCCAGGCAAAATAGCTGACTTGAAATTATTGTTTCAAACAGGGGAGAGAGCAAGAAAACATACACTACCTGAAGAAAATCAGGTATATTGCATCCTTCCTATTTTCCTTCTTAAAGTTTTGATACAAGTAAGTAGAAAAACTACTAAAGTAATATTTCAGACAAAGTAATGTTCAGTATAAACAAAGTAGTTTTAAAAAAGGTAACTATATTTAAATTTAATGGGGGAAAAGAAAAAGTATCAAACATTCAGAAATCCACAGCCCTCAACATCTACATCAGTAATTCTACACTGGGCTTCCCCTCCTCCCCCGCCCCCAATAAAAGAATAAATCAGCCCTCCCCGAAATTACTTACTTGAGTATTAGTTATTTCTGGAGACAGCGTCTTATTAAGCTGTGGATACATTTCCAGTCTGATATTTAAAACGCCAACAGAAACCTTTGATTCTGTACCTTTGAACCAAAATAAATTTTGATCAGTTCTCTTGAATTCATTTTACTTAGGACATTTCAGCCAGGCAGGAGCAAATAATTAAAATAAATATTTTAGCTATATAATCGCAAAAAAATAACTAAACTTCTTTAAATATATGCAAAATAAGCATCTTTATTTAAATTTCAAACTCAAATGACACTGTAAGAAAGTATAATCTGGCCAAAAAAGCAGACATGTAGATCTGAGGTAATTATCCAAGGCCCTCTTTGCAGCCAGTACCGGGACGTATGAGATGAATGGCATTCTAGAAATGTCTAGAATAGGCATGTAAAACAGAGTAGGAGAATCACACACCGTATAAGTGCCTATTCCTACTGTCTACACAGGTAGCTCAAATGTAAGTAGTTGGAAATAAGGGAGGTTCATCTTCCCCAAGATACAGTTTATTATGATGGACCCAAGCGCCATACAAGTAATCAACTTAAAAAAAAAAAAAAACAAAACAGACCAACAAACAAATGAACCACAAAACCCCACAAACCTAACGTTGCATAATGATGAAAATTTAGAATTACATCAAGAACAAGAAGCATTACAAAACAGCAGAGAGATAGGATTATAAGCAATATAAGCAACAGAAGCCTTACATAGTAGTTTGTCTATTTATCCGAAATTGCAGCACGCTTTGATGTTCTTGATGCGTTTTGTACAATGACAAGAGTTCAGAAGAGGTGAAAAAGCACTGGACTTACTGGATTGATATTTTATTACTTGGAAAAAAGCTAATGATAATTAGATTTAACTTCTCCCATCACCCATTAGAGTATTCAACTCAACTTAATTGTTATGCATTTCCAAGTCATTATAAATAAAAAGCTCTCCATTTGAGAGACTACCCAAACCCATATTGCTTACTAAAGTTTTGGCAATAGTCAGCATTTCCAGAAGGAAATTAAGCTAGCAAACACAGTAGCAAATAAGCTTACTAGATTTGTATTCACTGGATAAAACAGTGCACCAAATCAACCAAAAAAAAAAAAAAGCAGGCAATAGTGAAAACAATCAGGAATAACTTACATAGTGTATCCAATCTTCAAAATATTTTGAAGGTATAATTTAATCTCTTTTGAAACTATCAAGAACTGCTTACCTACCTAATAGGTAGAGAAATTGCGATAAAGAATACTCAAACAACTCATCAGCTACCAAGCTCTGGGATAGCTAGTGTATGAAGTCATGATAGATTGAGTCCTAGATCTAATCTTTATCCACTAAACCATAATATCCTAAAAACTTAGGTTCGAACTCCTAAAAAGGGGAGTGGGGACAAGTGATGCACAAAAATACACATGTATACTAACTGCTAAGCACCTAAACAAAGCTGTTCAGCCCTTCTGTCAGAAAACACGCTTCCAGCTACTGGAATAAATGGCAGCACAGCCGAGATCACTTTCTCCACCAGTTGCTAGTTTGCTACGAAAGGGAGACAAGCTAGACTTCAGTGCACTGGTCTGATATATTCCTGGAGATGAATTAGTTGATTTTTGTTTGGTTTGGTTTTGATAACTTACGCAGATTTTGCAGAAAATCAGTAGTGAGAGTTCCCAGAAATGGGGACCATTATTACACAGGATCTGGAATGTACATTTTTAGTATTTTGCTAACAGAAAAATCTGACCATTAGTCTCCTACACTTTTTCTAAGGATACCTTATAGTAATTTATGAGTTGAACTAAAATTAAACTACATCATAAATACTGCTTTAAGCTTATAAGCAAGCTCAGTACCCAATATTTTAAGTCATCATTACAGCCTTATTATTTATCCTTACCTACACCCAGGAGTTCAACAGCAACATTTGTTATGCCATTCTCTGCAGCCAAGACGGATCGCCACTCCAAGAAATAGGATGCTACTAGTGTTGTCTCACCAAATGTGTCTGTTTTGATCAGAACCATATGCACTGGATCACATATAGATAACATAGTGGTTGCATCCACCATTTTACTTCCATCACCTGCCATTATTAAACCAAGATAAGATGGCAAGAATATTATAATCCAAAGTCCTTCTCAAAAGTAAAAAAGTATGCATTTACATTCGTTGCATACATTGCATTTTAAGAAAAATCTCGCATCCAGAAGTGTAAGCAACAATCCCATCTTAAAATCAAACTCAGTTTAGGACAGAGCTACAGAAAGATTACAGTTAATTTACAGGGGAAATAAAAAGATTCCTATAGTTGAGTACTCTAGTGTAACTGGTCCAACTGCACAAAAATTAAAATGGAATTAGCATTTACGAAAATAAAGAATATTAAAGCACCATTAAGTAAAAGCAATCAAAAAATATTCTTTTAATAAGTTGGAATGCCTCAGGTCAACTTACTATACATCACTACCTAGGAAACAACTTTCTCTGTAGTTAAGCTTGACCCTAGGATATAAACAGTTCCATGAGCAGCAGAATTAACAAAGTCTGGTTTTCTTTTAGTCTGTGGTATATTCACTCCCTTCCCCAAGTCCAACTGCAATAACTCTGGCTTCCTCTCTGTTCCCTGATATTCCATAAGCTACCCTGGATTTCTACAGGATTCAGACAATATCCAGAAGTATTTTCATAACATACTTAGCTCCCACCATGTTCCCTGGCTACCAACAGAAGAACAGTTAATATGGGCTGTGGATGACTGACTCTTCTGCAGGTGTTTGCCAACCGGTAGGCAAACTGAACTCACACTGAAGTTCTTCCTTCCTTGTGACAACAAATTTACGTTTCCCTTCTTCACTTGTCAGCACAAAGCTCATGAAAATCACAGCCACCTTAGTATCTCTTACCATCTCTAAGACTATCATCTCACTGTCAATTACAGATAAAGTTGGTGAAATTCTAAAGTTATTTTAGAGTGGAAAAGAAGGAAAAGAAGACGCAAGAGTAGAAAAAGATCTACAAGTGGCATAACCTAATACAGTCATCAGTTTCCTTAGGAAAACATGATAAAAAATAGGAAAGAAAGCCACCAAATAATATCAAACATATTTCACAATAAGTCTGAAGTCAGGGAAAAAACCCAATAGCAGCAGCTTTAAACCCACAATATTCCTTACCTAGGCTATCCTTGTGCACTTCAAGTAAAAAACCATCATGAAAATCTGGCTTACAGGCACAGGGGACAGGTTTAGAACGGAAGCGCTGATTTCGAAAATGTAAACACAGAGTGAAGGTAGAACAGATTTGGCCAGGCAGAGGCTCCGGTTCCTGAAGATGTTCCAGAAAAGCTTTTCCACCCAAAACCTGAAGGTAAAGATACCTCCGTGTTGGGTCAATGTTAGCTGTAAAGCGTAGCAATAAAAATGAAGAGACTACAAACAGATCTTAGGAAGCATGTTAAATATCAGTTAACTAACAGGAGACTAGAAAAAAAGAAACCTTTTTGAAACAAGTGTGTAGGAGAAAGTGATTTTAAAATGTATGGAAGTTATCTTAATGTAAAATAAATGAGATTTTTAAAAAGTCACGTTTTATACAACACTAATTTCTGCTGCTTACATGAATTTACTTCCTGTAGGTAAGCAGGAAAAATATCCACCTTTATGCCAGTTCATACTGGATTACTAATTCAGAGTTCAAAAATCATAGAATTCAAATTTCTCTCAAAACTATGATCCAAATATTGAAATAATCAAGCAACATACTTTTTTTCAAAACTGGTGGTTCTCTGTCAATAAAATGTGTTGATGGTTTTGGAGCTGAAGTCTTCTTTTCATTCACATCCTGGAATTACAATTAAGACTTTTTAAGGCATCAAGGCATGCAACAGTGCTCTTACCACAGTCTTCTAAAAATTAAAGAATCCTCCATTTCAGCTGAATGCCATTCCTCAGGTATGCTCCCTTCTAGTACTTGAGATGTAACGAAACTGAACAAATACTTTCAATGTAGTATTATCATTAAACCAATTTTAGCATATGCATTAAGCTGGTCTGCTGCTAATATGTCACAAATCAGTAAAGCCATTATACACCTTTAGAAGTAGCGAGTTTTCACTTTGTCAAAACACCAAGTCAGTAAGAGGAATAAGCAAAAATATTTTCACTCTTCAAAAGCTACTTACAGTTACAAATTTAAGTTCCTTCATAACATCATCAATGATTCCTCGTTGTCTTAAGGCTTTTATCAGATCTTCTGTGGATAACTGCTGATGCTCAGGTGCTAACTCTTCACGTATAGTCTCGGCAAGAACTTCTCTTATCCTGCCATGCACATCCATCTGAAAGAAAATTCACTATATGCCTCAAATACAAGCTCTTCAAATGGTAGCAGCTATGACTAAACAGTCACTCTATAAGACTAAAGGTATTCTCCTACGAACACAGAAATAACTACACCAAAATATTAATGCTTTCAGAACTAAACAAATGAGTAACTATCTCACCAAAGCAGCTCTACCAGTTAAAAAAATCATGAGCATACCAAACCTGGGCATTTTCACTGCTCTTGACAGCACCCCCTGCCTTGAACTTCCCTCCTTACAAAAAGGCCTGCAAATCCATCAATTATAAAATGGTCACTGTTTTACTTTGTCTCCTTCAAAATTCAAACTTAGGATAATAGCTTCTTATTTTTTAAGGGAAAAAGTACACTTTTATATACTTGTAGGTAAGGCACAAAAGTAGGAAATCTCCATTGCAAAACTTCCCCTATGCTCAAAAGGAAGTCAGAGAGTTTCTGTCCCTCATCTCAGCTCCAAAACTGCATGGATTTGTAAAGCTGTTTCTCACACAGGAAGGATGTTGAGGCCACAGCCACTGGGAGTTCAAATACTTTGCGATATATGAGTTAAAGCATTCGTATTTATTTCCCCATCAGTCCAAGACCCTGCCAAAGAACCTCGCTCAAAAAGCAGCAAGAAACAAAAAAGGGGCAAAAAAAATTAAAAAAAAGCACCTCAGTCTCAGGGTGCTGACCCCGCCGCTCAGCCCGCCAGTGCCTCCGGCCTCGCCCCGCGGCTCCCCGGCTCGGCCGACACCGCTGCTGCCCTCTCCCTGCCCTGATCGGGGCAGCGATACAGGGTGAGAGAGCAGCGACGGGGGCGGGGGGCGGCCAGGACGGCAGGGTCCTCAGCTCCATCTCGCCGTAGCCCAGGAAAGAGGAGATGAGGGCGAGGAGTGGAGGCGGTAGGAGACGGCGAGGAAAAGGCGGCAAGCCGAAGCAGCGATTAGACGCCAGCGCCAACCGCCGCTGGCCCTCCTGGAAGGGAGCGCAAAGGCGAGGAGGGCAGAACGGCGCCTGGAAACCATCTGAAACGGCTGAAGTCGGAAAAACAAAGCAGGGCGAGGGAGCGGGCACGGAGCGAGCACGCTGCGTACCCTGCCACCACCTCAGCGGGCACTGCTGTCACCAAGGGCCGGGGGGTCGCACCGCCGACTCAGGAAGCAGCAAAGCCCGGCCAGGCCCCCCCTCCCCCGGGGCTTCCCCTGGCTCCACCGCTCTACCGCGGAGACGCTCCCACCTTGACCAGCTGCTGGTGGATGATCTGCTTCAGCTCGGAGGCTTTCTCCGGCGGCAGCGACATGGCGGCGGCACAGGAGAGGANCTCTTCGCGGGCGGTTACTGCAGTTAGTCCCCATCCCTCCCCGTCCCGCTGAGGAGAGAGGCGCAGCGTTCGTTGCTGCCTTCTTCCCCGGCCGGCATGTTTGTTCCTTGCGAGCGTGGTGGGGGCTCCGCCAGCTCCGACTTTAAAGGCTTCACTCTGCTCATGGTAAGGCGCGCTCCTGCTTCCACCCCGCCCTCGATGGGCTTGAGGGAGCGCTGCTCCGGGGGGCACGCCGGAGCGGGCTAGAGGGGCATGCCGCTTCTTGGGGCCTGGGCGCCGAGGGCTTCGCTCTGTGGGGTGCGGGCCGGGACTTGTCTCCCTCGCTCGCCCGCGCTTGTGGGGCGGGGGGGCCGGGGCGCTTTGGTCTCTCTCTCTCGTCTGCCCTGGGGTCGTGCCTGGGTACTTGGCCTGCGGGAAAGCGGAGAGGCGCTGGGCAGGCGGTTGCTGTGCCCGTGTGTATATCGGGTGTTTTGCCGAGTGAGAGAGGGGGATTTGCAGGGGTCCTTCCCAGAGATGTTTCCAGCAGAGCTTAAGGCGGTCTCTTCCGTTTCCGTCAATTTCTCCCTCCTCAGCCCCCCGTTTTCTGCTCTTGTCAAGCTAAGCGTTATGTGCAGAGCTATAGCTATATGCTTTTGCTCTAAGATTAAAATGCTGTATGTCGTCTCACAAAATTTGCAGTATCTCTGGGCTGGCACTGGAATAAAAGGTTATTTTTTCATTTCGATGCGATATATACTTGTTTGTAATGAAAAATTCCTCATTGGTGCTATATTTAAACTCCAGTTAGGATTGGTTTAGGAAGTGTTTTAATCATTTTCATGCATGGTATTAAATCAATTTAAGATAATCTACCTGAGGTTACATTGGTTATTGTGGGGTAGGAGTTCCAGTGCAGGCTGCGAAGCAGCAAACCATTCTTTTACTGCATTACTTAAAGGTAACCTTATCACCTTTCCTCGAGGGCTGCACAGCCTGGGATGACTCTGCAGGCTGCAGGGGAAGTCATTGCAGATCAGCTGACTAGCCACAGGAAATAGATCGCTGCTGTTTTCTTTGTCTGGGAGTAACAGGCTATTGAATACCAGCCAGTTTGTAATGACAGTCTGTAAGTGCTGTTACGTCCTCTTTCACCGTGGACTTATGAGTGTCGAATTCGGTGTTTCCACAATTGGTGGCAGCAGCAATTCGTAGACACAGACTTGCTTATAAATTAGAGGGAAACAGCCGCAAATTTTACCATTGTGTCCTTCTACAGAAACTGATACTGGAAGACAAACTCATGAATTTTTCTTTCTGTGCCATCAGATTAGGTCAGTATCTGCTCTGATTGGTGATAACCCATGGCAATTCCTATGAAATTAATCCAAGATGACCATTAGCATTTTCCTGCTTAAAAGATGAAAAACAATCTACTCTTTTATATGAGTCAAGCTGAGATTTATAGGTTTAATATGTAATATCAACATTACCATTAGGTGTCACTTGAGGCCTGCCAATCTCGGCATTAGTCGTTTGACTTTCATCTACTCTATATCCAAAAAAAGACAGGGAGGAGACAAGTTTCCAACTTGTTAAACAAAGTTTAACTTTGTTTAAGTTTACAATGAGACAGGATTATTCACAGAAGTGGCCAGGATATTTTTGTGGGACAGGGACCAAAGTCTGCATTAGTAATCTGTTAAGAAATAGTCACCTTTGTCAGAGAATGAGCAGCCACTTTTAGAAATCACGTTTGACCAGAATTGAAGCAATTTAAACTTTCACTATTTGAAGAGCATATTGTATTGTCCGTAAAACACACTGTAAATCAGTAACTTCTGTTACTTCAGCCAGCAGTGTCGGTGGGAAATGTTGGTCAACTGGCAATAGATTTAGTGATTTCCACGCTCGACATGACTAAAGTTGGTTACTTCTACACTGATTGCCTGGTGCCAATGGTTGGAAATAATCCATATGCAACAGCAGAAGAAAACTCAGTGGAGCTGAGTATAAATGCTGAAGGTGAGTATTGAATGCTGAAGATATTTGCAAGCTGCCTAAGGGGCAAGAATGTTACATTTACTTTTTTTGTTGTTGTTACATTTTGCTTATGTGAACAATGTTTAAACTAAGGTCAGTAATAACAACTCCAGTAACTTACAGATAAAAAAGTATTTACATTTCACAGAGGAAACTGTTACTCTTGTTATTTTGGATAACCATTTTGACATATGGAACCAATAACCAATGTTGAATTTCAACCATATTACAGTGCAGCCAAAACTCTCTGCAGTTTTAATCCAAAGGAACATGAAGTGTGCACATACTTACAGTAAACTGGTGGAATGCAAGCTGAATTTCTGGTGTAGAAGGATATTTTATCCTCTCTTCTTCCTTCCCACCTGTGTTTGTGGTGTTTCTCCCTCTTCCCCCTTCAAATTCTTAGTTTCTTTCCCTATATTGATCATTGCATTTCATCTGGTCTTTTTTTCCTTCCTAAATCATGGAAATCTCAGAATAATCTGTCAATCTTTGCAAAGCTGCATAAAGAGATTATCTGAATCATTACAGGAGGCAGATCTTCATAGATTTTTCTTCATTCAATCATTTGAATTTATGACAAGTGAAATTAAGTCCAATGAAGACAATGCACAAAAATACATATTTTTAACAGTGTAGATATTGTCAGGCTTTCCTCTATGAATTGATAGCTGAAAAGTTTACTGTCTTGAGGTTTGTAAATTGGGTAAATCTGGATACTTCTAAACCCAGATCTCTTTCTTGCTTTCTTATTACAAAACTTAATTATTTCTTCTTGTAGTCTATTCGTTACCTTCAAAGAAACTTGTAGTTCTGCAGATCAGATCACCTTTTATAAAGGTATGTATGTTGATTGATTGTTCTTCCTTCAGTATTCGGTTTGAATAGTTCTGCTGGCAAATAGTTTAAGCGGCCTGGGTAAATTTTAAGACTAAATAAGCAAAACCAGAAGAACTGTGCCACATTCTAAAACATTAAAAAAAAAAAAAAAAAGGACTGAAAAAGAGCAAATTATTTTTCTACTTTGTGCTATAACATGTTCTGCAGTTGATACAATTTTAGCTAACAAAAACTGACTTCTGTGTTCATTGAGGGTTGAGCTTTTGTTTTGTTTTTCAAAGCCTCAGAACAACCCACCTGTGTTGGTAGATTTTAGTGTAAATATGCCCTTAGTTATTAACAGCCTTGAAAACACAAAACGGGCTGGGTTTTGTCTGTTTCTTTTTTTTCCTTAACATTTGCTGTCTTTATGTATTTGTCTTTTATTGTAATAGCTTAATTTTTGATGTCACTTCAATTTAATTATTTCATACTGGTCTATATTAATTTTAACTGCATTCATTATGTTAAAAAATGAAGAATTTAGAATTACTCATTAACTGGACAGTGGCTGTAATTTAAAATAAGCAGAATACCGCACCAGAAAAAATTTTGTGCTGCAGTTTTTAGCAGTTCAAAGTGCGGAAAAACACTGTGTGATCCTACCATCCCATCGTACTCTAAAGCTTCTTCCATTGGTATTAATGGCAAACAAAACAGGTGGTACTGCTGTTGTTAACATGGTCTTAATGCTAATTTTTATCATTATACATGTAGTTTAGATTAAGTAAACAACCAGAGCAGTCCTCTGCTTTTTAAAAATATATCTGAAGCAGAAGACTAAATGGATATGAAGAAAAACGTACATCACTGGTAAACTTTCTATGTAACACCTAGTATTGTTGGCTTTTGGCTTTTTTTTTTTTTAAGGACACAACATATTTTTCACTTTTTTCCTCTGTCTTTGCATAAAGAACAAGTACAGGCCGTTCTGTCAAACGCTGCTTTCTTGGGTGAAAAGCAGCAAATGTGCCAGAGTCATTCTTCTGTCTAGCAGCCATGCATACCAGCGCGATGATGAGCAACTTCTTGGGTATGTTTGTGTCGTTAAAAGACCTAATTAATGTTTCTGTTCTTTTTGACCAAACTGACATATTTCCCTCTACTGAGTACTTCTGGTAGGGTTCTTTTCCTTGGCAGTGTCCATAGGTCATAAAATGTTTTAATAGTATATGAAGTATTATGTTATACAGGGTTAGTCTCTGAACATTGTTAGTTACTACTGTCGAAGGTACTGAGCAAATTATAGGCTGTAAGTAAATTGCACTTGGCCTGCACTGTCAGGCAACAGAGCTTCAGTTTTAACTTCTTAATTTCTTGTGGCTGCAAGCAATGCCAGGGATTAGCTGCTAACATACAGGTCACAGATTAGATTTTTAATAGTTAATTAGAATATTGGTTAGTTTCTTACCTCCTCTTCATTATTCTGCATTTTGAAGGTTTTCTTTAATATAGTAAGTTGTCATTCTTTTTTTTTTTTTTAATAGGAACTTAGCAATTCTTATTTGTTGGGAGGCAACTGGAAGGTTCATACTATATGCATTTTTATTAGATATTACCCTTTTAAAAAACAAGCATTACTCGCTGATTGAGGACATCATAATCGGTGATTTAACAAAAACAAACAAACAAAAAAATCAGTATTTTTGCAAAAGACCAGTTGTTATCCTCAGGCTGTATAAATGTGTAGGGCCTTAAAGGAGGTTTAGGTCCATGCATGTCCCAGATACAGTTACCAGTGACACTTGCATACAGTTGCAGAATGGCCAGCTAACATGGAACGAGATGAGAGGGACTGATGGTTGTTTGATGCGGTCTGAGTTGTAAGTTGTGGTGATTTAACACTCCCCCCCGCCCCAGCACCACAGAATAACTCTCTGATAGCAGCGTTGCTGAAGAGTGAGGATAGTGCATTCAGAAAATACTTAGGCTTGACTGAAGTCTGCAGATATTTGTAGTGTAAGCTTATTAAAAGTACTGTATCACAGTGAAGTCCAAGTTTACCCCAATTAACTTTAATTTCATCACCTCCTATCTGAAGGAGGAAAAAGCACATTTTATTTGTAAATCATTTTAACAACCATAAGCAGTTCTCCTATTTATGTGCTTATGTATCTGGTACTTGCCAGTTATTTGAGCCTCTAAAAAGAGGGTACCTTTAGTTCTGTTTGTGGCAGAAAGTTGAGTAGTTTGTACTGTTTTGAAGTCACAGACTACTTTTTAACTTCAATTTGAGGAGGAAGGGAATGTCAGTGCAATTCTTCATTGCTGGTGTGAGGTCCGCAATGCTTGCAGCTTCTTTCTGTCACAAGTAATAACATGATAGTGTCTTTTATTGTCAGACTGAATGTATTCTTGATTTGTTCCTAGGACCCCACTACGCTACTTAATTACACCTGATCTTGAGAAAGCAGTTGGAGGCCTTATGCAGGAGCTAAACTGGAAAGAAATGGAAAAAGTAGCAGCTTACCCTGGAATAAATGATACAGAAAAAGTTCTACATATTCCCGGAGGTGGCATCACAAAACTGTTGTTTACTGAGAGGTGAGTTGCCTAAAGATAAGCACAGAAAGATATCAGAAGTCTTGTTTTTAGTACATGGGTAAAATTACCTTTTAAGCCGCTATGTTACAGTAGAAGAAAAGTTCGTCTTTTCATAGTAAAGGGTTTTATAGGAATAGAATGTCTTCCAGATCAAGCCCATAATTAAGAGGAAAAAATAGGGAATTCCACATCATAAAGTTAAAATATGATAAAAATGTAAGTGAATGGCCTAAATGAAAATAATAAAGCCTTTACAATTAAGATCGTGGTTAATTTGGTATCTGATTTTATGCAAACCGCAATTTGTAAATAGTAAAATTTCTGTACCTGGGATACTTTAACTAAAACTGTCTCCCATGACAAATAGTTCCATCATCACTTGGAAAAAAAAAAAATTGAGCCCTAAGAATGAGCTTAGATTTCAGGGCCAGCAAACAATTAGGTGTGGGGCTTTTGTTAAAAGGTGAGTGCATCAGAAGTTGTACCAAAAGCATGTCTGCATTTCAACTTTTGGATAGTCATACTCACTCATTATGGTAAAACTGTGTTAGCTCTGCAAAAGGTGTTTGTTTTGTAGTGTCAGGTGTAAAATTCACTTTTATTTTTTTGGCTGTTGTTTTTGACACCTGTCCAAACTGTTGCATCCAACAGCAGGAGAGTTACTAATATCATGCTCACCTTTGTACTGACTTCAGTATGGAAACAATACACAAAAGCAAAACAAAAGACCTCCCAGGACTTAGGAAAAAAAAAAAAACGATCGGAATATCTAAATGAAAAAAATGGGAATATTGTGACTAAAGTAGTGATATGCAGCCTTCAAAACTGCTGTTTGAAAACACAGAAAAATAAGGAGTGATTGTTTCAAAGGATCGATATAAATGCCCCACCAGCACAAAAATGCAAACTGAGTATGTAAAGGAGGCGCTGAGTAACTCTTCCATGATGTAGGATTCCTGCCTCACAAAGCAAAGAACAAATTAAAGACTAAGAAAAAGACCATGAAGTGTGAAAATGCAACCAAGCAAGTCTGGAGAGGAAAAAAAAAAAAATCTCTGTACATATGCATGCAAAAGTCAAAGACCAGATGTGGGTATCACTAGGTTTGCTTTATTGGCAACTCAGAGTTGGGCCGTCACCTCAGTGTATGGCAACCGATCAAGTGCTTACATACAGCTTATATATTCTACCTTAACAATTCACAATGGTCATAAAAGTTTCCTATTAACCTTTCTTCTCTCAGAAGTCATCACTCAAAAGTCCACAGCGTTCTAGTTCCTGGGCGCATTTCTTCTTTTCTGGTTTCAGGTTTTGCTTTAGTTTTGTGGTGACCTCGTCTCTCTCTTTCTTCATTATCTCTGTTTCCACGTAGTCCGAGAGAAAGGTTTTCTAAGAAGAGACTTCCAGATGTTCTATTAATACGAGCTTCAGCAATTACATTTTCTACTTACCTAAGGCCTTCTCTATTACTTATACTAAACACCTGTGTTTTCTTGATTCATCATCCTTTATTATAGTTGTCTAATTTCCTAAGCTTGACTGGGTTTCAGACCAGCCTTGGAAAGGACTATACAGGGGATGAAGCTGAGAACTGTCTCTAGCCTCTTGAGCAGCATTATAGTTGCATAATTTTTCATTGAACATTTGCTTGCTTTATAATACTTCCAAGTATATTTTTCTTCTTCATGCATACATTTCTACTTTTTGTTTGGTTTGGGGTTTTTTTTTTTTCTTTTTAACAAGCCATATGCAGATTGTTGTCGCTCTTAATACATAACTATAATTGTTCTGGATTTAGAAAAGAAATAGAAATGCTTGCTCATTTTTGTTGCAGCTGTTCAAAAGGAATCCAAATGGCAGTTCTTCTGAAATTCTGCTCGGAAGGGGACAACATCCCTGATGCATTTGCTCTTGTTAACTATCTTAATGAATGGCTCCAGCTAATTAAAAGTGAAGTAAGTGCTGCTTGACCTAGAGTTCTTGCTTTTGTATTTTATATCTGTTATTTTCATTTTTCTTCAATCCAGAACATGAAAAATGTTACTCAGCTGAATTTTAGAAAAGTTAAAAATGTATGGGTTGGGTTCATTCTGGCCCTTGATCATCAAGGATATGCCAAATTAAAGATATATTTTGATTAAAACCTCACTGGGAATTTCCCCACCTGAAAAACCAAACCTAAGCACCAGTCCCTTTGTTTGACAGGTGTGGGGGAAAATTGTGTAAAGGTTTGATCAAGTTTGATCTTCCAGTACTCTTCCCTAAAGCAATGCACAATGACATTGACACTTGAAATGCTCCCCATTATTTTAATACATGTGCCAGAGATAGAATTACATCGTTATTCTCTAAAACTTAAAGAATTATTCTGTTTTTGTTGCAGAGCAACAATTCCACAGATACTTCTTCACAATGGAAAATACCAAGTTCCTGGCGCTTACTTTTTGGCAATGGTCTTCCACCTGCACTCTTCTGATCAATTTTGAATTCTTCTGTAAGTCATGCGTGCAGTCTCAAACATCCCTTGAGAAGGTGATTACATAGTAATTGCCAAGCAACAGCAGCTTAATTTGTTGTGTACATAAATTCTTTATTTAAGAAAAATTCCTTTTGCATATGCGGGTAGCTAAAAAAATTAAGGTAACTTTCACAAATTGACCAAAGAAATATGTTTTGTACAGTTGTTTATTGAATAACTTTGGTTGAATTTTTTTCCAATAAAATATTTTTTTAAAAACCTTTTTCTTTGGTTAAGTGTTATTGCTATGGAAAAGCTTATGGTGCAGCTTCTTAATGTAGCTGAGAACTTGGGATTGATGTGCAGGCGTAGATTTTCTTATGAAGATAAAACCCTACTCTTTCATGTCAACTGTGGATCTGGGCTTTTTTCCAAAACCTTCCTGGTGATGTAAGCAAAGCTTGGAAGTGACTAGTTCTGCCTTGGGAGACTGCAGGCGATATAGCAGCCTGTTCTATCGTTTCTGGTCTACTTCCGTTGTATAATTTCCATTCTGCTTCCAAGGGCTGCAGAGATGCTAAAACTAAAGCTTTCTAGGTAGGTGAGCCGCCTTAGACTGATTTGAGGATGAATACAGTGCTCTGAAATATAAAGGAATTGAAACATTGCCCTGATAGCAGGCAGTCTGGTATCTGTATATTTTACAAGCTTAGTCTGAGACACTAGTTGTGCGATGCGTAATTCATGTGTTTAACATTTGTAATGCTACTTGTTGTGTTATTAAGCTACATGTTCAGTTTTGATCTTTTGGAAGTGCCTGGTCACATCAGCTTATTTAAAAGTAATTTTAAATCAGAATTTCTGAGTTACAGCTTATGAATTAATAGACATGACATATATACAGGCTACACTTTTAAATATTTAGTCTGCTAAATAGGTTTTTTTGGGTTTGGGTGTTTTTTTTTTTTTTTTTTTTTTTTTGCGGTATTGTCATGCCAGTAGCACAAATGATAAGGAAAGGAACAGCAGCAGTCCTGGAGAGATCTGTTAAAGGTGCAGGCATAAGATTCAGTAGTCAGCTTTGCTTGAAAACTTGTGTCTGATGGTAAAGAAGAGCAGTTCAGTCTAACTACTCAGTGAATGTGACTGATCACCCAAAGGGTGCAATATTGTTCATCTCGTCGGGTTTTTGAAAGTTTGTGAGGTGAGGATCATAGATCATACTTGTCACAGAGGACTAATATTTGAATGGATATTCAGTTACTGTTCTTTTTCCGCAAAACGATAAGAAATTTAAGTGTTTCCCAGTCTTAAGTCTTCTTTGCAGAAGCAGATAATGCAGGGCCAAACCGAACCTTGGAGAATGGGTATGTGGAGCTAATGCTTCATAGAATCATAGAATCTTTAAGGTTGGAAAAGACCTCTAAGATCATCAAGTCCAACTGTCAACCCAACACCACCATGCCTCCTAAACCAAGCCTCGAAGTGCCACGTCTACATGTTTTTTGAACACCTCCAGGGATGGTGACTCCACCACCTCTCTGGGCAGCCTGTTCCAATGCTTAACCACTCTTTCGGTAAAGAAATTTTTCCTAATATCCAATCTAAACCTCCTCTGACGCAACTTGAGGCCATTTCCTCTCATCCTATCGCTGGTTACTTGGGAGAAGAGACCGACATCCACCTCGCTACAACCTCCTTTCAGGTAGTTGTAGAGAGCAATAAGGTCTCCTCTCAGCCTCCTTTTCTCCAGACTAAACAATCCCAGTTCCCTCAGCTGCTCCTCGTAAGACTTGTTCTCCAGACCCTTCACCAGCTTCATTGCCCTTCTCTGGACACGCTCCAGCACCTCAATGTCCTTCTTGTAGGGGCGGGCCTAAAACTGAACACAGTATTCGAGGTGGGGCCTCACCAGTGCCGAGTATAGGGGCACGATCACTTCCCTACTCCTGCTGGCCACACTGTTCTTGATCCAAGCCAGGATGCTATGGGCCTTCTTGGCCACCTGGGCACACTGCCAGCTCATGTTCAGCTGGCTGTCCACCAGCACCCCCAGGTCCTTTTCCGCCAGGCAGCTTTCCAGCCACTCTTCCCCAAGCCTGTAGCGTTGCATGGGGTTGTTATGACCAAAGTGCAGGACCCAGCACGTGGCCTTGTCATATAACTGTATGTCCAAATACCTTCAAATAATGTCTTAAAATGTAGGCAGTCTCAAGTTAAATATTGTATTTGAGTCAGTCACAAACCTAGATAGGTGTAGAACAAAGTGAGCACAAACTAACTGCTGCTGGCATTAGGAGAACTGGAAAGGCTTCGTGATTGCTTAATTACATCTGCAGTGTTTGGGGTTTTTTTTAAAGGTTTGAATTGTGTTAACACCAATGCTTCTTAACACTAAATACCATGCTAGAAATGTAAAGTAATCCTTTGCTCATATTAATAAGTTTTCACAGTAGTAATGCACAAAGATGCCATGTTTCATGAAGATGCCATGTTTTATGGTGTAAAAAATGAGCTGTGAATAGATTTAAAGTGTTCAGGAATGACTGATCTGCCTGTGATCATGAATCAAAAGAAACTTACCTGAACAAAAAGCAACTTGCATAAAACTGGTATGCAAGCTACAACCAGAAGTTGAACCAAATAACATGACTAAAAAGATCACGACGTTATTCTGAGCTTAAAGATTTATTTTGGCTCATGGTCTTGTCATTGTTTTACAAGAAGCTTGAGTTTCTGTAGACAAGTAGAAGGCTAAACCATTTGCAGCCTGCCTTCATATAGATGCCAGCATGCTGATATTTCATGCTTGCAAGTACTGTTTATTCAAATTTAGCATTTTTAGAAAAGGACTAATGACCTAAATATTTTCCGATGTCATTCTTCATTGTGATGGATTCTCAGATTCTCTGTGAATGTAGTACATCACCTGTAACTGGACAGTAGTGAGCATGGAGAGATTTAGTAACTGTTACGAGAGTGTAATTTACAGCTGTACATTAGTTTGGAAAGCTGAATCTGCCAAGCTGGTTGAAAACTTTTGCCTTGAACCAGTAAATACTTAGAGTACTTCTTAACTTTAAGCACATAGTCCTGTGTAAATCACAAGCACTACTTGCTTGTTCTTACACACTGCTGAATCTGGAACCAAGTATTTGTTTTCCTTGATTAGAATCTGGCCTTCTAAGAAGTCAGAAGTTGAAGCTGATCATGGTCCTGGTTTGGGCTTTAGACCTGAAAGCCAGCAGGGTGTATCAGATTTACCAGTAAAATCAGAAGCTGACCTTAGAATGAAGCTGTAGGAGATACTTGGTTCTCCCTTCCATGCACTGACGCCTCTGCATGGTCTAATGACTGTGTTTGGTTTGAGTTGGGGCTTTACTGGCGTACTAGAGAACAGGTCAAGAAAGAATGGCCTAGCGGTTTAAACATACTCATCTTAGAACATAAGCTCTGTTATTTTAGAAGAGTGGATGGATGTGGGTAAGAATACTTTGAACTGACAGCTGCTACACAGAATGGTGGTTTTTAAAGGGGACAGAATATTTAACTTGTGGAGTTCTGTTGGAATCACTGAGCAACATGATGGAGATGGCTGTTTAAATCGGCTGTACCTTCTTGAAGCTTTCCTGAGATGGAAACTATTCTTCAGAAAGAAGGGGATGAATGCCTGCCTCTGCATTACTTTAGTGTAGGTCCTTCTACTGGATGAGCATGGGAATATTCCTGCATTTGTGCAGGGCTCAGATAATTACAACTGTAATGACTGCCAAGAATGAGCCCTGAAGGTATGTCTTTCATTACACTAACTTGCAAGGTATTGAACAGTACCTATCAAAGAGCCAGCTCTTCAACCACAGCTTGCGTATTGCTTATACAATGAGTACAGCTATTTGGAAAGAGTTATAGATGCACTGGAGATGTTCCATGAGGCTTTTCCAACTGTCATAGGATGTTGGTGTGGGGGGAAAAAGGGATTATCAACAGGCACAAGCTTTATAAGTTTCTTAGATGTTTTTTTGTTGTTTTGGTTTTTTTTAAGTAAGGTGATTTGTATAAGCTTTATTCAGCTGGCTCTGTTTAAGTACTTAGTTCCTTTGGGATCAAGTTAACTGCTTCATTTAGGGCTATTCACAAGTGTCATTATTCTAACACCTGTGAACTCCAGCCACGCTGCAGTAAACTTAATAAATATCTCTGCCATCTGCAACCTGGAGTTCTAGATGATGCTCAGTACTGCAAACAAGTTGTGGAGTACGTGTGTTGCATTGTAGGGAGTTCATTTGCATAAAGCCTTGGTGTTTAAATAACTTGCGACATACAAATAGCAAGCCCAAACAGGGTTTGCTGCAGCTATTTGATGCAGGCACGCAACTCTGTTCAAGATCCAGAATGTACTGTGCAGATGTAAAATATACAAGGTACTAAAAAAACCTTGAAATATTGAAGTCAACTTCTGTGGTTTTTAAATGATACATTAAAAAAAAATCTGAAGGGTAAAACCTTATTTGGGCAACAAACAGTGTTGCTTTGAGCATCCACAGAAGGTTAATCAGGTAGGAAAAATTTGTATTAATTGGCTGTATTAATCAGGATGCAGTTTGATGTATGCACAGTGGCATTTGGGAAGCTACAGTTCAGAAGGTATTTAACTGCAGAACTATATTAATCACAATCATCAAAGCAGCTGTGAGCTGTGATCATAGATTGAATGTCAATCAAAATTAGCATGGCTTGGAACAAGGAGAAGCAGTGATAAAAAGCTAGAGGAGGAAAACCAAGGATTCTGAAGCAACAGCAAGGGAGTGTATGACCACCAGGCCACAGCAAATCAGCATTCAGAATTTTTCTGAGGCATGGGAGTTGTTTTTTCTTTCCTTCTTTTACCAACTACAGATAAAGGTGCAATTTCTCATGAAAATATCCTTGCAAGTAGCTTAGACATAGTCGTTTTTATTGTTGTCATTTTGGCTAAACCAGTACTTATGTTACAAACATCTTAGGAAAATATATCGGCTGGCTAGTGATGGAACGTATAGTTTAGCTTTTTTTTTTTTAAAACAAAGGTCAAGACTTTTTTAAAAAACATCTTAAAAATTCAATTCGTTCAACTGTTTGCAAATAAAACAATGCAATTAAGAGTGCAAGCCAACCAAGATTCTTTAACACTCTATGAGTGTTTCTAAGTATAGATATGCCGCGAATCCCTTATGGTTTGTGCGCTCAAAGGCAGGGCAGGCAGGTGGCCGGACACTGCACTAACAACCTGGGGTGGAGGTTAACAGGAACTGGGACCGAAATGTTGGTTTCGGAGAAGACACTGCCCTACCACCTGCTACTCCTTTCTGAAGAAAATCTGCGCACTGACACTGAGAATACATCATATATGAAGGCATCGGGTAAGCTCCTATTTATAACATAATGGCAAGATCTCTAAGAAAACACAAAGTAGTACTTTAATGGATTTTAACCTAAAAGTGCCATCATGTAGTTAACTAGCAGTAGCCAGGGTGGCTTTCCTGCCCCCTTTCCCTTAAGAGACTCTTTTATGGCTTCTTAACCTTTTCATCTAAATCTTGCAATGGAAGATACAAAATTATATTAAGATTTGTGGGTCTTATTCTCTGCTCTTAGTCATTGGACTGACTGACCTTTATATCCATCGTGAGCAGTTTCCACTGCTGGCATCTCTCTTCAGCTATTAACAAGAAATATGAGGCATGAAATCTAATACTTGCAAGCAGTTAGAAGTCTTAAAGTTCTTATGATTTTATCACTTGGACCTCTTCTAAAGTCTTCCACGCTCTCTAAAGCAATGATGAACTCCATGCTCAAAATTGCATCAGCCTTTTCATCTCCTGAGTTTGTCTGATTTCTGGGTTACACTGTTATGCTGTAGTCTCTCCCTCCGGAGCACGTGGATCCTCAGCACTGGGGTTTGTTACAATTACTGCATCCTCCAGCTAGGAGTTTGCACGCATGGCAGTCTTTGTTTGCTGGACTGGTGGTGGTTTTAACTAGCAAGATACCTTGACTTAGTTTTATCTGAGATTCATGGTTATAAAAACAATGACTCTATAGCTCTCCCTCCAAATCAGGAAGGAGCAGTACTCGATTGATCGCTATAGTGCAGGAAAGTCTGCTCTAAATCTTGGGTCATAAGCTACTTACTGATAGTAAAGATGAAGCCCTGACCATTCCAGACAGACTGCAAACTTTTTTTTTTTAACATATTGTGAAAAATAATAAGCCCTGTGGCACAAGAAATGGTAAGATTCCCCAGAGTAGTGCTCATTATTTAAAAAATCAAGAATAAAAATCAGGATCTGAATTGTGGTACCTGCCTGCTGTCTGATGTTGGAGCTGCAACTACTAAGCACTTAGCCAAAACCCTTGTAGGAGAGGCTAGACTGCTGCTTTCAGGCACCATCTTTGCCGCAGAGACATTTGCAAAACAACACAATTGCAAGGAGTTTCTTGGAGTTTAAAAACTGATTAATAGAGGAAGTTGTGAGATGGAAACATGTTTTACAGACATAAAAATGTACTGAAGCTATTCCTCAAGTGCTGTAAGCAAGAAAAGCAAAGCAACAGAGCTTACTTTTTTAATCAGAACTTAACGTGGAGTGGAATGGTATGTACAAGAGAATGTTGGGAAGCAGTAACGAGCTTTCAAAACTGGTGGCAATTCCTCCTGGGATCCTGTTCAAGTACAATACCAATGCAGCTTGTGTTACTAACAGAAAAGGGCATGAAAAAGAATTCTGTACGAGGTATACTCTGGTGAGTCAGGGGGGAGAGAAGCCTGTGCTGTTCCAAACTCAGGAAGCTGGAAGGCATTTGAACAGCAGTGAGTTCAAACAACGTAACTCAGAGGCAGGCAGCAGTGGAGGTACTACTAGACGGTGATGGCAGGTCATGCATGCGAGATGGTGCAGTTCTAGAGTTGGAAAGTGAGAATTAACCAAAACATATTAGGAATTTCTATAGGTGTCCAGACTAATAAGCTGGTGAGTCAAAATGTGGATGTGGTCAGGCAACGCAGACAAAAGGCTCTATGTAAGGCAGGGCAAGTCTGATAAGCCTAAAACTAGTTGGAAAAACTAACCATATTAAAAACTGAGACAAAGGCATAAATTGCCGTGAGGCAGCAGGGAGAAACGAGCATGCTTGCTTTTGTCTTTATTCCCAACGCTCCTGCTGTGAGGCACAGGCCAGCTGCTGGGTGACAGAAGCTTCTTTGTGGAAACTAATTGGTCTGTAACTGTCATACAGAAACCTGAGGTTGCCGCAATCCTTTTGCTGCCAGTTAACCACTGGTGTGAGCGAGGTGGAAGATGGGCTCCATGCTGGGTGGGTAAAGACTCTCGCTCAGGCTTTTTTTCCTCCCTCTTCTTCCCTTCTCCCCCATCACCCCTAATTCACTACCTAATGGGCATGTACATTTAGCTACCTAAACTCCAGTCCTGCACACTGACCCCTGTATGTTGAGTCTGAACTTACAACCTACATTAAAATAGATGTCAACTAGAATGACTGACTTGAAAGACTTCATGAGGATGATGATAATCTCTTTATACTTTTCTACTTGTGACCAGCAAGACATACCTGGGAGTGGAGGAGCAGACAGACAGGGCTGAGTGTTGTTAAGCACTAAGGATTCCTTGTAGCTTTTAAAAAGCTACTACGAGGTGTATATATAGCAAGAGAATAGATTAAGTATTGAGGGAAAGAAGGACCAGGCAAAAGCAATGAAGGTGGTGTCATTTGCCTTGCAAGGTTTTTCTTAAATGAGCCACAGATGCCAAGTACCTCCTCAAGAGGCACAGCAGAGCAACACCAGAAGGAGAAAGGGGAGCACTCGGTACTGTGAGTACTTTCTGAAAGAAAAACCCTCAAGGCTTTCCTGTTCCCTGTGGAAAAGGTACTGGTTTTCAGTCTTCATTGGGACAAGGAGGCAGCTTCTCCTGGGCTGGGCCAGGCCGGCAGTTGCTGGGCGCCACCGGAGCGCTGGCAGCAGCTGCCCTCTACCTCCCCTCGCCCCCGAGAGCCAGCCTTGGTGTGAGCCGCTCCTCCAGCCCACTGCTTCCACTGTCTGCCCTCGTGACGTACCTTGTCTGCCTGCCCTTTTGCGCACCAAAACCTTGCTGCAGATCAAGGTGGTGGTTTTGTCCTTGTGGTAAGATGGCTAGCAAAAATAAAAGCAAGTACCACTGCAACATTTCTTTTGAAGATGCGAAAAAAAAAATGGCAGCCAGTAAATCACAGCTTTTTCATTTGAAAATCTGCAAGTCTATGGTTTGCTAACCCCATTTCTTTTAAGGCTGCAATTCGACACTTAGTTGTTCTTTCTCTCAGAAGGCAGCCTCTCCCTTTCCTTCTCCTTTTTAAACACATTTTCCCAGTAGTAGTTAAAAATCGTGGCCTTTCGTAGAAATAACAAAACACATGCACCTGTCAGAAGTTCCTGGGCTGGTGAGCCAAAACTTCTGCTGTGACAAGGCAGCCCTCAACAAAACCTGACAAAGCTGGTTTTGGAACTACTGTCTTTATCCCCTTTGCCTATTCATCAAGTTAGCCTGACATCAAATTTAGTCCAGCAGCTTAGTAGGGTGAAGTCATTGAAAAAACTTCAAGAGCAAGGAAATCAGCATTTTGATCAGAAGAGTCCACTGTGCAATGAGCGCCGCAGTACATTCAGCCCTCTACACCCCACAAGATAAAACAAGTTCATTGCATATTCAATAGTTATCTATCTGTGATAGCAGCAGGTAAAATAATGAAGTATGCGCGTGCTTCCAGTAGTTGTACACCTTATGCTTACTCACAATTCAAAGAGGACAAAAATAATGAAAACATAAATCCTAGCTGAAGGTAAAAGGCATGAACGGCTGAAAGCCGTGGCCAAAGATGTATCAAGTGGCGTGAACAGGCTCCATTCCTGGATCCAACAACAGTAGGGTTTACTGCAGTGCTTTTGGCCAGACCTTTGTCTCTCATTATAAACACTCCTGGTCTCACAGCTGCACCAACTTGAAAATGAAAGCGGAATCAAGTTGTGATTTTTGCTCCTCCAACATAGGCTAGGAATGATACTAATCACGTAAAGAAATTAAAATATTTAGACAAATCTGACTCTGGTGATTTAGACTATTTCAAGGTGGTGTCAAGCATATATGTAGCTCAGGTAATGACATTAAGTACTCCCCTGATGCAGCTTCACATTCAAGTTAAACACAACTCTGAACATACTTGCTTTCGTGAACGAGCCTCAAAACCAAGTTCTGTTAAGATTTCAGGTTGCTACTTATTTTAGCAAAAATAGCCTTAGGCGGCCTAGATTTTCCCCCCTCTTTCATGCTATACTTTCAGCAACTGTATGATTGGTAGCAAAAACTGTTACAAAAATATGCAAAGTACAAATTCTATATAAAACCCCACCACACACTAGTTTAGACAGCCATATTGAATATAGGTTTTTGGTGAATTAAGGTTTATCTGAAACTGTCAGAGAATGTCAGCAAGTGCAGAATTTAGATCAGCTCTGTCACAGAAGGCAGGGGGCTGGAAACCCTGCCAAGTCCATTAGAACTCCTTTAATCAGCATTCCAGTTTACCCCTTTCCAATCCAGCTCTTCACACCGTGTCGGGAAGAACACTGACAGGAAATGGGAGATGTGAAGTAAAATATTATTCATACAAGACACTGTGACGACACAATCCAAAACCCATTTAATTAAAGACACCGTTCACTTTGTGCACTTTGCACCTGGCCCTCAGCAGCCATTAATTATTTATGACCATGTGTGGCGAGACATCAGATTTCCCATTTTTCCTTCCTTTAAAGTGTCAACAACAAAACACTTTCCCTTCACAAAGTGACTCCAAACATTTTGTGCATATTTTTTAGCAAACATCAGAAAGATTACCAACCAACTGGTCAGATTAATAAAATAATATTCTTAGTGGTGTATTACAAAAGAAATGTGCAAGAGTTCCTCCTAGCTCAAACTACAATACTTAGCATTAATGAAAATATTTGCATAAAGCACATTCTAATAATTTTGCCATTTTCCAGTTAAGACAGGGTATCAGGAAACCTCAAGGCGAAACATTCCTTTTTCTGGAAAACAGTCTCTTAACAGTTTCTCCCTAACATAACGTGCACACAACAGCGTATTGTCAATTTAAAAAAATATTTAATGCTGCCAGAAAGTATAAAAATACAGTAAGAATGGCAGTACAAAACAAAATATTTCCTAATTTATTTCTTTTACATCTTTCTACATTAATACAGGCATTATAAAAACAAAAGACAGCAAATTATTTTGTTTTGCAAAGTAGCACGCTGCTGGTGGTCTTCCTTCCCTCGATGCAGTTTACGCTGTAAACAGATAACTGAGGTCGTCTTGGTACTTAACAGACCTCACTTTTTGTTCCCGAAGAGGGGTTCATGTCTCACTTTGCATGTCAATAATTTGCAGTTTATAGCTGCAGAATATTCACAAGTCTTGAAGGCTTAGGTGTCAGTCAGTCTCGGCCTGCGACATACAATGCAGAAGAAAGTCACCGATTCAGTACACAGTACAGAAAAAAAAAAAAAAGAGAAATAAGAACAGACAGCGGGTTTGCAACTCACTATAAGCACCAAACAGCTTCTCATGCATTCCCTGTGGCAACTACCGACTATTGTTTGCCTGTAGCGAGCGCTCGTGGAAAGCCGTTGCTTTTTCAGAAGGTATTTCCATATTACAGCATAAGGCACAGACTTGCTGGAGAGCTTCACGTACAGGTCTCAGTCCAGCAACCCACTTACTCGTGCATTTAACCACAAGCACTGCAGAAGTCTTCTTGGGCCTTAGTGGGACTACAAAAGGCTGCATCTCAAAACCCTAACATCACCTCTCATGGCCTGGTAGGCCAATCCTGGCACAATGGCATGAAAATAAGTGTTTCTAAGGCAAAGGTCTCTTGTAGTGAGGAAGACATCCCAACACTGGACATTTTGTTCTTAGGGAAGGTAAGGCTCTACTCCGAGGAACACAGAAAAAGACCTCGGTGCCTACAGCACCAAATACCCAAGCTGCCACAAGTAAAACGCTTCTAAGTTCTGCAAGCACTACACCGATTCATAAAGCAGCTTTCTTTGATTAAGTTAAGACACATTAAAAAAATTCTTCCAAGTATTTATCCTTCCAATTTAAATAAAGACTCAGACAGAAATGCAATTTTGAACACATTTATTTTTCGTACATAAAAATGAAAGACTAACCTAAAACTTCGGGGGAAAACAAAAAAGCCCAGGAAGACTACTGTGTGTTACGTCAACTTTGCAAATTTCGTCCTCTGACTTAAGCCACTTGGCCATGCAGAAGACTTCCTCTTGTCATCGTTAATTTAGTTTCCCGTGCAGTCCTCAAGTGTCTCAGGTTTAACTATAATGCCAAACAGCAAACTACATAATTTGGTTAACATTCATTAAACTTAAAGCTAGCCAGGCTTTTTAATCGCCTGCATGATCCACTCACATATACATGCACACCTCTTCCCTTTTCAGTGGGATATAGACTGATGTCAGTAAACCATTTTACTCAAGGTTTAACAGAATAAGCTAAGTTTCACTTGCAACATTTTAGTTCCATAAAATAAATCTGTAATTTTTTTAATCACTATTTCATGCTGGATTTAATTACTCTACTTAATACATTTTGAGAAAAATACAGACGTACCGTCACTCTAAAGTGGACTGTCCCTGCACCAAGAACATAAACAGAAAACCTAAAGGACTAATTCCGAATTTGCAAACGCCTTGCAATGGAGGTCCACATTTGTTATTGATTTTTTTTTTTTAAATAAAAACACGCACGATTTGTACAGAAGTTTTCATCTTAGAGTCAAACATTGTTTAATCAAATTCAGAGAAGTCCACTATGCATCAAATATTTTGACTGATGTATTTCCAGAACAGAGGGCAAAACCCAACACAGTAACACTTTGAATTGAGTCCAACATCATTTTAGAAGCAGCACAGGACCAGCCAGCAGCTTGCCAGAAACTGGGGTGGAGGGGAGGCAGGAGAGGGGTCAGAAGGCACAGCCTTCATTTTTACTCTTTCTTTAAGCATTTCCTACAATAGAGGTCACTGGGATTGACAGTTCTCCATTTGGGCCCATATTTGTTCCTATTTAACATCCAAGTTAAGCAAAACGGCTGCAAGTTTAAATCCTACAGAACAACAAAGTATCACAAGGGCTCAGTTTGCAGTAAAGAAAAAAACCTCCCCCAGATTTTGTTTTTTAAGGATTACTGACGGACCAGAAAGAAGAGTTTTATCCAAATCATCCCCTGGAATGTACCAAGAGATCTAATGTTTAATTTTCCTTCTATGCCCACACTGTCATGGACAATTCACTGTACAAAACAGTTTTGTCCAAGACTTGTATTGGTTCATAGTCCTTAAATCATTAACAGTTAAGACTCCCAAGACACTTACAATCATGTAACCAAACCAAATTTTTACACATCAACTGTTGAATGTGCAAGTCCTGCTTTATTGCGTCAAGAAGGTAACAGAGTGTGAGACGATGTAAGATGGCCCCCCTCCCACCCTGCCCCACCCAGAAAAGAGGAATGCCTGCTCAGGATCGACAGAACAAAAAAGCCAGGATTTAGAAGATGGAATCGGGAAACAATTCAAGTGACAACTTGACAAGACACAGTTAGAGCTCAGTGTCTGTAGGAAACTGGTGGCACAGGAAATCCTTCTCATGCAAACAGAAAGGCGATAAATGACAGTATGATTTCAGTGAAGGTTTCACCTGCACTTTTTCCTTAGCTGCTTTTAAGTATTTAGAATAAAATCTGGAATACTTCTGTTATAAAAGCATTTAATTACATTCCATGCATTTCCCCATAACCAATATATCTTTTATAAGGCACATACATTTACACCTACTATCAGTTATAGCTGATACTGAAAAACCTGTCTTCCCAATTTAAAGGGAAAGAAAAAAAAATCTTTTGCCAAGCCTCTTGTTGGCTAGAAGAGTTACTCTGGTTCTAACAATTATGAAATGTCTTAAAGTAGGTAGGCTGCCTGCCTATACCGTGTCACAGCAATCAGTAAGTTATTTTGCTGTTAGAGCTGCATAGTTGGTCAGTAATGCCACAGGACAAATTATCTTGTTTTACTGACACACAATTTCCCAAATTCAGAACTGTATGTTCTAAGAAACTAAACTTTTTTTCCTTATCTGGACCCTTAAGCATTTGTTTACTATATAAACAGGGTAGTCCAAAATAGTATTAACTATTGTGAAATGAGAATTTCAGAAAGTAAACTCAACTTAGCTTTGCGTAGTACACGTCAGACTATTTGGGCCCCATGCCTGGTATGTTACTACTAAGCTTGAATGTCCTGGAAGCCTTTCAAGTTAATTCCTTTGGATAAGGAGGAAAGTAATTATCTAGCTCTTTTAATATTTTTCAGCAGTAAATCCAAGAAGTGCTTTACAAAAGGAGAAAAGGAGGGGGAAAAAAAGAAGGAAAAAAAGAACCCCCCAAAAAACCCATACCCAACAGAAAACAACCAAGCTAGGAAAATGGAGGGAGAAAACACGACTTCTCTGAAGTCACCCAACAAGGCAATGCTTAAATAAATAAAATCCAGGTTTCAAAGTGCAGTCCAATGCTACAAATTATTAGGTCTCAACTTGAATGACAGCAAGCTACATACAGCCACATACAATCTCTGTATTCAAAGGCCATTTAAAGGACAGAAAGTGATTTGTGTTGAATTACTATTTAGAAAGCGTTATCGTCCAACTAATGGAAAGTGAGTGCTCAATAATTTTAAAGTGACTGTACCATAGGTGTTCCCAAAATATTAGTCATTAAGTGTTTTAAGTCATGCCTCTTTAATACAGTGCTGGGGAACCTGAAAAGCAATTCTAGACTTTGTGAAGTTATGGAAGTGGCTCACACAGCTGAACATACTGGGTACGGGAAAATACTACTGACATGTGTTTTCTATTACAACCACCCTTGGAAGTCCAACTATAGTTTCCTTTGATATGCTTCCTACACCTATTACTGATGAATGAATTTTACTCTTTCTAGCAATTAAAATCTATAGACACACAAAACATTATGTTTCACATTTAATGGAATGTCAGAACTTTAACAATGTTGGCCTTCAAACAGGAGTTGAAGTCTGAATACATGAATCAACAGTATGCTTTTCAGTGGGGGCTAAGTTTTCAAAAGCCTTAAAAAAAAAAATCAAATTTCCAAGCCTTACTTAAATAATGAAAACTACAAAAAAATAAATAAGGAATGCAAATTAACAGAGTAGAAATTGGTAAGTGCTTCATCAGACCCCTAGCTGCTCATAAATTTGAGAGTCAAAAGGTGGGGAATGGTTGCACTATTATTTTCATGCACAAACTATAATTACATTTAATTTCAAAATCAAATTCTTTTTGGTCAGAAATTTGTACAAACTGAGCTTTTAAAAGTACAGTGAACTACAAAAAGATTAAATATGCAATTATAAAATATATTTATCCTAGGTCATAAGAATATAAAATGTTTATGTTCATGTCACTAGTACATTACACATTACACACATTTAAGGATAACTTCTTTGCATTAATAATGTAAATGATACAACACTGTTTATTGCTTATGTCAGGCATGTAAATTTAAATCCAGACAGCCTTCAGTACCTAAACCTCTGTGGTTCAGGGTTTGCTTAAGATGCGGTAGAACACCATTTAAAAAAGTGTATAAACAGTTGCAGCAAGTTTGTACCTGCTCATATAAACAAAAAAAACCCCACATCAACTCTGTTGGGGGGCAGCAGTTCTTTTTTGTAAGTACCTGCAGTGGAAAGTCCTGAGATGTTGACATGGGATCAAGTTTACGTCACTTCTCTATTGTATGTAACCGTCTGTACCCATTCCAGGTGTAAGGAGTTTACTGCTTACAAGTCACACCCCTAGTCATTAACTTGCAGCAAAATTAGCTGCTGGAGCAGACAGGCTTACTGTTTACTTACAAGGAATGTTCTTGAAAATACATTTTCCAGCAAGAATAAGCGCCAACTAAAATCAGTGTACCAAACCCAATCTTAGTGAGAATAGGTTTCCAATATAACCACCTTTTTCTTTTTCTTTCAGTCTCATTTAGCTTCTGCTTCATCTGCTGCAGCTTCTGTGCTGTGTTAGCTTTTCTATCCTCTCGCAGTCGTTTTCGGACAGTACTTAAATGGGAGGGGGGAAAAAACAAAAAGGGTAAATCTTAAATTGTAGAACAGGAAAAAGGCTATTAAAATATTAAAACAAACCTCCTCCCAACAGACTCTCAATAGTTAACCAACCCACCAGCAGCATATGGCAACAGTATACAAAATCTAAACCAAGCAATCTTTATTCTATTTTAACAACCTTGATGTGGACAGTTTCAGGTCAGTGAAGCCCCATGAAGTAAGTAAATGACATATGAAAAGATGTAAGTGGTGCTTGACCTACGTGTTAAACAGGGAACAGAATTAGCTTAATTATCCGAGCTTAGTCTTTCACCCCCATCAGCACCCCACTCGGTGGCTGAGATTTTCTGCATGGAGGCTGCTTTTATATGCAGTGTCAGGTACTACGTGCAAACATTCATAATATTTAAGTGTGTGCCTCCACCACAGAATTCACACCAGCCTCACTGATATATTGATCCTAACCTACTCATATCTGCATGCAGTTTAATAGTACTCATCTTCGGCTGTAAACCAAATCTTGATCAAGGACACAGGCTAAAAAGCAGTTGTGTGTTGTTACACTACCAGGATCGCCTTGTAATTCTTGTCCCCAGAAGTATCCTCACAATCTCTAAGAAAGCGTAACTCTGACACAAAAAAATGCTTTGATTGTCCAAGTCCTAGCACACAAACACCACGCTCGCACCCATGCCCCCCCTCCTGCTTGTGAGGGGCTCCTTCAAACATCTACAGAACCGCTGTCATTCTCTCTCAAAACACTCACAGAAGACATGGAAGGATAAAGTCATCAGGGCATTCAGTAAACCGTCTGTTATTTCAGAATTCCAGTCTGCCTACACTGAACTGCTGCATCTCGTCTCAGACTGCAGCCCTTTGGGACAGACACTGCCGCCTCCTGTGTACTGCACTGCTCAGCACAACCCAGTCCAGTTTCTAGGTCTCTGGCTATGGATCCACATGCCACCCTCACCGGGGCAGGCCCAAGTGACACAGTGCCTCAAGGCACAGCAATTCGGATGGTAATTCCCAATACAGCAGCTCACAGCTGAGGCATTACTACTCATGAGGGAGAGAAACTCGAAAGAGAAAGACAAATTCATATGCCAGAGCTAAACCACAGAAATCTATTCACAGTGGTAGATTTAACATGAACAGAGGGTAACATAATAGCTTCAATGATACACTTGCAATCATCATATAGAAAGCCGTAGGTGATAAAAACTTTGTGCTTCTGAAGTATCATATATTTCTCCAAACAGAAGTTAGCATTGTATTTAAAAATCAGCATTGAATTATTTTGGGCACTTTTAGGACCTAATTCACACTGCACAACAGAGTTCACAGTCAGTCTGTAGGAAAAGGCTCTCAAGCACGACATTTAGCTGCTTCAATTAGAGACATTTGTTTTTCTTCTCTTGACCTTTAAACAATGAAGGTTTATTACAAGGAATAATTGAAGTTGTATTTAGAAAAAAATAAATAAATCAGACAGTCAAATACCACCTGTCCTTTCCCTCTACTGAAGAAAGATCTTGAAGGTTTCTTATGATAAGAAAAGCATACAATAATTCAGCCTCAAGAGAGCGTATCTGCCTTCTAAACGGTTTCCTCACTTCGCCTACCTTTCAATGTTTCCATCTGTGATATCTTGAACTTTAGTGGACAGGTCAGTATTTATTTTCTCCATTTGATCTTTATTCTCCAGGCCTATGCTGTTCCCATTGTACTTCTCTGTGGTTATTTTGGTTGGGTGTGGAGGAGACTGCTCAGAACTTGGTGCTTGGTCCTCCTTAGAGAGCTCCTTCCACCGTTTCTGCAAACAAGGAGAACATAGTTCAAACATTCCCCTCACACTGAAAGTCCTCTGCCCAAGACGTCTTCCCAAAGAAAAGTCACAGAAGTAGATTAAAGGAACTGCCAGATGAAGAAAAAAAAAAAAGATAACAATTGCTAGATGAAGAAATAAGGTTAGACGAAGATGCATCTTCTCCAACAATGATCCCTTTTTATGTTTCTCCAGGATGATGCTACCGTGAAATTATGAGGCCTCTAACTTTGGGGTTTGTACTGTCCACAGTAGCTCCACAATGAGGCAGCAACTTGTCTCATATAGTCCTGCACTGTCCAGCACTCTCCATCTCCCTCTACTCTCTACAGGCCCACACTGCTATTACCTTTCATGGCTCCAAAACACAGTAGGACCTTGTGTGTAAGAACTGCCTAAAAAGAGAGGATTGGAAAAATTTGCAATGCCAATGAAAAAAAAAAAATCTAGGGTTATTTATGCCAAAGTCATGGCCTACTATTTCACCTAGTGGTCCATTAGCCCAGAGATCTACTGCATCATAAAACAGATATTCACCTTGTTTTGAGAAGTAATCTGAAATGAGATGGGGGTGGGGGGTGGGAGGGGTGGGGGGAAGAGAAAAAGATCAGAAGTAAAACTGGTTTGCTAGATCTCTGTCCTAATGGGTAACTGTCCTAATGATGAATAGTCTGAAGGATTTCTTGCAACAAAATTTCATGCAGAAAAAAAACCTAGAGAGGTAACAGGAAGGAAAAGAATTGCCCCTACAAACCAAGCAGTTCTTTTCTCACACAAATCAGCCAGCCTGTAAAGATATAGAATACCCGGGGGGCAGGGAGGAAATCAGTGACTTTTAAATGTCTATGATAAGAAAGATGAATTGAAAATTGACTCTTCACAAAACGAGTGTTAGATTCTCATCTGTCGAATGAATTCAAGACTGCTGGTATAAACTAAGTATCAAACTTGGAGAGTGATGTCAAAAAACCCCAGCTACTTATAAATGAAGTGCTGGCAGAATGAACCTTAACAATGAACCGACTCCTCCACTGCAGAGGAGCTTCCAGTATAGATCTGACATTCACAAAGGGAGTCTTCATGCACAAGACACTTCACACTCAGAGGTTTTCTTTGTTTTGTCTTAAACAAACAAACAGAAAAAAACAAAAAAGAAACAGCCACTAACAAATGGAAATCCACTTCGCAGCTCCCTCTTACTGTCACAGGAAAAGGCGTTTTTGGAAGACATGGTTGTGTCCATAAGAGACTTGCTGGCTAAGATAAATACTGATTACATCTGGAGCAATAAGCCACACAGGAAGAACTCAAATCAGAGACAATTCTACTACTCTTGTCAAACAGAAGGAATTTCCCACCAAGAATTCTATTTTAAACACATAATAACAATAGCTCAAATGGCTGGTAATTTTAAGTAATAGACGTTTAACGTCTATTACAAGACTCCATGAATGGCAGGACTGGTAAAATAATGTACAACTTGGAGCAAACAGACAAGGAAGATTGCGTTGCTAAATTACCTTTGCCGTTTTATGATAGTACCTGCAACTTTACAAAAAAGAACAACAAAAATATATCTCAGGAACTGAAGTACTACGCTGCGCCTTGTGAAATTATGTCTGGAAGAAACAAAGAAGTGACGAAGTTTGATTTGAGAAATACAGTTGTCCTTAAAATTATAACCATAATGCTTGTGTAGGGGAGCTAAGACTTAGAGCCAGTATTGCCACTTGGAATGAATGGAGACAACGGAAAGGCATGTTAAGATGTTCAATTGACAGAATCAGGGGAATGTCAGATACGGTTTTTGGATTCACAAGTTTCAGTACAAAATTACAATATCCTTGTTCTCTGTCTGCAAAACTTATCTACGGGTCTAAGGAATTCAACCTTCTTTCAAAGCTACAAATTTGTTTTCCAGAGACCACTGATTTCAACAGATATTTCTGAAAGAGTGATGATAAGTTATTCTACCATATTGTTGAAGCACTATTAACTTATCTTTATTAACAAGGAATTTTACAGAAACAAAAGCTTCAATCTAGTTCCACCTCACCCATTTTATATAGTGCAGTGTGCTGTAGGATAGTTAGGAAGCAAGTAATTGTCTCAGCTACAGCACCACGCAGCAGCACACTGACCACACACCTCTGCAGGGCTTCAGGGCAACCTAGGTGAGTGTATCATCCTTCCTTTCAGTCTGTCACAGGTGGAAATCCCAGAGGTGCTAAACGAGGGGGAGAGACTCCTCATCCCCCAATACAACTGTTGCAGTTGCAGCCACTAAAGGTTCAAGTGTGCATTGTGTTTGCGCAGTTTACTGACTTCCAAAATCCATGGAGGTGTCAGAGATGAATGTTTGGGTAATGTTATATTAGAGAAGCGTTCAGTTACTTCATGCCCTCCCCATCACTAGCAGAGAAAAGTAATCACCTCTCACTCTGGACAGTACAACTGTTCCCTAGGGGTGGGGGCGGAAATGATCTAGCTGACCTTGAAAGGAGAAATACTCCTATTAAGTACTGCCAATTGATTTTCTGCACATGACCCTGAGGCCTAAAGAGAAAAGCACCAGGACAACTGCCTGCACTGCAGAAAACACTGGTTTAGGAAAGGTCATCTGAACAATCATAAGAAAAAGGAAAAAAGAACAAATGAGACGTGTGCCTTCTTAGGCATTCTCTTATTATGAAGAAATAACACACTTAACTGACAAGCAGTATTCTGAGTTGTCAATGCTCCCTTGTATCCACAAACAAGAAATCCTGGGATCTAGATGGGTAAGTGTGGGAACTAGAGCTGCTCACAGTTTGGAGCACGGCTTTTTAAAAAACAAAGCAGAAAAATTATTAGACAGAAGAATACCACCAGAAGCAGCTTCCAGAAAATACAGAGGCTAAATTGCTGTCAGTGTTAGGATGAATCATGCAGTCTTCTAGGCATATGGCACAGGTGTCAGACTAGCAGCATACAACCTAGGTGTTGATTAGTAGTTGTGCAAAATTATTTCTTTATTTACATAGCAAGTCAAGAAACATTTGTAAAAGAGAAGAATCTGACAACTACCAGAACCACAGAAAAGAGGAAATGTGTTTTAGTTTATCTGCTTCGTTCATGATTTTAAGAGATCAACAAAATAAAAAAGCCCTAGCATATGAAAGCAGAATTAAGTCTGTTTCACAGCCTCTCCTCCCAGTCCTCCTCCCACTTAGCCCCAGCCATTTATAGCTACCGTTACATCTGCAAGCCACGCTGATAAAATAGTGAGATTCGGTAATCTGTTTACCCCAAAACTTGTTATATTCAGCTAGATTCTACTAACTGTAACACAAATTTTAAAGGATATGGGGAAAGGAGAGAAAGAAAAAAGAAAAAAAAAAAGCAACTTCGCTAATAAACCTGATCTGTAGCATCAGACAACTTTATTGTTAGGAAAATATATACCAAAGACCAAGGATCTTTTTAGGATTTCTTGGTATCTTTTCAAAGTGATAGTGGGCATTACTTCTGCTTTCCAGTATTGAAGATAGCGATTTAACCTTCTCTTTTTTTTAAACATTAGTACAAACAAGTTATTTTTATATTTTATCTAAGAGGGGACAAATACATAGGATTAAAAGTTTAGCTGATAGAAAGCACTGATCAAATACCCTCTAATACCTTCTAGGCATCTACTGAAAAAGGCAAATTATTTAAATCCCACAAAGTTACATGTTTTAAAATAGTTCGGAGCTCATTCTTAACTACTGTTAGCAGTCTACTGTTTATGTTTAAATACACAGAGCTAAACATTTACCTGTATAGATGAATCCCCCATTATAAATTTTGCTCCTTCTATTACAGCCATATATGAAAATCTCAGTTGATCAGGAGTCTGAATAAGTCCCATTCGATATTTTCTCATATCCAGTAATACCTTCTTAATATCTACAGAAAATGGGTCTTTTTTCTCCATCTGTAAAGAAAGTTGCATTGAAAGCATCATTGCTACTGATAGAGAGGCAACATACAAAAATAATTGCAAGTAAAAATTAGTCATAAAATTCAATCTACAAATTAATTTCTTCATATTATGTTTCCATTAGTTGTATACAAAATTAACATCTCCAATGATTTCTAAATTGTTTTTACAGGAAAAAAGCTAACCATCTAATAAAAGCCTATTATGAACAAATCAATGATCATGTATTAAGCAAGTAAATCAGTGCCCTAATATCAAGTCTTAAAATTAAGAAATTTATCATAGAATCATATCATAGAATACCACGTTGGAAGGGACCTCAAGGATCATCTGGTCCAACCTTCCTAAGCAAGAGCACAGTCTAAACGAGATGGCCCAGCACCCTGTCCAGCTGAGTCTTAAAAGTATCCAGCATAGTGGAGTCAACCACTTCCCTGGGGAGATTATTCCAATGGTTGACTGTTCTCATTGTGAAAAATCCAATCGGAATCTCCCTAAGAGTAACTTGTACCCATTACCCCTTGTCCTCTCCATGTGACTCCTTGTAAAAAGGGAGTCTCCATCTTTGTAACTTCCCTTCAAGTACTGGTACATGGTGATGAGATCACCTCTAAGCCTCCTTTTCTCAAGGCTGAACAAACCCAGTTCCCTCAGCCTATCCGCATACGGCAGGCTTCCCAGACCCTTGATCATCTTGGTGGCCCTTCTCTGGACCCCCTCCAGCCTGTCCACATCTTTTTTGTATAGCAGGGACCAGAACTGTACACAGTACTCCAGGTGTGGCCTGACAAGCACTGAGCAGAGTGGGACAATGACTTCTCTATCTCTGCTGGTGATGCCCTTTTTGATGCAACCCAGCATCCTGTTGGCTGCTTTGGCTGCAGCAGCGCACTGTTCACTCATACTAAGCTTCCTGTCCACCAGGACGCCCAGGTCCCTTTCCACAGAGCTGCTCTCCTGTCAGGTGGATCCCAGTCTGTGCTGCACCCCTGGATTATGTTTTCCCAGGTGCAAGACCTTACACTTGTCTTTGTTAAACTTCATAATGTTCCTGTTAGCCCACTCTTCCAGCCTATCAAGATCTTCCCGCAGGGTGGCTCTCCCTTCCAGAGCGTGTACCTCCCCACTCAGTTTGGTATCATCGGCAAACTTCATCAGGCTCCACTTGATCCCGTTATCCAGATCACTGATGAAGATATTGAATAACGTTGGACCCAATATCGATCCCTGGGGGACCCCACTTTTGACGGGTTGCCAGTTTGAAAAGGAGCTATTTACCACCACCCTCTGGGTGCGGCCTGTCAGCCAATTTCCCACCCACCGCACAGACCACTTGTCTAGGCTGTGATGCCTAGACATAATTTAGATATGCTTGGTTTTATTCAGACATGTATTTGTACGTTGAAATAGGACTATAAGAATCAGAACCATAAAGCAATATTTTCTACTGCTCCTGAATGGAACAGCAACTTGGAATGACTGAATGTGGCAGAGGTTTCCTTATTTAAAGCTGAATCCCTAATCCAAGCAATGCACACACTTGTCCCCACACTACAGTCATGGGGTGGTTTTAACCACATATCTGCACTTCTTGCAATGTTCACTTTAATTCATCTAATATTAAAGTATACTTGCATCAGAATATACACCTATGTTTTCCAAAATGAGAAAAAAAAGAAAAACTGAAGAAAAAATAAAAAAAATAAACTGAGAGGACCTAACCAAACCAGAAAATAAGTGTCTTACAATTTAAGTGAAATCCTATTTCCCCTAACCCCGTGCTGTACTTCTCACCACTACCAAGCAAAGCCAAAGACAAAAAGCCCGTGTATGGACTTTAAAATCCAACCAAAATTTAAAGAGATTTTAAATATTGTTTAACATTTAAAGTTCACTCAAGTCATGAGCAATTATAGATTATGCAGTTCACTGAGTGTCCTGGTACTGGGGGGGAGGCAGCCGCTTGGCCGCCTCGGGGTGGGCTGGGGGAGAAGGTGGGAGCCTTTGACCTCGAGTCTCCCCTTGTGCTTTCTGCCAGAGGCTCCAGGTAGGGCCATTCTCCCCGGCTGCGGTGTAGAGCACGTTTTTTACATCTTGTCCTGCCCGGACTGGCCCAAGGGCTGCTGCATGAACTATCTCCTGTTTAATTTGTTCAAAGGCTTGTCGCTGCTCAGGGCCCCATNTGGCTGTTATTTTGTTGATCACATCCATTGGGATCTGACAACATCCATCTTGCCATTTTATTCTTAAAAACTGGATCTCCTGTGCAGGTCCCTTGACCTTACTTTGTTTTATGGCAAAACTGGCCTTCAGAAGGATTTGGACTATTTTCTTCCCTTTCTCAAAAACTTCTGCTGTGTCACTCCACACAATGATGTCATCAATGTATCGCAGGTGTTCCAGAGCTTCAGCCTGTTCCAGTGCAGTCTGGATCAGTCCATGGCAAATGGTAGGGCTGTGTTTGCACCCCTGGGGCAGTCGATTCCAGGTGTACTGGACACCCCTCCAGGTGAAAGCAAACTGTGGCCTGCACTCTGCTGCCAAAGGCATTGAGAAAAACGCATTAGCAATATCAGTTGTGGCACGCCACTTGGCTGCCTTCGACTCCAGTTCGTATTGAATTTCTAGCATGTCTGGCACGGCAGCACTCAGCGGTGGCATGACTTTGTTCAGGCCACGATAGTATACTGTTAGTCTCCACTCTCTGTTTGACTTCCACGCTGCCCATACGGGACTGTTAAAGGGTGAGCGAGTCTTGCTGATGACTCCTTGGCTCTCCAGTTGATCAATCAGCTCATGGATGGGAATCAGGGAGTCCCAGTTGGTGTGATATCGCCGCTGATGCACTGTTGTGGTGGCGATCGGCATCTGTTGTTCTTCAGCCCTCAGCAACCCCACAACAGAGGGGTCCTCTGACAGACCAGGCAAAGTAGACAGCTCTTTAATTTCCTCCGTCTCCAAGACAGCTACACCAAAAGCCCACCGGTACCCTTTTGGGTCCTTGAAATACTCTCTCCTGAGGTAGTCTATACCAAGGATGCACAGAGCCTCTGGGCCAGTCACAATGGGGTGCTTTTGCCACTCATTCCCAGTTATGCTCACTTCAGCCTCCAATACAGTCAGCTGTTGGGATCCCCTGGCCACTCCCAAAAAGGACAGTTGTGGTTTAACCTGGCAGGCAGCTAAACACCACACAGCCGCTCACTCCCCCGCTCCCCAGGATGGACAGAGAATCAGAAGAGCAAAAGTAAGAAAACTCGTGGGTTGAGATAATAACAGTTTAATAATTAAAATAAAATAATAATAATATATTCTAATGAGAAGGAAAACAATGAGAGAGAAAGAGACAGAAGGAAAAACCCGGGGAGGAGGAGGAACCAAGTGATGCAACTGCTCACCACCCACCGACCGACACCCAGCCAGTCCCTGAGCAGCAATTCCTGCCCCCCCCCAGCCAACTCGCCACAGTTTATACACTGAGCATGATATCATATGGTATGGAATATCCCTTGGGCCAGTTTGGGTCAGCTGTCCCGGCTGTGTCCCCTCCCCTCTCAGCTTCTTGTGCACCCGGCAGAGCATGGGAGGCTGGGAAAGTCCTTGACTAGTGTAAGCACTACTTAGCAACAACTAAAACATCAGTGTGTTATCAACATTATTCTCATGCTAAAGCCAAAACACAGCACTATACCAGCTACTAGGAAGAAAATTAACTCTATCCCAGCCAAAACCAGGACACTGAGAGTAAGCAAAAAATCTCCTCATTCATGTGGTACTGCAACTGCCTACCAAGCTCCACCTCCCAGAGGGCTGCACAGCTAGGGAAATTTTGCACCACCCTCCATTACACACTACAGGAGATCCAGGGGCATGCCCGGGTTCTCATCCTAGTTCAGATACCAATTTTCTGCAACCTTAAGAAAAGGGGCCTGTCAGACCTGCAAGATATTCCATATTTAGAGAAAAAGACTTATATATTCAGTTGTCTCAATATATATTCACAAGCCTAACTTTAAGCTCATATTTAAAAAAAACCAACCAAACAAAAAACCACCCCAATCTTTTCTAAGCATATCTTATATAAAAGGAAAAAGAATGCTTACTATTTACTTTCCAGCAAGCTTTGAAAATGTGTAAAGTACTTCAAGATCGATTTGAAATGTATTTCAAGAGTTGTGTTTTTAAACCATCAAAATATGTGAAGGAAAAAAAAAAAGTATGGTGTCTTAATTAAAAGTTTTCACTGGCATGTCATTAACTTAAATGCTTTTAAAGCCTTCTGACCAAAAAGCCCACATTGGGAAGACAGGCAGGGTGTCAGGAGAAGGAAAGGGGTGACAGAAAATGACCAAACACTTACCAGAACAAGACAAGTGTCTACTAATGAAAACGTGCCAGAACGTCCTATCCCCGCACTGCAGTGAACTACTGCAGGTCCCTGTTCCGGACTTAGTGAACCAGACTCTCTGACTTTAAACAGGAAGTTCAGGAACGAAGCTGGGGATTCAGGAACTCCAAAGTCTGGCCATGTAGTATAATGAAAATGAGAGATCATCCTGGACTCACCACTCTAGAAGTGAAAACAAATAAACAATACAACTAGAAAGTATTCTACTTTTGTTTAGTTAGCACACATTTCCCCAATCTAAATCAATAGCTATTTTCTATTTTAAGCCTCCCATTTACACAAACAATCCAATAACCTGCTTCAAGTTGGATGACAACCAACAGTGCAACCTGAAGCAGTTTTTCATCCAAGTTCATTGCTTTCCCCTTTGCAATTATTACCATACACATTTTTTTTTCTTCTTCTTCTCAAACTTCCAATATTATATTTGGGTTTTTTTACTACTTGCTCCCAAATATTCTTCTTTTTCTACCATTAATGCAGCTTAATGGCTGACAGCAGTTATCAGACTGCTAGCATTAACAGGACTGGACCGAAAAAAATACCCGTCAGCATTGTAAGCACTCTCCACTCTTGCTCAGAGCAAGTTTTAGTATCAAGAGGTATTAGCATCTCCTTTATACTAACCACACTACTGAGAGGAGCAAGAAGCTTTACAGAAAAGGTCTAGAAGAACCGATATAGCAGGATGCCTAGCAAGACTTCTGCTGGACGTATTCATTCTTTTTAAGTAAGAAAGAAGGATTCCAAAACCATGCAGTTGTTTTAGAACCATGCAGCTCCTCTCCTAACACAACCAGGAACTGCAAGTATTGAAATGACAGCAACAAAGTAGATATATATCTGAAAAGCTTTGATGACAAATTTGGATCATATCTTTATGGAACTCACTTCCTACCTGCTGTTAAACGCTACTCCTTGCCTCCCTTCTTTTCTCGCTACAGTGATTTTGAGACAACCTGATCATTGATTTAGCTCAGAAATTTTAGAAAGGTTCAGTTATTTTTATCCTCTCTCCATTTCATCTTATTTTCCACATAGACTGAAACCTACATAAACCTCCACAAAGTTGGAACACAAGACTTAAAATATCAATGTATTCCAGAAAAGCCATTTTTCTTTTTCAGCAACAGTAAAATATAGCTATGAAATTAAAATAAATTCTACTGTTCATGTCCTGCTCAGTCTTATGAGGAACAACTTAGGAAACTCCTTTGTGAAACTGAAATAATCCAGTTCATGTTTACCACAGTAACAAAAATACTCTCCCATTTTGTCTTTTGCCTTCAAGGCCTGATACTGCAAGACTGCCAATACTTTCACAGAAAACAGTGGATATTAACATCCCTCAAGTCACTTTCAAATGCACAGTTATCAGCCAAAAGACAAAATATTCCTGGAAAAGAGCTCAACAAGGGCAACAGAGTCTGATCCATCATATTGGGAAAATGAGTACNAGGCCTAAATTGTATAAATGCATTGGGATTTCCCTTATTTGTCTGCAGCAAAGCATTAAAAGAAGAATTTGCATTTTCAACTGAGATCTTCTTATTGGTCTTCTGTACCTAGTTTTTCAACTAGTGAGTTAACTCACTAATCAACTGAAATGATCCATTTGTTTAAAAATCATGAAGGAGATACATTTTTTATAAGAAATCTGGAAAGAAGGTAACACTCTTAAGCAATTTCCTCTATTTCTAAGAAAAATAACTCATCAATTTACAAACAAAATTAAGAGGAAAACTGGAGAGATGAGCTAAATGCACATACTAGGTAAAGCAAAGGTTACAGTTGTTTCTTGTGAATCTAGATGATCCTTTGAAGTGGTAATTGATACTCTCCCCCTACCCCTCAAGATTCTTAAATAGCATTCCAGATGAAAGCCTCCCTCATACCTCAAGTCGTCAAAAATGCCCTTACCTATAGAAAACAAAGGTGATCTGTGAGTTGGTTTTTTTTTTTTTCCAAATCCCATACTGTAACAAGCACTAGCATCCTCCTCCTAAAAAAATCAGTAGTGCTTCAAGCACATGGCCAAGTGTCACTCTGCTCATACACTAATCTGAAAACAGGTATTTCTAAAAGAAAGATTAAACAGTGCTGTTGCACATCTCATCCAGCTCTAACCCACAGAATTATTTTTTCTCCCTCCCCATACTGTACGAAGGCTTTATCCATCCCACAATTTTTCATCACTTCAGCTCATTTTTAAAATACCTAGTCTTTTCATCTTTCTCCGTGAGTCCCATTTCAGAGCACCGGAACTGGCTGGTCTTCTTCGAACTTGCAGTTTCTAATCGTACAGCCAAATCCCATTTGAGCATTTCAAACCTCCCACATTTTTTCTCTTAAACAGAATGGCTCTTTCAAGTGGTGCTTGGCAGCCAAGCTGTACAGCTGAAATACTGTCTTTGTGTGAATATCTGTACCACCCTTTCTTAAAGAACTCCCCTGTCACTGAGCCATGCACCACAGCTATCACTTACGTGAAGTGATGCAGGACTGTAACGAGAAAAGGTTTGGCTTGCTAAAGATTCACAACTGTTGATGGAGAGAAATTCAATTTTAAAGAACAACTAATTTTGTTAAAAGTGTTAACAGGAAACTAGATATTCTTTTAAAGAAAAAAGCTGGACTTCAAGACTCAGGTAGTAATGTAAAATTTTTTGTATGTTATACACAGGGAACGCATTTCTGCATGATAACTGAAAACCGGCTTATTCTATGGTAGCCACAACATATTATTCCAAGATTTATTCCCTAAGACCAGCTACAGGAACAAAAAAAAAAATTAAAAAAATCCGTAAATAATTATGGGACAACTTTTAAACAAACAACTGTTCAAGAAAATGAGTCAAACAATTCTAGTAAAAGTTTCACGAACTACTGGGATAAGCTTTCAGTAAATAACCAACATAGCTAAAACTGATGAACTCAGAAAGTTACCACCACATTGCACAGTTCTCCACTGACTGCTGGCAACACTAACAGCATAATCAAAGGATGATCAAACCACAAGCCATGCTCCAGGTTACAAGCAGACATCCACACGAGGACTTGAGCAGAAAAATAATATAATGCCATTAGACTAACTTGCATCAAAACAAGCCTTGTCATAACCTTTTTACAGTGACTAGCCAATCACTCAAAACAAAAGGGTACAAAAATCTTAGAATAACTTTAGGTTGTTCAGTCACCTGAGAATATGAACATGAATAAAATACTACCAAAATGTTCAAAGGAATTTGATGCTTTCAGTGTCAAGTAAAACAGGTGAAGACAGAAAAATATTGGTCTGTCAAATGTCACACTCCTATAAAAGCCTTCATTTCATAGTTTAAGGGCTACTGAAAACGTCTAACATATGAAGGTGTAAAACACACCTACAACCTCATAGTGGTCCCATATTTAACCATCATGCCTTAAGTGCATTAACAACTAATTTGATCATTTAAAAATGAGAAGGCATGCTGTAAGGGCACTATTCTAAGCACTGAAATTCAGAATCTTAAATCAACTTTCATCACAACCTCTTCTATCTGTCCGTTCTAATGCTTGGCAAAATGTTTTTCAGAATGTACATAAAAATGGCAATGAGGATAATGAGGCCAAATAATCCTCACAAACATTCTATTTTGTCTTTTTTTTTTTTTTTTTTTTTTTTTTTTTAGTAACTAGTGCATATCTTGTAAGTCAACAAGGTAATAGCTATGCCCATTGAATCTGCAAAACACTTGACATTCAAGTGAGTCTGGGTTCTCCTTTCCTGTTAGACACCAATACCTGTCCTAATACCTCAGTCTTATTTCTGTGGTCAGGAAGACCAAAATTAATCCCTGTTGCAGTTTGTCAAAGTGATATGTGGACGCCCCACAAGTTTAAAAGCAAATATTTGCCATGTTTCAGAAATCCCTTCAAAACACTACAGGAATTACATACTCATCCGTATACAAAGGTACCACAAGATCCCAGAACATCACCTGCCATTAGATTGCTTGCCTCCACAAACAAAGTATCTTGTCAGTACATTTAAAATTTTGGACATTGGAAACTAGCAGCAAAGCAAATCTTACCTCCTCGAACTACACTGGCACTTCCTGGTTCATCCACAGGATCAGACAGTGAGGGCCACTAAGCAGTCTTGCGTCACCTTAATCTGACAGCAATGGCCACACAGAGGCTCGGTATTAAGTTGAGAATCCATTTTGCTAATGGGTTTTTCCAAATATTTGCTATTTGCAGAGGATTCAAGATTCCACCTGGGGTTTATTAATGGACCTTACTCGAAAGTAACATACTACCAGTGTCACATCAAATATAGTTCATTTCTTCTAGTTCTTTCTTCTCCAGCAAATGGTTTCTTTGCAAACCTCTCCTTCAGCTGCTTTATTCTTATTTCTAGGAACCCAGTCTGAGATACTTTCATCAAGGTTTCTCCAGCAATTTCAATTCCTTTCCACTGCTCCATTCCCTCACCAAGTCAATCCCTGGTTTCCCTCAAGTACTGATGCTCATTTGCCCTCCCGTAGCTTCCCTGAATTCCCCAGTACCAAACTAGTGGGGTTTTGCTTGTAAGCATTCATTATGCGTCACATTGTATCTTCCTCCAAGCTACAGGGGTTGCCACACCAGAAATTACTGAAAACACAAGTTTTCTTTCTCTGAAGACCAGTATTTATACTTGTGACAAAGAAAGCTAAAAGCAGCAATAAAGAATAACATAAAAATAGATATTAAAGACAAGGTGGAGTGTTCCAGAAGTTAGCTGTCAATCCCTAACAGTTCTCCCATAATATCATCACAAAACTTAGCAACCCCATTCAATGAGGTTATTTTACAGATTTAACAAAAGGCTCTCATAAACATCTATCACTTCTCCAGTACACTGGGAAACTTTGCTTCAAATCACAGACATGCAATAGCTTCACACATAAATGATGATGAATTTTTAACATGAGCACAGTATCTTCCTTCTACCCTTATTTTCCAACAGAGGCAAGGGTTTGCGGAAGCCTTCACAGACAGTCTTTCCTCAAGGAGAGTTCTGAACCTGAGCAATTACAGCAGAAAGCAGCAGTCAACTTTCAGAAGAGTTGACAATCAACACCGACAAAACGACGGAGGACACACAGTGAACCATGGTGGAAAGGCAGCTTCAAATTTCTATATTCTAAAATGCAGACTGGGTGAGGCAAAAAATAACCTCATTGAATGGGGTTGCTAAGTTTTGTGATGATATTATGGGAGAACTGTTAGGGATTGACAGCTAACTTCTGGAACACTCCACCTTGTCTTTAATATCTATTTTTATGTTATTCTTTATTGCTGCTTTTAGCTNCTCCTCTCAAAAGCTTTATTGGACTACACTAGCCACAACAGCAAAAACAATTGTTTGCCTAGAACAGATATAAACAAATCAAACTGCCAAATCCCTTGATCTAATCCTAAAAAGCAAACATTGCCCCCCTCCCCAACCCCACCTGTTTCTAACTGCTCTTTAACAAAACAATACCACCACCACCAAAACCAACCAAATATTCAGCACTTGTTTCATTGGTAAGAACATTAAACAAGCACTTTAGTCTTCACACAGACATATTTTGCTTATGTATTAGAGAGATTTCTTGCAGTAACACAAATTTACTTGAGTTCAGAATGGTTGTATTATAAAGACAATTCTAGTTCTGTTTTCAAGGAAATACTAAAATTTCTTAAGCATTCTTGGAATTCAGACTACATTTTGTTCGTGAGTCATCTTATATTCCAGGCGTCAAGTGGCTAAATGCCTTACTACTCTGCCTCCACCAAAGTCCCCTCCAGAATAACTTGTATAAACATAGTTAAGCTCACATTTCAAGTTACTGTGAATACTCAGTTCCCACAAGTTTTATGGTATAATTATCAAATTCTTACAGAAGGCTGCATTTAACATTCACAGTGTTATTCTAGAAACTATGTAGTTTTTCTGAGTAACCAAGTATGTTCTACTTCTTGTAGCTGTTTTATATAAAAAATATTATTTGGAGTTAATATTTGTGGACCCTTATAGGAGCGCTAGGGCATTAAAATAAAAATTCAATACAGTAAGTTTGTTAAGTATTTGTGAAAATGAGTTACATGACATACAAGAAACTCTGTACAGCGCTGATGGGTCTGCATTACCAGTCCAAAGCAAACCCAGAAATTCAAGTGCTCAATAGCTCCAACTCAGAAGTCTATTATAGTATACGTTGTGCTGTTCCCCAAGGGATTTCTGCATTTTCCAGCTAATGTTATGTCCAAACATACACATATAATGAAAATTGCATCCTTTGAAAATCGGAAGTTTAAGATTAGGGGCCAACGTCAGCCAGACAATTCCATGAAGAAGCCTTTTAGGTAGTTAGGAAAACTTGCCTCAGTTTTCCAAAACAGAAAGTTACTCTTTCTTGGGCACT
>WAAD01028723.1:0-34418 GCA_013389945.1 Fregata magnificens | reverse complement strand
TTAAATCCAGCTTTTCGGATATATTCAGTGCCTTCTGAGCCAGGTCACAGGATTGTTGAAGGAGATTTCACATTACATTTCAAGCAAAGTTTTTAAGTTAACTATCTGACTGTTTAAAACTGCTGAAAAGAGACTGCGCTTACACCAGCAGGTTTAACCACAAGTAGAAGTTCTCGATTGATCAATATCTGTAATGAGTATGGAACAGACTTATTGTCTGTTGTGAGTTCCAGAAAGTTTCCAGACAGACCGGTATGAGAGGGAAGGCCAGGAGATAGGCTGTTAGTGTGCCCTCTGAGATAGGATTCAGCCTTGGAAATGAAGCACACTGTTTCACTGTTTTCAAAATGTTGTTTGAAAACCACACTCTCTATTAGCTGTTGATGGCACACTCTCCACTATGTGGAAGTTTCTGTATGACATCTCTATCCAAAGAACATGGAAGAAACTATTAGACATAAAGAGTGTCTCTCTACTGTTTGTAATGGCCTGGCATAAACTTTTATGTAGGAAACTTTGTAATGATGCTTTTTCCCAAATACAGCTATTTATTATTGTGTTCTGTTGCTGCAAGCATCCCTCTAACCAGCAGGTTCACATCACACCATCAAAATTTAGCGGTCTTATAGCAGTGAACTGATCATTAATTAAAATCAGCTGTATTAATTACCAAATAAAATTGAGGCATATTTCAAAACTGATGACATATTGCAACCTGTATTGGAGAAGGCAATTATGTAACAGAAGATTTATATTACTGAGCACAAATGTAATTTCAATATCTTATAATGCTTCTTTAACAGACGTGGTAATGTGGGAGGATGAATAGACAATCCTAATTTTCACATATATTCAAGGAATCTCTCTAAAATTACGGACTTCGAATTTGTGCCTGAGACTCAGTGTTTTGAAATATAGACTTGACTATACACTAGTGTTGAATATATGACATCTACTGGATTTTTACACACTTAATTGCATCCCATAATAAATAAAGCCAAACAGCTAACCAACCAAAACTGTACAGAAAGAATATGTATATTTTATGAGATAAAATCACAGTTTATTAGAGCATTACTGTCATACTTTCAAAGGCAAAGCAGATGTCCTAGGAGGTAATTTATTGTGAGTGAGCATGAGGAGAGAAAGCCAAATCTCTTTCACCAAATCTTTTTCACCATAGCAATAATTTGTTTTTTATATGCTTTCCATGAAACAAGGACTGTAACTGCTCAAGAAAATTGTTCCTCCTGTGCCTTCAAAGCAATTTTTTATATTCATTTGATTTTCCCACTCACTTCTTTTTACTTTAATCAACCAGTTTTAATTAAGTCATTATGTACCATTACACTTCATAAGGTGTTTGATATTTTCTGCTGGTACACATGATACAGTGCATTGACTAAGGTTAACAGTTAAAAAGTGCTTTTTGTTTGTTTGTTTGTTTTCTTGGGCTTCAGACAGGAAAGCTCATTTGCAAAAATTATGTGCTTTTTGTAAAATGCAGATTTTTTTTTTCTGTGAAATTAATGCTTTTCTAGAAATAACAAATAGAAAAGGTTTGCTAGATCAATTCATCAATCTTATTTCCATGGCAATATTGATCTCTAGCACTGATTTTTCTCTATTTTTGATGTCTAGTTTTAAAAGTGAAAAATTATGAGAAATTTCAGTTTTCCACAAAACATAGGCTCATGCATCTCTTTGTCAAGAAGTCTTGTTGTTTTTGGAGCTCAGTCTAAATTTTCAGAAACTTAATTTCAAGCTTGACTTATAGAGAGATGCATATACCTGATGTGATTATATCACTTCAAACGTTAATACATGGATACAGCATTCTCCACATAATAGCTATTCTTTGCTCCTTAAAGTTAGCAGAAGGGCATTTTTTACCATTAACATGAGGAAGAATGAAGCACTTGCTAGTCTTTACTCTCACTGTCATAACCAGGTCTTATATTTTCACAGTAGGTTGCAATTGCTAGTCACCTAGATATTTTGTTGGTAATACTGATGTTCTTTTGGTTTTCAGCCCTGACGTTCACCCCTAGCAGGTTTCCCAGCACTAAACATTTGAAGTGTGGTTTTCCATCCCTTACCTTCTGCTGTGCTACTTCAGCATTTGTAATGGAACCTTGTGATCCTGCAGTCTCTTCGTCTCTTCTGCATTTGCACATTTCTATTAAAGCCAAAAAATAACCTATGATTTCTTTTGGTCATTTCTTACAGCTAACTCATTCCTAATCTGATGTCAAAAATTCTAATCTCTTTCACCATTTCTTTTTTACAAAAATTCTGCCATCAATTGTACATATTTTAATTTTGAGATTGTTTCCACCTGAATTCTGTTCTGTAATCTTTTACCATTGCTTGTACAACTTGTCTATTCTCACTTGGAATGATACCCTCTCCAAGTATTTGTCATTATTTGTGTTAAAAAGAACTGTACAAAAACTGCAGAAAACTGGAAAAACAAAAATAAATGTGAAAAATCATGGGTTTTTTTTCCTTTTCTCTACATGTGGTGATACATTCATGTTTTGTTGTGAGTTGTTTATTATCTATAGGGTATAATTCATGCAGCCTAATTTAACATATGTAAAATTGATGTACATCTCACTGGCTACCTGGATAAGTTAGTCATCTATTCTGCCTATACGGTCAACTGAGAAAAGCATCTTAGAAAGAGAACTGAATCTGTTTTAAGGTAGGTATCTAATGATAGTTGTTACCTAGAGGTATTAATCATTCTCCATTTGTTTACACAGCAAGTCTATTTAACTAGTTTAGGCAAAAGACTTGAATTTTAAATGGCAAAGCTAAATGAATTAAATCTCCCACATCATTGGTATGAAGTGGCATTTTCAGGCTATTGTTGGGCAAGTTTCTGCACCAGTTTTTATGTAATAGTATTAAAAGTAAATGGGAGGAACAGTAAACAGTAAAATTCTGTTATGTCTTTAGAAAAACTGGAGGGAAATCATTTGCTTATCCTGTCATGTTTTATGCCCTGAAAGTTATAAATATATTTTATTAAACTTACACATCACAAACAAACTGTTCATGATACTTTTTAATTTAAATATATTTGAAACAGGAAGTCAGGTTAATAAACAAAAGCTGCATCTACATTGGACCACCTGGAGTAATACTGGGAACTTTCTAGCTTTGAGCATGCCCCAGGTTTCGACACACATTGTTAATATTGTCTCTCTTTGGAAATCTATACATAGATTGACTTCAGCCTGCTTATAAATCCTATCTGTGTTGGAAATTAACAGACCATTAGGTGGACATCCTTTCTGCCAAGCCCACGGATGCTGATAAGATACTTCAGTTATATGTCCTGCACTACATGTCAGATCAAAAGAACCAATACTGACTCTGTTTGGTTTTTGGAGAACACATCTATTTTAATTCAAAACTCTAGTCCACTTTGTATCAGTGGATTAAGCATTCAATAGAGCTGTGTGATGATGGCTGAAATGGTTAGGTACTGTTTAGATTCAAACTTCTGAAATTCTAAAGAAGGAACTATTATTGATTAACATAATCCTAACCATGAGCAACTATGATGATCACTGTAATGGGAACAGTGCTAAAAATATATAAGTAGCAAAGATTATATTTTTTAAATACTTTAGTTAGCCATTATACAGATGGTCAAGTTATATGATAAATTTTGCATTCTTTGAAGTCTCTGAAACAAGTTATGAGATCTTTCTAAAAGATACTCCAAAGTCACCAGTTTGCTGACAGAATAAATGAATTTAATGAAATTTAATTGATAAATCATCAATAAATGAATGAAAGAATGAAACTTATTATACAACTGGACAGATTACCTTGCCATAATGGTGCTTTTGGCCTGAAAACATGGAATTCTAAGGACACAGTCTTTAGGTTAAAAAACCCAAAACAACCCACACTTCCTCCACCCCCCAAGAAACAAAACCCACCCTATTGTTTCAGAAAAGTTCTATTTAGAGAGAATTTAAGGCAATGTTTTTATACTTCAATTAGTATCTCAAAGAATGAATGAAGCAACAGAAGCAAAACAATCTGAATAGAGGAGTCAATTGTCTTGGATTCCATTCTCACTTCTGACACATAGCATAGGATTTATAGTATCTTACTTTAGACATTAAAGTGTAGATATCTGCTTNCTAGCTGAGATATCCACACTGACCGTGTAGATATCTAAAATTAAGTAAGATTTATCCCACTCAATATGATTTGTGTGAGGTGATAAAAACCGTATTTTGTTTCATGTAAAAATATCTGTAAAACGAGTATAGGAGTATGTGCTCAACAATGGCATTGTGGGGATTCACGAATGTATGTTGTGAAGTGGTTTACAATCATTTAAGGGTATGAGTTCTATTTCTTTATACTGAATATACTCAAACATTTAAGTTTTCCAGAAGTCATTACTATGTAAAATAATTGTAGGCTTGAAGGTATACAATAAATTCTGCATTTTCGATATATTGTTTGCATTTCTTGTTTTAATGACTGAATTACACTTGGACTTACACCTAAGCTTACAAATGCTTTGTACACATGATTAGTTTCATCACTTGACTTAGGAAAGTCATGCAGATGTTCCCTTTTTCTCTGCTACCTTAAATGAAAGGTTCAAGTAAGAAAGTTGATAATAACATTTGCATATTTTTGTAAATTTATTTGCATGGAGTTTTATTTAAAAATGAATTTCGCATTGTAGATAGATTTTAGCTGGTAATGATGCACAGTGTTCAGTTCTCAGCATAATTACATTTTATGAAATATTGATGCATTAATGTACACAGATTGTATTCTAGGCAAACAAGAAAAAAGTTTAATTATGTACTAAATATGCTCTGAAATAATACCTGTTTACTTTCAGATTTCTTTTACAGATACAATTATATTTTTGTTCATACAGTAGTAAAATATTATTCCATAAATTTTAGTGCAATACTAAAGCAAAGGTAGGCTGTAAGGTACATCTAATTTATTTGCGTTGTTAACATCTAGGAAACCTAATGATTCCAGTGATCTGTCTGGTTTTCAACAAGTTTCTTTGTTTACCAGTCTTTGCACCATAATCTCACATTTATCAATCTAGAAAGGAATAATAAATCACATTCAAAATGAGCCCAAAATGGAAATGACAAGTGTAACTGATATAACAGCACAAAGGGTTTTGCAGCTCAAATAAGTGTTCATTCTCTTTCTGTAACTTCCATAAGAGTCATCATGCATAAAACATATTGTTAGTAATTAAATGAGTCATTTTCGATCTCTGATTAAAAAACATGGTGGATGTAGTGCTATAGGTTTGTTAGGCTCTATAGATTTTTCTCATTAGCATTCGATCATGATCTGAAACATACCTTATATTACCAAATAAAGCTATTACATATGTACAGGTAAATAGACAGATAGACAGATAGAGGTGTGTGTGTTTGTGTGTATGTGTGTGTGTATATATATGTATATGTGTATATATATTCCAATATCCTGATATACCAACTAACTATCTACTGGTTAAAAATCTAGTGAGAATGTGAAATTTGCTTAAAGTCAAACTGCTAGAGTCTGGCATCTGTGCAATAATATATCATGTGTATGTACTGGCAACCTCTAATGGGTACATAAAATGGTTTTTTATATATTTAGTCCAAAACGTATTCTGAAAGGACCTAATGGCACTCCCAAAAGTGCTCAAAGAGCTTCTTCTCAAGCATTGTATTTTAATTCTGTCAGTCAACCAAAGGCATATTCTGACGTTACTCACTTTTTTCCTTATTTAAAACTGAGTTCTGACTAGATGTGTGGCACCTGCAACACCAGTATTTTCCCTAATGACCTGGAAATTTAGGAGGTTTTAATAGTTATATAAAAATACCTCTGTTTCACCTTTAAGAACGAAAACCACCACAGAAAAAGCACAGGAACTAGATGAAATCAACACTGACATATTTTGGTTAACTCTTGTTGACAGAATTTCTCATTTTTGATTGCCCCAGAATTAGCTTAGAACACACTAAAAATTTTCAGGCTTTTTTAAAGTAAGAATCCATATCCATTTCAGAATTTATCCATATTTTTTCCTAGTTCATGAAGATATATAGCCTTCCACAGTTCCATATCCACTCCCCCTCTAGTTTCCCACCATCAGATTTTCTTGTCACAGTGACCTACTGCTCCTGAATTTAAGAGGTGTATTCCATACGTATTACTTTGTATTGGCAGTTTGTATAGGTTACAGGCTGTTCAGGAGGGATAGGCAGGGCAGGCGAGATGGAGGTGTCGCACTATACATAAGGGAGAGGTTTGATTGCACAGCCCTTAGAGTTAGTGATGATGTGGTTGAGAGCCTCTGGGTGAGGATGAGGGGGATGGAAAACAAAGTTGTTGTTGTAGTGGGTGTCTACTACCAATCACCCAGTGAGGATGTAAGCACAGATGAGTTAATCTATAGGCAATTAGGAGAAATTTCAGGATCGGTAGCCCTTGTCCTTATGGGAGATTTCAACTTCCCAGACATCAACTGGGAGTATCATACTACTGTGACAAGCAGGTCTTGGAAATTCTTGAAGTTTGTAGGACAGAACGTCTTGTCACAGGTACTCAGTGAGCCAACTAGGAAAGATGCCCTCCTAGACTTGCTATTTGTGAACAGAGATGGACTCGTGGGGGATGTGACAGTAGGTGGCTGCCTTGGTCACAGTGATGATGAAATGGTTGAGTTTAAGATTTTTGGTGTAATGAGAAAAAAGGACAGCAGAGTTGCTACCCTGGACTTCAGGAGAACAAGCTTTAAGCTATTCAGGGAGCTATTTGGCAGGGTGCCCTGGGAATCTGCTTTTGAGGGCTTAGGAGTCCACAAGTGCTGGTCAGTATTTAAGAACCACCCTTTAGCAGCACGGGAGCAGGCAATTCCACTGTGTCTTAAGTCAAGCAAGAAGGTCACAAGACCAGCTTGGCTGAACAGGAAACTCCTCATGGAGCTCAGGAGGAAAAAGAAACTGTATGATCTCTGGAAGCAAGGCTTCCACAGAGCTGTGGTTCATTTATGCAGGGAGAAGACACAGAAAGCCAAAGCTCAATACGAGTTGAAACTGGCCAGTGTTGTTTCAGATAACAAGAAGGGCTTTTTTGAGTATGTTAATAACAAGAGGAGGTCTAAAGAAAACATTGGACCGATACTGGTTGAAGATGGTAATCTGACTGATAGGGATGACCCTAGAAAGTGGAGGCATACAATGCGTTTTTTGCCTCAGTCTTTAATAATACAGCTAGATCTTGGGCTGCCTGGTCCCCTAAATTGGAGGACCACAAGTGTGGGAACAGTGACTTTCCATTTGTGGACACTGAAATTGTAAGGGACCAGCTGTATCAGCTGAATGTTCACACGTCCATGGGGCCTGATGGGGTCCATCCCAGAGTTCTGATGGAGCTAGCGGATGTCATGGCAGGACCCCTCTCTATCATCTACCAGAGGTCTTGGGAGTCTGGGGAGGTCCCTGCTCACTGGAAGCTAGCCAATGTTATTCCAATCCACAAAAAAGGCGTGAGGGAAGACCCAGGGAACTACAGATATGTGAGTCTAACCTCGGTTCCCGGAAAAATTATGGAGAAGATTATTCTGGGTACTATTCAAAGGCATTTAAAGAATAATGCAATCATCAGGCACAGTCAACATGGGTTCACAAAAGGAAAGTCCTTTTTTAACTAATCTGATATCCTTCTATGACATGGTCACCCACCCTGTGGAAGAAGGGAAGGTGGTGGATGTAGTTTTTCTCAATTTTACTAAGACTTTTGATACTGTCCCTCACAGCATCCTTCTGGACAATTGTCCAACTATGGGATGAGCAGGTTCACAGTGCGCTGGGTGAGGAACTGGCTGAATGGCAGAGCTCAAAGGGTTATGGTGAATGGGGCTACATCTGACTGGTAACCAGCCACCTGCGGTATTCCTCAGGGTTCAATTCTAGGGCCAGTNTATGGAGAAGATTATTCTGGGTACTATTCAAAGGCATTTAAAGAATAATGCAATCATCAGGCACAGTCAACATGGGTTCACAAAAGGAAAGTCCTTTTTTAACTAATCTGATATCCTTCTATGACATGGTCACCCACCCTGTGGAAGAAGGGAAGGTGGTGGATGTAGTTTTTCTCAATTTTACTAAGACTTTTGATACTGTCCCTCACAGCATCCTTCTGGACAATTGTCCAACTATGGGATGAGCAGGTTCACAGTGCGCTGGGTGAGGAACTGGCTGAATGGCAGAGCTCAAAGGGTTATGGTGAATGGGGCTACATCTGACTGGTAACCAGCCACCTGCGGTATTCCTCAGGGTTCAATTCTAGGGCCAGTTCTGTTCAATATATTTATCAATGATCTGGATGCAGGAGTTGAATGCACCATTAGCAAGTTCGCTCTTGATACCAAACTGGGAGGTGCTGTTGATTCTTTTGAGGGACAAGAGGCCTTGCAGAGGGATCTAGATAAATTGGAGCACTGGGCTGTTATTAATAGGATGAAATTTGAGAAGTCAAAATGCTGGATTCTGTACCTAGGATGGAGCAATGCTGGGCACAAGTATGAATTAGGAGAGCAGCCCTGCAGAAAGGAATCTGGGCANCTGACTGGTAACCAGCCACCTGCGGTATTCCTCAGGGTTCAATTCTAGGGCCAGTTCTGTTCAATATATTTATCAATGATCTGGATGCAGGAGTTGAATGCACCATTAGCAAGTTCGCTCTTGATACCAAACTGGGAGGTGCTGTTGATTCTTTTGAGGGACAAGAGGCCTTGCAGAGGGATCTANCAAGAGGCCTTGCAGGGGGATCTAGATAAATTGGAGCACTGGGCTGTTATTAATAGGATGAAATTTGAGAAGTCAAAATGCTGGATTCTGTACCTAGGATGGAGCAATGCTGGGCACAAGTATGAATTAGGAGAGCAGCCCTGCAGAAAGGAATCTGGGCATGCTGGTTGACAGCAGGCTCAATGAGTCAGCAGTGTGCCCTGGCAGCCAAGATGGCAAACGGCATCCTGGAGTGCATCAAACACAACATAACCAGCAGGTCAAAAGAGGTGATTATCCCACTGTATTCAGCATTAGTGTGGCCCCAGCTCAAGTACTGTGTGCAGTTCTGGGCCCCACAATTTAAGAAGGATGTGAAGGTACTTGAATGTGTCCAGAGGAGGGCAACAAAGCTGGTGAAAGGGCTGGAAGGAATGTCCTATGAGGAGTGGCTAAGGACTTTGGTCTTGTCTAGTTTGGAGGAAAGGAGGCTGAGGGGTGACCTCATTGCTCTCTACAGCTTCCTGAGGAGGGGAAGTGGAGAGGGAGGTGCTGACCTTTTTTTGCTGGTATCCAGTGATAGCATTCATGGGAATGGTTCAAAGCTGCACCAGAGCAGGTTTAGACTGGACATTAGGAAGCATTTCTTTGCCGTGGGGGTGGTCAAACACTGGAACGGGCTTCCTAGAGAGGTGGTCCATGCCCCAAGCCTGTCAGTGTTTAAGAGACATTTGTACAATGCCCTTAACAACTTGTTTTAAGTTTTGGTCAGCCCTGAATTGGTCAGGCAGTTGGATTAGATGACCTCTGTAGGTCCCTTCCAACTGAAATTGTTCTGTTCTATTCTATTCTATTCTATTCTATTCTATTCTATTCTATTCTATTCTATTCTATTCTATTCTTTCTTTTATTATTGCAGGACATCTAAGACCAATATGTATGATTTGTGCCCTGTGTTGAATATAGAACAAATCACAGTCATTCCACTGGGCTGCAGAAATGATTTTTATAAAATTTTGCCTGCTACCAGAAAGACTTTTATGAATTTTAGTCTTCTTTGTGATCATCCTATTGTTCATGAGTAAAAGGATTGGATAGAGAAAGTTGGAAACAGACTTTGCATATAAGAACAGACATTATGAATTTGATTCTGTTTTTCCTGAAGACAAAATGCTAAGTGGAATCCATCAAGTTGGATGATAAAGTGTGGACATAGTCAGTGCGGGTGTATGCTGACACCTATATGTTTGACTACCTCTGTCAAATACCTATATATACGGTTATGATCATTGTCACATACAAACCATTGTAACTGTAAGACTTCAGATGTAAAGTTTAACTAGTTGTTAAAACTTAATCCCAATTTGTTTTATTGCTGTCTGCGGAGAGACAGAGAAAGAACAAATGCAGAAGAAGGAAATGCAAATTATCTCTGATTGTATTCTTTTTTTTTTTTATTCTAATGTAATACAAAGAAACGTAAATGAGTTTAAAGAGGGGGTTCGGGGGGGTTATTTTGGTTAAGGTCATATTTTCTTTTACTTTGAGGTTATTTTTATGCGTATGAAAAGCTTATTTCTACTGTTGAATTTGGGCTAAATGCAATGAAAGAGCTGCTTGTAGTGATATGTTTGATGTTGTTTTACAGCGGATGAGTAATAATTACATTCCCACCTTTGCCATTTTTCTTTTCCTTGCCCATATTGAATTTGCCTTACAAGTAGTTCCATCCTTTTTAGAAATATTGCTTAAAAAGAAATACCATTCACACTGACCAATGAAGTAACAGATGGTTTTAACTCCTACCTGTAAAAATAAAAATTAAAATATAGGCAAGTCAATTATAGTGAGATTTCCAGTAAGGCTTTTCAAGGCTAAAACTTCAGTCACTCTAAAATCTGTTTACATTTATCTGTGAATGGTAGTCCAGATCATCTTAGTACAACAATGCCTAAACATCCCGAGCCACATTTACACTGTTAAATGCTCTGCTCCAAGGACTAATTCCTGGCCTTCAGGGCCAAGTGATACTGCATGACATACATCCATGCAGCTAGCCACCTCTGCAGCTGGCTGAATATGCCTGCCATATGTACTGGATGGTCACAGGTTTTTTTCTGAACACATGGCCCTAAACTGTATATATTTGGGGTGCAGAAATGGAGAGCTGAAATCAAAATGTCTGAAATTACATGGGGACTGTGTTGCAGCTCACCAGAATTTCTATTGCTTAAAACTGAGGATTTACAGCACATGCCATGACATATGGCAAAAAGGAATTTTGGGGTGCTTGCAAACACTAATTGAAATGCTAAAATTAAATTGGAAGCCTGAATAAGGAGAAAGGGGCCAGACCTCTTGTAGTGTCATGCTTAAAGTTTATTGAGAGAGTTTCTTTCAGAGAGAACTAGCTGGTTTATTTCAAAACAGAGTTCAGTTTGGTCCTTGTTCAATCATGTAAGAAAAATGGTTTACACTTCCAAACCAAAAGCCCATCCACTAGGGTGTAATGTTAAAATTATCTTCTCCTCCTTTTCCAGCAAGCATCAGTTCCCTGAAGAGAATTCAACATTACTAAACTTCAGAGGAAAGAGCTAAATTACATTCTTAACTATGCTAACATTTTATAATTGCTAACTTTAAAAAGAGTCTTCTCAATGTAGATTTCCTAGATTATTCTTTAGAGAAAGCTCTGCTGTTCAGATATTTACTATAAAGAAACTATAGGAAACTTTGGCACATTATTTTAGGTACATATTTAATATTTTGGTACTGCAATACATAAGTTAAGTTTGTTTCCTCCCATAATGACTTAAGCATCTATGACTTAAGCATGTTGTTCTCATGAAAAAAACTCACACATTATGACCTAGTTTATCTAGAACTCCATCTCCCCTTCTACAAGAAGAACAAAATATTAATATTACGGGGGTGTTTCAAGGTCTTCCTATGATAGATAACTCTGAAAAACATAAACAGTTTCATAAAACATTAGCAATCAAAATATATATTGGCCAAGAACAAATGAGGTTAAAAGGAATCCTTTGGGCTTTTTCTATGCAAAGTAGCAACAATCTTTCTGTTAGATTAATATAGGCAAGAACTTGTCTGCAGCATTACAATTCTGCTGGAAATTATACACAGAGATATGTATGTATGTGTGCCAAGTTCACAAGATTTCCAAAGCTTACAGTATTGTCACTTCCCAAACCAATTTCTTCAAACAGTTCAAAAACTTCCCTCCTTATTGGTGTAATGTAGGATACTCCAAATCACTTTTTGACACTACAGACTAAGATGTTTAAACAAACACCAAAAAAAGATACCAGAATTAGAACATGGTAAAATATAATTCTGTGTGGTCACATATAGAAAGTTTTTTTCATGTAATAATGCAGATAATAGGACATGCTGCTGTATGTTAGGTCTTTTTTAAGAATTTGGATTTTTAAATATTAGCAAGTTTTCTCTTTGACCTATACAAGCATTACGTAGTCTCATGGTTTAACCTCAGCTGGCAGCTGAGCCCCACATAGCCACTCACTCACTCCCCAAAGTGGGATGGGAGAGAGAATCGGAAGGGTAAAAGTGAGAAAACTCGTGGATTGAGACAAAGACAGTTTAATACGTAAAGCAAAAGCTGTGCACGCAAGCAAAGCAAAACAAGGAATTCATTCACTACTTCCCATCGACAGGCAGGTGTTCAGCCATCTCCAGGAAAGCAGGGCTCTATCATGCATAACGGTTACTTGGGATACAAATGCCATGACTCCAAACATCCCCCCCTTCCTCCTTCTTCCCCCAGCTTTTATTGCTGAGCATGACGTCATATGGTATGGGATATCCCTTTGGTCAGTTGGGGTCAGCTGTCCCAGCGGTGTGCCCTCCCAGCTTCTTGTGCACCCCCAGCCTACTCGCTGGCAGGATGGTGTGAGAAGCAGAAAAGGCCTTGACTCTGTGTAAGCACTGCTCAGCAGTACCAAAAACACTGGTGTGTAATCGAGACTGGTTTGGTCACAAATCCAAAACATTGCACCATACAAGCTACTATGAAGAAAATTAACTCTATCCCAGCCAAAACCAGGAAAAATACAGTAGATTTCCACTGGCTAGAATTCATTACAATTCCTAATGACCCAGGTAGAAGTTTCCTAATGTACATCATTGTTCTGATGGCAACGGCAAAAAAGTCAATGTCCATCAGATATATCCTAAGTTTCTAAAAAGGATAATTCTCTTTTCTTAGACAAAACTATATCCACATTCAAAAAATAAGATTAAAGAAGTTAAATACATCCCCCCCATTTTCCTTGCACAGCAATATACTTCCAACAGAATAAGACAATATTTTACCATTATTTACACATTTTCTCTTAAGTAAACAGATGAGATGTTTTACCACACAATAACAATTTTCCTCTGATGTGAAAGATTGTGGAGCTACTGATAAGTTAATTCCTAAAAAATAATGACTGCATGAGTAATTTGCAACTGTCATGGCAAGAAAAATACCTCTATAAATTCTAATAATTTGGTAAAAATAACTAGCATATTATTAACATAGAAATCAAAATTCTCTGATATTTTCAAGTTTCCTCTTCAAGATATTAATAAGGATAGTAAATATAACATACAGTGTAAGGCACATATATGCTATATCGTATATATCCTAGCTATTTTTTCAATTTATTTTGTATGGGTTTTTTGGGCCATATGGACTGTGCTTGAATTTTAATTCATCACTCCATTTACCTGTGAGGATATAAGGAATGAATTATATGCATATATATCAAACTGGTTCCTAAACAATGCAATTAACTTCACACTAACTTAAAGCCACATGATTTTGAAAATGGTGGATTTTCTGTCTCCTGCTTACAAACTGTCAATGAAACTGTGAAAGGACAAGAGGGCTAATGGTTTGATACAACTAGATTAAGGAATTTTTTTTCAAGTTCAGAGGTCAATAGCCATGGGAGTTTGTTCTAACTGATGAATTGCCTTAAGAAGTATTTTCTATGCACTAGTTATTATTCAATATTGTTTATTTTAAATTAATATCTAAATCAAATAAAATTAATTGGAGAAACAGTGAGGAGCCGTGAACTTAAATTTGTGATGTAGTAATACAGATTTGTGCAAGGGGGAAAAGAACCCTGTGAATTCATACAATCAATAAGTGAAACTTAAAGGGGGTTTGCTTCACTCTGTAAATGAATTGACAAGAAGAATGTTGTTTAATGTTGACAGTAATAAAGCAATGCACACAGGGTTCAAAATTCATAAGTCAGGCACTGAATGGATTCAACTGAACTGCAGCATGACCCGCAGGAGATCCTGGAGCTTTTGGATACTTCTGCCTCTGTATGTCTAGACATTGCAAAGAAGTAACTTAAACTAGAAGACAAAGCTAAGATACACACAGCTAGACTAGTAGAATATGGGATTTTTTATTTTTTTTAATCAGAGCCATTTTATGAGCTTGACGTATTTTATACAAGAGTACCACTCTGCAAGTGTCTACATACTGTGGAAGCTACACAAAAGTAGCTTTGAAGCATCAGAAGCAGGAGATGCAAAAATTGTCAGCTATAATATAAATATAGAGAGAATGGGTACAGAATAAACTGTATTTCACTCTGCTGTTTTCACAGGAATATTTTCACACTTGCTTTTCTCACCCCAGTAGTTGTAACAGTGAAAAAGGGTTGATTAGTAGATTGAGATCCTCAGACTTGCAAAAAAGAGTGGAAAGTCAGGATTCAGAGGCACAGCCTGGAGCTGGCTAGTCAGATCCAAGAAAGGAGAAAACAAAACTCCATCATATTTAAATATAAGAACAGAAAATGAATTCCAGTGATAATATTGCAAAAAGAAGTTCTGAATAGCAAAAAAAAATCCCAAACCCACACCCACAGTTATCATAATATTTATCACCATTTAACATATTCATATGTTTTTATGTCAACAAGATGTCTATGGTTACTTGGTTTTCTAACTTAGACAGCCTAGAAATTCCCTGACTACTTCCTGCTGAAGTAGGAGAACTTATTTTGAAAGTTTAGAACTTTCACTTTAGAAGAGTTGAAAATGGAATACTAGCAGGGACAATAATCTTTCCAATGCATTAAGCAAATTACAAATACAGCCATAGCATCCCCGACAATATTTATTATATATATTATACCCCTGAATATTTGTTATATTCTTAAACATCTACAGTAATAGAGATCCCTGTTATCTCTGTATTACAGCTTTAATTGTTTAACAGCTCCTATAGCTAGTCCTTTGCCTTGTTTAATTTTTGTAAATTAAGTCTTTTCTTCTTTTCAGTCAACCTACAGAAAAACTATCACTGCTTATTTTTTTCCCCCATATACTTTGAGGACCATTATTGTATTCTTTTTTTCTAGACCAAGAAAAACAATGTTATCAACATATTATCAAATGCTTTTTACATCATCTTTATTGCTCTCATTTGGGTTTCTCCAATTTGTCAATACCATTGTCAAATTTGGAGGCGGCAAGCAAGCAACAGTTCATGAGTCCTTAGGGAAGAACTTCTGCATCATTTTACAAGCAATACTTCTGATAACACATNTTTTTTTTTTTTTTTTTTTTGTATACTCTGCAGAAAATCCTAACATATTCCTGCTGTATTTCTGACTGACTAGCATATTAATGAACATTTGCAACCTGTTCATTTGATTTTTTCCTTCCCAAGTATAACACTTTCCACTTTTTTTTAGTATTTTAACAGTTTCAGATAATTGCTGTAAGACATATTTTTAGAGTGATAATGCTGTCCTTGTATATTGCCACCATTATTGACTTTCTGTATTGTCTTTTAGGTTTTGTTAATTATGTTGCCTAATACCAGACAAAAACAAACTCTTATGGGAATTTATCCCTCCTTTCACTATCACTGGAATATATGATAGTTAATCTATGTTTTATCAAGTACTCATAATGCAATAATTATCTAATGAATATTTCCTTCTTTTCTTATGATAAAATTATGCATATTTTGACAGAACCCTTGGCAATGTTAAGCTAGATCATACCCTAGCTTTTCATTTCCGCCCTAGGCAAGTTACCCTGGTCAAGGAAGAAAATTAGGTTGATTTACGTAACCAAAGCAGAGACCTATTGCACTCTTAAAAGTGGAAGCACACTAAATAATAGGATTTAATCAATATTAGCTAGTCTTAATCTTGGACTTAAGCACACTAATGCAGTATAACTGTATAAGCATATATTAATTCAGTGGGCCAGTGAAAGGAGTGTAGCCTTTGCTACAGGCATGCCATAGAAGTGCTAACACTGCGAAGCCCCGGTTGGATGGTCTGCCCGGTTATTAACTTGTTAAGAGCAGTTGCTGCGTGAACCAGACCTTGACTATGGATGCCTCTTGCTATGATGTACAGTGTTAACACAGGATAACAACAAAAGTCTTGAAAATATTGGTAGAGGTTGAAAACAGAGACCCCAGAAAAACAGCTTATTGATGGTCAATTACTGGTCAAGATGTCTTTTTTTCCAGTACTCAAGGAAAGATTTTGCTTAAGGAAAGAAGCAGCAGCTAAGCAAGTTAAAACAAACAAACAAACAAATGTACAAACACACACACACACACACAAAAAAAAAAGCTAGCCAAGCAATAGGATAAGTCCTGCTGCACTGGGAAAATATCACACTCCAAATGAAAATGCATAGTCCCAGGGTGTAGGCCAAGGACTAGGAATTGTCTAGAAACTCAAATCTCTTATAAAAGGAGATGTTGAAGTTGGGATGAGGGGATGAAAGGACACACCTACTTTGGTTCCAGTTTCCACCACTAAAAAGCTCTCAAGCTTGGCCACCTCCACCTCAACAACTTACACCATCAGTGACCATCACTGTAGTCATTACCCAGCATCAGCTCTGTGGCATTGTACGCTAACAGCTAATTTAGAATACACTTATTAAGGACTAACTGCTTTGAAAACACCATGTGTGTTGTTAATGACTGTCTAGGAAAGTTTGATTTTAAGTTTTAAAACTGGTTTGATTTATCAGTCTTCTAAATACTTCTGTTACAAGGATCTGTGATTCCTTAACTACTATATAAATATCTATGCATACACAGACACATACATGTGCATAAGTACAGATATTTATGTTCAGTCGCAACATTTAACGTGACTTTTTGGCAAGCTGATGCTTTTTGTTTTCTTTTTTCAAAATCAGTTTACTATCCTCCACATATTAAGACTGACTGATAAATATTTTTGTAGAATCCCTCATTTCTCTCAGCCTTGTGAAGGAAAAAGATCCGAGTGACAAATTCTAATCACCACCATCCAGCTTTCTCTCTATTCATCAGTATTTACAACGACCTTTAATGTTTCTGCAATTTCTATCTCAGGCATTGATTTTAATAACGTCATTTGTTCCATATCTTTACCACTTGTGATCATATTAAAAATGTTCATAAGTGCTGCTGATTTTGCAGTAAATGAGAAAAAGTTTGAAAATTTTGACAGGCTTGCCGATCAGATATAGTACACTTACAACAAAAGGAAAATATTATGGAAAAATAATCTTAATAATAACAGGTTTTCACCATTGGGTTTATGAGAAGGTTTGGTTTGAGATGATCCTTGGAATACTTTACTACCCCTGATATATTTTCTTCAGAAAGTAATTTATCCCTCTTGCATATAGCTAAAGCTGTAAGAATTCCATTTAAAGAATTGTAACTTGGAAGTAGCAAAGGAGTCATCACTTAAATCAGCTTTGTGTCATATTCTTATCCTAGCTTTCACCTTGTTTCACTACAAAGACCACTTTATATCTCGGATCCAGAAATGTCATGACACTACAGCATATCATTTTGAGTAAAAGAGACAAAGCAAATCTCACTTTTTCCAACATAAACTAAACAATACAAACTTGCAGATTTAAAAAAAAAAAAATCTGAGATTGTTTCAGTATGAATTAATTTTACCATTCTCTTTCCTGGTAAGCTCTATTTCAGTACTAATTGGGAAAAAGTGTTGACAATGGATGACACAGAGCTCTGCTTCCTTAGCAGAATTAAACCCATGCATGTTTTGAAAAGTTAAATATATGAAATGTTATTTTCAGGAGACAAATTACAGGTTAAATGTGCACGTGGACTTTATGAATATCAGCTTTACAGTTTTGTTGTCTGAGGACAGGGGAATGACTACAACAATGCGTATTCCACCTCTTTTTCTGGTGCTTCTTTCTCTCCATTTTTGTCTCTTACACATATACACACATATAAATGCACAATTCATATGTTAATACAATTTGCAGCATCATTGAATTTGTTCTTCCTAAAAATTACTATCTGAAGTTAGAAGTATAGTGTGTTTTATTAAAACCAAAACACATTAGTGTTTTATTTCAGATCAGGCATACTCACAGTGCACAAATCATTCCCTTTCACATGAAACTAAACAAAAAAAGTGTTAAAGGAGTAAACTCTTGATATGAACAGGTATTCAGTTCACAAGACTGGGCTAAGACTGGTCCAAAGTAACCTGCTCCCCCCACCTCCTGCCTTATAGTGTAACTGTAGGGTTCTCCAAACCAATTGTTTCACTGTTTTGGGTCACTTTATCTGCTAATATAGAAATAGTCATAATCACCTGAGAGTTGATAGAGAGAGGTAGGCACCTTTAGCAAATTGTTCATAACTTACATCCACTAATTCTTTCTCTCACAGTCAGGAATAAATGATATGGAAACCTCAAACCTCACAATAGGAATGGAGAACCTTAGTTTGACATGTTATCCAACAAAGTGAGAAAAGAGAACACAAAGGACAAAAAATCCTAGAATGAAAACATGAAATTTCTTTGTTATTTTTTTCTGTCAGAATTGCAACAAAATCAGCACATCCCTGTGAAATATTTCAATTTTGGCTAAAAGGTCTTTAAGGAAAAAAATAGTCTGCCAAATGTTTTTAAAGTAGTTCTAAGCACATATAGTTGAGCATTTATTACTGGCTCTACTTGTTGCTTTTTAAATTCTGAAATATATTTAATTTTTTAAAATATGTGCAAATTTTATCCAACTTAAACATTAAATTCAAAATTAGATTAAATACTAACAGCTGGGGCATTTTCTCCCTAGCATTGAAAGTAAATATCTCTATACTCGGTAAACTGGTGGAAGATCAATGGAAAATTTTACTGACTCTTTGCCAATATCTGGAGGAAAGAGATGACTTTCAGGCTTTATACTGTATTCCTTGTTCTTTTAAGAAATTGTGCCTACTGTCATGCATCATCATCCAATATGTAAGGTATTTTCCAGAATCAGCTCCTTTTTTAAGTATCTCCATATATTCTGATAATTTAATTGTAGAAAAAAAGCAATCTTGATTGTGAGTATAACTGAAAACAGCCCTTGAAGCTGCACTACTGATGCCTCTGGAGCCCTACACAATTTGTGATACTAAGGCAAGTGGGGTTAGCAAGGTATTATGTTCTTCTTGCTCCAGTTTCAGTGATGTTACCACATTTTACAAAACATGGTCTGCTGTGTATTTCTTGGTAATTCAGAAATGCACAAATGATGGTGTCCATTTAATTTACTTTTTCCTCAACAAAACTGACATCAATATTTGAGATACTCACCCCAGACTTCCTTCATAGCCAAAGTAGAGAAATAAGCTTTTTTTAATGAAGTAAGCCTAAACTATTTTACACTTCTGCATGAGGATGAGATGAATCATTCCCTAAAAGTAGCTATTACTCTCCACTGACTATAGAGGAAGTATAAAGTAATTCGCTCAAATACAAACATCTATAATTTTGAAAGATTAATCTCTGCCAATCTATCAGGTAATGGTCAAATCATTCATACAGTTTTATGATATAATTTTTTTTTTTTAAAGTTCAGAGAACTACTGAAATAGCAGGAAAACATTTTCTCACAATCTTTCCAGTGTTTTAAGTCTTAGTTTTTCATATATTTGATTATCTTGTTTGTAAATTTCATTCCTTAAACCATCAAATCCTTTAAAGTATCAAGCTGGATAAATCTATGGCTGAATTCAGCTGCACACAAAATAGGTCCTTAAGAGGTCTTCAGGTATTTTCTTCATTTTGACTTTTCTTTTACATTCTCTTTTCTTTATATGCTCATTTCTATTGGCCTGCTATCACTGTCTCACATCATCTGTAGATAGCAAATTTCTTTTCTGTTCCAGTTCTTTTATGTTTCATGCTCAGCCGTTTCCTTTTCCACATGATCTGGGGTCTTTTCCAAGCTGATTAGGTAAGTTCATCAAACTCCAAAACATAATGTACTAACTCCAGTCTTCAGTGAATAGGTAAATCTACTGACATATTTTCTTGCAATAAAATTGTCAAGGAAAGTATTTATCACCAGGGGCGGGGGGGAAAGAAAAAAGAACATTTTTCACCAATGTCTGCATTTCTATTGAATTTTATGCCCTGCTCCTACTTTTTCTTTCTCATAGTCTACAGCAGGGCATAAAATTCAATGAGATATTCAGAAAGAATTAGCATACCATGAGGGCTCCAGTAGTTCGGAAGACTATATAGAGCATCTTTCACCTCTAAGTCATTAGCTTGAATGCAGCAGAGGGTGATAGAGACTGAAAGGCCACCATCTGGCAGCTGCTCTAGAGGTGAAGTATAAGTCACTAGCAGAAGTCAAATCCCAGGGGACAAACATCTATAACACAAAAATCGCCAAAACAACTGGTGTTAATTGGCAACCTCTGCTAACAGAATGAAGACTGACATGAAGATGCAATTGCCTTCTCATCATTCGATGTAGTCCCTGTGGGCTAGAGTTGAGATACATGAGTTAATATCAGAGGGAAACTGGCTGCAGATGTATCTGTTTGTGGTGATAAGCAAATAATTTCAATTTGTATGGCTGTCACAAGCTAATATGCTTTTTAAAATCTATTTGTAAAGGAATAATGACTAACCCTTTAAAAAAAGAATTTTAAATTCTGTTATTCTCTGCAACAGGTGAATATTGGCATACATTCTATGATCTCAGTATGCTTTTCTTTCTTTTGCACACAGGTAGATGCAGGGATGTATTTGAATGGAAATCTTCATAATTCAGTATTACACTTCTCTAAAGCTAGTCTATGAAATATGCTTCTGAAGAGATTTTCTTTAAGTATACTTGCAACTTTGTCCTTGGATAGATGATTGGCCCTGAACTGTTCTTGTTTTTTATACTTGTTGCTTCCTTTAAACTGCTTCTCTATTTTGACAGTCTTCTTCATCTCTCTATTACTCATTTTCTGCACTGATCCTGCTTCAACTGATTATTTTTAAGACTGGAAGAGTTGTTTTCCACCTTAATACTTAGACTGTTAGCAGGTTAATAAACACACTGTAGTTAATAAACACACTGTAGTTAATAACAGGGATAAAATCACAGGACAGCCTCTGAAGAATTCCTGTTGACACTAATCCTTACAGATAACTTTTGACTTTTCAGAAAAACATGTATCCTCAGGGGCTGTGTTTTGAATTTTGGAGTACATTTCAGAGAGAAGTCATTAAGTGCTTCTTGTCATCTGAGATTTTCTGTGTCCAGAGAAAATAAAGTCATTGTGAGATTCCTTGAAGTTACATATCAAGGTATCATGAACATGTGTGAGAAATAGGATTCTGTTCCTTTTACACTTTAAAGGCTTTTCATCAACTTCATACAAACATAATTTATATTATGTAATGTTTTGACCTATGCCTTTGACCAATGCCTGCAGTAAGCTACCTTTTTGCTCCATTTTTCCTCTTACCAAATATCCAAGTCCATTTTTGTCTTTGAAAATAACTTAAAATATTCATTAAAGATAGCATAAAAAAGGTTCATTTGTATATTATGGTGAATAAGCTAAAAGATAAATATATGAATTTAGAGCTAGTTTACTGCTAACACTAACCATCTTTCCTGGTTTAAGAATTTCTCCTTGTTGTGCTCTCATCACAGATTTTCAAAGGTAAAAACCCCTCTTTTTTTCAGGGAATCCTTTCCATTGTTCTCTCAGAATCCTTTGATTTTTTTTAAGTGTAAGCATCCTCTGTTACCTTGTGACTTCTAATCAAACCAAGGATACAGAAGGAGCACTGAGACCATTATCTCCTCTGGCATTTCGTGTCCCATTTATTCAACACTGAATGAAAATATGTTTCCCTGGATAGATTGTTTGTTTTTCACTTCCTCTCAGTTAACATATATCATCACTACAAAATCCTCTTTGAACCTGGATAAATGTTAATTAAAAGCAGATAACCTGTGACATACAACTTGACTAGAATAGTGTTCATTTGCATGTGAACAGTTTTATTCCCAAGGAGTATGTTGCGTGTCTTTGCTTGCAGAGTCAGGCAGAATGAAACTCCCAGGTGGTCTGAACCACAAAGCTATTTATGAATCATTTTCTTATTACTTAAAATTCTAATATATTCCATGTAATCTATATAACTTCTTATGGTTAATGTCTGGTCTTCCAAGACCACAAAGTTAAATGCATGAGTGTAAAACATCAAGAACAACCTGCTAGTTAGGAAATGGGTCTAGTAGTTATGAGGTATGGATATGAGCCTCTGCTCTGCCACAGATTTCTTTCATGATTGGAAAGTCACTTCTAACACTGCTTTTAATATATTTTCGCCTTAACATCCATTGTTATCCCCCAGATGAAATAAGGTGCCCAAGTATCTTTAAAATCCACCTCTTTTTGTTTTTTCCAGTTGTTAAAAATAGTGAGAATAAACGGTGAGAACTTATGTTAGAGACAAAATGCTACTCAGGGTATGTGTCAGGCTTTGATGTTAGTATAGACTACAAACAATGTAGCCACACTAATGGAAATAATGCTGGGTGATGCACACATTCAGGTGGTCCTTTTGCCAAAATTCAGTTGCCTCCAAACACTGGTAGCTAAAGTTATAGATGGAGTTAATTCCTAAAAGTATCTGATGGGGTTAAATAAGGTTAAAATAAATAAAAGGGTTAAATAAAAGTTAAATACTAGATTCTATTTCAGCACTTACATTCAGAGAAGGTATTTTCATACAAAGTATTTTCTTCAGACAATGAGTATAGGGATGATAAAAGTAGAGATATCTTTCAAAAGAACCAGTTAACAATCAATTACTCTAAAGTTGTGCCAAATGCCTGCAGTAAAAATCCCAAAGCTACACAAAAATCCTACTTCTTTTATGCTATTTTTACTAGACTGAAATTCAGACTAATTTTGTTATGATATAGGAGAACTTCAAATGAACTTGAAACAAATTATTGGCTTCATGCAGTTTTAACATGGAACTTGGTCAGCTCCCAGCTTTCCATAGATTTTTCTATTTAATTTCACTCCAACAAAAAACATAGTAAATATTGTTAAAATATTTAAACAGATTAAAATGTTAGCATGGAATATTCTCCTGAAATTTTCTGGAAATCATGATGCTTTCAGTCCTGGAAAGCTCCCAGAAGCAGTATACGCTCTTCCGCTGTCATTCATTGTATTACTGGAATATACAGAAAAAGATATCCTAACAGTGCGATTGACATGAAACCCTTCACCAACTTTGACTTTAATAAAAATGTTATTTAAAGTAAACTCACTACAACACCCATTTTATAGGTCTTCAAATTCTGAACTGGAATAAAAAGAATGAAATCTACGCATCAATTTGTTGTCAACTACAATACCTATCTGGAATAGTTCCGGAGTTATATTCACACACAAAAGTATTTTTGCAGGTGAATACATAAAAAGGAACACTCTGTTTTCATCCCTTTTCATTTCTGATAGAAGAATGAAAATACATCCATAGGTTGTGGTTTAACCCCAACCAGCAACTAAACACCACACAGCCGCTCACACACTCCCCTCCATAGGGGTGGGGGAGAGAATCAGAAGGGTAAAAGTGAGAAAACTCATGGGTTCAGTTAAAGACAGTTTCATAGGCAGAGCAAAAGCTGTGCACGCAAGCAAAGCAAAACAAGGAATCCATTCACTACTTCCCATTGGCGGGCAGGTGTTCAGCCATCTCCAGGAAAGCAGGGCTTTATCATGCGTAATGGTTACTTGGGATACAAATGCCATGACTCCAAACATCCCCCCCTTCCTCCTTCTTCCCCCAGCTTTTATTGCTGAGCATGACGTCATATGGTATGGGATATCCCTTTGGTCAGTTGGGGTCAGCTGTCCCAGCTGTGTGCCCTCCCAGCTTCTTGTGCACCCCCAGCCTACTCACTGGCGGGATGGTGTGAGAAGCAGAAAAGGCCTTGACTCTGTGTAAGCACTGCTCAGCAGTAACTAAAACATCCCTGAGTTATCAACACTGTTTTCAGCACAAATCCAAAACATAGCCCCATACTAGCCACTATGAAGAAAATTAATTCTACCCCAGCCAAAACCAGCAGTGACCTAAATGTAAGACAATTATATCCTCATTCTCCAGTCATGACATTTTTGGGAAGTTTATTTGCATGAAATGTACTTTCTCTATTTTTCCATTTTTACCTCATTGAAAACCTAAAAAACATCTTTAGAAAGTTGCAGTTGCAACTTTTTTGTTAAAATATTTTAGGGTTTTTACCAAAATTACTAAGTTTGCATTATTTTCATTCATTTAGAAATGTTAATATATTAACTAAATACTGAAATATATAACAGTTTACATTTTTAACATTACTTAAAATTCCAGTAAAATAGAAGAAATGGAGAAGAAGGGAATCTAACAAAAAAATAGACATGAAACTGCCAATTAGCATAACCTAGTATCACTGGCAAAGAAAGCAGGAAACTATGGAACTTGTTAAGTCGATGATATTACTCTTTATCACTACAGCAGTTAGGAAAAAGGTGGCAAGACATGACTGCCCTGTCTAATTTAAATTTTCATCTTTTCATTCTTCTTTAATTTTCCTTTAATGTGGTGAGGCCTCGCATGCTCAAAACATTTACACTATTCTGGAAGCAGTCCGTAGGAGATATAAAACTAATGATCCAAACTGAAAGGAATATCTGTTAAATGGGAATGTGAGTTGAAGCAAAATATGTTATTACTATACTGTATAGATGCCGAAAGGGTCAAGCTACTCTGGTGGTCTCCAAAGTACTGGCATAGATAGGAAGTCTGGGGTTTTTTTTTGTCATCATGCTAGTTTTAGGTAAACTTAATAGGAAATGAGAACAGCCCTATTTCATCAGACTAATGGCCCACTTAGCCCGTTATTCTGTCTGCTATAGTATTGAAAAGAGATGCTAAGGGAGGTATTTAAAAACACTTGACTTAATAAGATATTTTTAAACTTCTAAACTTGTTTAGCTCGTAGTGGGAACCAGGGAAAATCTTTTCTGCTGATATGTAGGACCTGTATGGGAAATTAATAGCTTATTGAAAAGAATCTGTTGTTGATGCAGAAGCTTTGAAAACTAGAAACTAGGGTGATTATACAGCCTTGTCAAATATATCCTGATATGGCCCATCATGTGTTGGCCGTGTACATGTAGAAGCCAGTGAGGATTAACACACAGGCACTAACATTATGAAAGAGTGTAGAACTAGAGACAGAGAGAGCGAGAAGAGCTCTCTGTCAAGATCCCAATAGTTCCACGGTAAAAGTCAGCACCTAGCTCATGATTTATCCATTTATCCCATTTAGTCAATTAGTGAATTAATCACCGATGTGATGTATTAAACCACTTACAGAGTGTTATGTTTTGCTCTACTTGTATGGTAAAACATAGGATATGGGAAAAAAATCTATTGTCCTTGCTTCTGTCCTCTGCAGCTGTCTTGATCCCATAAAACAACAGCTCATGCAACACTTCTCATTCTCTTCATGCCATGGTTTTGCAGACTTCTATCATACCTCCATCTTGAGAAGGCCTAGAAGACTCAGATATCTCTCATATAGAAACTGTTACGTGCTTTGTCCATCCTCATCACACTTTCTTGAACTCTTTCCAAGTTCTACTATATCTTTTCTGAGATGTAGTTTCTTACTCAGAACCACATTCAGTAGTCAAAGTTCAGACAAATTTGTAAATCCATATGGTAAAACAATGATGTTCTTATGTTGTTTTCTAATAATTCCTAAGACTCAGCTAATTTTCTTGATTACTAACTAGCACTGAACTGACTATTTATAGTCCAGCAATCTTGCTCCTGTGTGGTAATGCTCAGCTCAGAGACGAGTATTTTTTATGTGAAATCAGAATTTTTTATTTTCTGTGCACCTCACGTTATCATAGAATCATAGAATCTCCTGAGTTGGAAGGGACCCACAAGGATCATCGAGTCCAACTCCTGACCCTGTATAGGACAACCTCAAAATTCACACCATGCGTTTGAGAGCATTGTCCAAACGCTTCTTGAATACCGCCAGGCTTGGTGCCATGACTACCTCCCTGGGGAGCCTGTTCCAGTGCTCCACCACCCTCTGGGTGAAGAACCTTTTCCTAATGTCCAACCTAAACCTCCCCTGGCATATCTTCCTGCCATTCCCTCGGGTCCTATCACTGGTCACCAAGGAGAAGAGATCAGCACCTGCCCCTCCTCTTCCCCTTGTGAGGAAGCTGGAGACTGCGATGAGGTCTCCCCTCAGTCTCCTCTTCTCCAGGCTGAACGGACCAAGTGACTTCAGCACTCCTCATATGGCTTCCCTTCTAAACCCTTCATCATCTTCATGGCTCTCCTCTGGACACTCTCTAGTAGCTTCACATCCTTTTTATACTGTGGAGCCCAAAACTGCACACAGTACTCAAGGTGAGGCCGCACCAGTGCAGAGTAGAGCGGGACAATCACTTCCCTCGACTGGCTGGCAATGCAGTGCTTGATGAACCCCAGGACATGGTTGGCCCTCTTGGCTGCCAGGGCACACTGTTGGCTCATGTTTAGCTTGCCATCGGCCAGAACCGCCAGGTCCTTCTCCATGGGGCTGCTCTCCAGCCTCTCGTTCCCCAGTCTGTATGTACATCCAGGGTTGCCATGTCCCAGGTGCAAAACCCCGCACTTGCCCTTGTTATACTTCATATGGTTGGTGATTGCCCAGCTCTCTGAGTTGTCCAGATCTCTCTGCAGGGCCTTTCTGCCCTGGAGAGTGTCCACAGCTCCTCCCAATTTTGTGTCATCAGTGAACTTTGATACTAATCCTTCGAGTCCTGCATCCAAGTCATTTATGAAAATATTAAAGAGCATGTTAGGTTCATCTACACTAAATTTCACCTGTCATTTTGGCAGTTTTCTCTTGTCAAGTAGTTTAAAAAGTGTTTGAAGGTACATATACAATGTTTAGATATACAAGCAGCTGTTTCCTCTACGTCACTTATTTCCTTTAGGAGTACATTTAAATCTAACAGGTTAAATAAATGGAAGGAGGGGTTTTTTTCCTTTTTTTTTCCTCTGAACAGCCAAGGAACAAATTTTTTCAGACTAAGTCTCAGTTATCACTGTTCCTTTTCATCAGGTAGTTTGTTTTTTTTGTTTAGGACTGGTTTGGTTTGATTTGCTTTGGTTTGGATGATATGTTGCTTTATCAGTGTTTACTACCTGACTACAGCCACAGGCAATAAAGAGCCTGAAACGTCTGTTGTATGTATGTGACCTGCTCATGCAAATCATGACATTTGTTAAGATGCCAATGATGTTACTCATTATTATTACAGCATCTAAGAAAAGTAGTCAGGAAGATAGACTTTGCCTCCAGAAGAGGTCCTTTCTGAATGGGGCTAGATTCAAGCTTAGGCTCTGATTTCAGTCAGTGCCCTATAGCAAGACCCCTTCATAAATCAACATCTTGAGTGTTTTTCTGGTGAAGCTGGAGTCTTCCAACTGCTACTGTAGAGTCTTGTGATACATCACACAGAAAATGTCGTTAAATTAAAAAAGACAAAGCAGATGTGTCATACAGAACAGGTTAAAAATAAGATTATGACCACATATTTGTAAACAAACAAGTCACCATAGTTTAAGACTTTATTGCATCTTAGTTGAAAGTTACTGTTTTTCGGCTGAGACACAATCTGGGAAGGCGATTTATACCAATCAGTCTAACTCGGCATTCACAAAATGCTGACAAAGGTCATATAATCAGGTACCATGCCTCAGCCAGGAGGTGGTAGCTTTTGAAGACATATTAGCATACACTTATGATCTTGTGTCAATAATGCAAGTGTAATATTCAACAACCAAACTAATATCGAGCTACTTTAAGGAAAAGGAAAAGTTATAACAGCCATTATTTTTCCACATCCATTTTAGATATCTGCTTTAGAATGAAATGATTCATGTCTTCTGTGTGCTTATTTTTCTCCATTCATTATGAAGAACATCCAGAAGACTTCTTCACAAGCAGACTTTGACATTACACAAGTCTAGATTAGGACAGGTTAACTTTTAACCTATATGGTAAGGTTGCTTCTTCCTGTAATAGTTTGCCTTTAATGATACTGAATTTCCTTTCTTAATCATAAAATCATAGAATGTTTTGGGTTGGAAGGGAACTTTCAAGATCATCTAATCCAACCACTCTGCCATGCGCAGGAATATCTTTCACTAGGTTAGATTGCTCAAAGACCCATCCAAACTGACCTTGAACACTTTCAGTGATGGGATATCCACAACTTCTCTGGGCAACATGTTCCAGTGTTTCACAACCCTCATCATAAAAAATGTCTCCCTTATATCATCAAGTAACTCAGTATCACAAGATGGTTCTGGAGCCCTTCATCATGGATAAGTTTTATCATCATCAGACTTTACTATCTCACTATTTCCTCAGTTTGGGTTTGTTGCCTTCCCCCTCCTGCCCCCCCGCCCCCAGCTAATTTAGGAATATAGTAAAAGTAAAAGTCCAAGCAGAAATTTCTCAGGTGAAATTTCCAATGTGAAAGGTGGTCATTTATTCTTAGCCTTTGCTTCCTGTCTTTTCACCGCAGGAGTAACAGTCCATAATAATTTTGTCTCCGTAAAAGATTTTATGCCCAAAAGCCTCCTGAAAACATTGGCAATTTTTGTTTTCAAGCACATTAGATTAATTTATCTGCATATACACTCATTCCTTAAAAAACTGTAACAGATTTGTTGGGCATGATTCTGACCCACATATGATTAGATTTAAGAAACAACTTAGTCTTCCTTCAGAGGGATATACCAGAAGACACCCATCTCTGTGTTTTATCAGAACATAGAAAAAGAATAAAACTGTAGTAACTCTTTAAATGGAGAAAATGCAAATCTGCTGATTTGAAAAGATCCAAGTTAACCTGGAGATAATGTAGGGATAATGGTCTGCTTACTTAGATGAATTCAGGGAGCTTCACTAAGGTCTAGGTAACCAGATTGGAATTTAAGAATCTGTAAACTTTATAGCAGAGAATTGTCTGGGTTTCAGAAGCAGAGAGACTATCAGGATCAAATTCTAATGTCAGATAAGCAATATCCACATACTAGATCAATAATATCTATATACCTGTGTCTGAGTAGAAATTTAAATCTTTTGAACTAAGCAATACTGTTGTATAAATCATGAAGCTGGCATTCTGGAAAATCTCCCAGTGGCTACAACACGTTCCGTGCCAGAGTAAGGACTTCAAAATTTGGCTGGCTGTGAGCATAAAGCAGACAGCTCGCAGTCATAGAAGCAAGAATAATAATACCCCAGAAGCCAAGCATATTGCATTAGCAATGAGCAAATTCATAACAGCTTATTCTTTACAGCAGCAGTCACCTAATTTGTACAAATGCTAATAGACATTGACTTTCTGGTAAGAGTTTCAAAGGATGAAGTCACACAAAAGCTTACTTCTGTTAATTTATTAAATTGCAGAATCATAAAATATATCTTAAGTGGCTTCTGAATCATTGAGGAACTTAAGTTAAACAATGTGAGCCTAGTAATTATACTAGTGTCAATTAAACAAAAAAATTAAAGAAACTTTGGCTTTATAATACCATATATAATACCAGCTACATTCACTGTATATCCAAAGCAGCACACAGAATCTGTGAGTAACATTGTTGACTATACCAAAGATTAATCTAAAATCACAAACTAGACAGTCTATTTCCTTTTTCTGTATCTTCAGAAAGAGTAAAGAAGAAATAATAATAAAAAAAAGAAATGGTCTGGAATAATATTCTGTAAAATAGATCAAAGTAACTTCCTGTTTCAAATTTAGGCATCTTTTTCACTACTATGGCAGTTTAGAGAAAACATTTGGATTTTCCTGACCAACTGGGGAATCACATACTTAAAACTTTTTAGAAGGTGACATAAGGAAGAAGCGATTGACCAATAGAGGCCCCTGGAATCCAATTAGTGCAGAACAAGTAATCACAAATGACATCTCAGAAATAAATCAGATGTATTAATAGCACCAGCATGGGAACTATGTAAATAAAAATAAGCTCTTTAATATGTGCCACCACAGGAAAAAAAATACAGAGATCATGCATGCTTTCAGCAATTAATTACTTATCTTAAAGGGTAGAAGTCTGTGAAGTGGAAATCTCAGGAGCAGCAGATCACTGAAAGCTATATGCTAAGTAGCCACTAGATGACTGACCTTTTCTTTGCAATTGCCTATGACCTTGTAACATATTTTTTTTAAGGTTTCACTGTGAAGAGAAAGAGTAAAAAGATATTTTTTTGTTGAATTCACAAAACTGATGCAAAAAAATGTAGACTATGAATTTTTCATCACTGTACAAAAGTGATGAAACTATTGCCAAGTTATTACTTTAATCACTGGACACCAAGGAAAGCCAGATAATGACATAGGAGGTAAACTTATCACGAACTCTTGGAAATATGCAAACTAATAAACATGAAGGTATATACTTCTGTTCTATAGCCCATTTGAGAGGAAAGGCAGTCAGAACTAAATGGTTTGCAGTAAAGACTGGCTATATAAAGAAGACGACCTGTTCTAGCTAGTATTTGTTTCTAACATGCAAGAAGTATCTGTTAATAAATGTATTTGATGAGAAATAAAAATGAATGTGTTGTAAGGAAAATCGAGGTCTTCTTTCAGGTAGTGATTAAATACACTTCAAAGTGCAATTACGTCTAAAATTAGAAAGGGGTCAAACATGTTATAATATTAACACCAATATTTGTGTTCACTTGAAATAACATCAACTGAAACTGCAGACATTCTCACAGAGTCAAAAGCAGGTTTTTGTTTCTTCTGTTTTCTCCTGCTCTAGTGTGAAAATAGCACCCACATGAAAAGAAAGAGATTCAAATGAACAAACATGGTCAGTTATTTTAACCGTGGCTGTCCCATAAATAAAACTGCTGATCAGATATCTTGACAGCAGAATGATTTTTGAAAGTGATCTGCTCTTTTAAGCTGAAAGGCAATTTCTGATTTAACTGACAGAATCTGAAATGGAAAAACATGCCTTATTAGATCATTTAGTCTATTTGACTGCCAGATCAGCATCATTTCCTAAAAAATGTTTTTGATCTGAAAAATTATGGTGAGGGTGTGATGCCAATGATTCATACCTTTTTTTTTTTTTTTACTGTGGCCCCTGGTGACTTGATCTCTGCACAGAAAAGTTCCTAAGCTAATATGACTGCAAGGTATGCATCAGTAGTTCAGAAGTCATCTTCATACATACCTTATGCTGAATGTGTCAATAACTTTATAGGAAGACAAAAAAGTCAGCACTACAGAGAGGCTCCCTGCTCTTCTGTATGCTCTGTTCTTCAAAAGGCACAGGCTTCAAATAGCAGGTCAGGCTAACTTCTGAGAGGTATTTTCAGCAACACCACTCTTTTCACAGTGAACCATGTTTAGATGTTTTTTGACAATATTTCCAGCTGTACAGTTAAATCATGTTGATCATTTATTTATCTTCCAGGGGCCATACAGTATATGCCACCAAAGACATTAACACAACTGTCGTTTACCAGGCCTCTCAGTATGACTCCGCTGCTGTTCTCAGCTTCTACAGATTGCAACAATATACTTGCTCATAGAATGAAGCAGATGTGACCAGACCATGTGTTCTTTAATCTCACTCACTATAAAGTGGTGGATTAGCTTTGAAGAGGTCTTGTTGATTCCTAAAGTCTTTTAGCAGTGTAGAATGACAAGATTCAAGACTTCTCTGAAATAATTCTAACAGGGATTTGTGTTGATAAACCAAATGCTTTAAGACATTTCATAACACAAAGTTAAATACAGAAAGAACTTTTGTTATAGGGAACTTACAGGGTGCAGAATCTAATATCACAGGACATTCATTTGCCTGACCTGTTAACACACCATAAAAATAAATCGGAAAGGATTTTCACAGAATCACAGAAAAGGTTGATGTTGGAAGGGACCTCTGGAGGTCATCTGGTCCAAGCCTCCTGCTCAAGCAGGGCCATCTAGAGCCAGTTTCCCAGGACCATGTCCAGATGGCTTTTAAATATCTTCAAGGATGGCGACTCCACAACCTCTCTGGGCAACGTGTGCCAGTTCTCAGTCACCCTCACAGTGAAAAAGTATTTCCTCATGTTCAGACGCAATCTCCTGTGTTTCAGTTTGTGTTCATTGCCTCTGGTCCTGCCACTGGGCACCACTGAGAAAAGCCTGGCTCTACCTTGTTTGCACCCTTCCTTCAGGCATTTATATACCAGATCCCCCTGAGCCTTCTCTCCTCTAGGCTGAACAGTTCCAGCTCTCTCAGCATTTCCTCATAGGAGAGATGGTCCAGCCCCTTCATCACCTTTGTGGCCCTTTGCTGGACTCTCTCCAGTATGTCCATGGCACTCTTGTACTGGGACAGTACTCCAGGTGTGGCCTCACCAGCACTGAGTAGAGGGGAAGGATCACCTCTTATGACCTGCTGGCAATACTTTGCCTAATGCAACCCAGGAAACCATTAGCCTTCTTTGCTGCAAGGGCACACTGCTGGGTCCTGTTCAACTTGGTTTCCACCAGGTCCCAAAAGGCCTTTTCTGCAAATCTGCTTTCTAGATGGTTGGCCCCCAGCATATATTGGTGCCTGGGGTTGTTCCTCCCCNGTTGGAAGGGACCTCTGGAGGTCATCTGGTCCAAGCCTCCTGCTCAAGCAGGGCCATCTAGAGCCAGTTTCCCAGGACCATGTCCAGATGGCTTTTAAATATCTTCAAGGATGGCGACTCCACAACCTCTCTGGGCAACGTGTGCCAGTTCTCAGTCACCCTCACAGTGAAAAAGTATTTCCTCATGTTCAGACGCAATCTCCTGTGTTTCAGTTTGTGTTCATTGCCTCTGGTCCTGCCACTGGGCACCACTGAGAAAAGCCTGGCTCTACCTTGTTTGCACCCTTCCTTCAGGCATTTATATACCAGATCCCCCTGAGCCTTCTCTCCTCTAGGCTGAACAGTTCCAGCTCTCTCAGCATTTCCTCATAGGAGAGATGGTCCAGCCCCTTCATCACCTTTGTGGCCCTTTGCTGGACTCTCTCCAGTATGTCCATGGCACTCTTGTACTGGGACAGTACTCCAGGTGTGGCCTCACCAGCACTGAGTAGAGGGGAAGGATCACCTCTTATGACCTGCTGGCAATACTTTGCCTAATGCAACCCAGGAAACCATTAGCCTTCTTTGCTGCAAGGGCACACTGCTGGGTCCTGTTCAACTTGGTTTCCACCAGGTCCCAAAAGGCCTTTTCTGCAAATCTGCTTTCTAGATGGTTGGCCCCCAGCATATATTGGTGCCTGGGGTTGTTCCTCCCCAGGTGCAGGACTTTGAACTTCTCCTTGTTGAACTTCATGAGATTCCTGTCAGCCCATTTCTCCAGCCTATTGAGGTCCCTCTGGATGACAGCACAACCTTCCGGAGTATCAGCCACTCCTCCCAGTTTGGTGTCATCAGCAAACTTGCTCAGGGTACACTCTGCCACATTATCCAGATCATTAATGAAGATGCTGAACAGGATTGGACCAAATATTGACCCCTGGGGTACACCACTAGCTACTGGCTTCCAACTAGACTTTTTTCCAGTGACCACCACTCTCTGGGTCCGGCCGTTCAGGTAGTTTTCAATCCATCTCACTGTCTACTCATCCAGCTCACACTTCATCAGCATCTCTATGAGGATCTTAGAGTATACAATGTTGAAAGCCTTACTGAAGTCAAGGTAGACAGTATCCATTGTCCTCCCCTAGTCCACCAAGCCAGCCATTTTATTGTAGAGGCTTACCAAGTTGGTGAAACATGACTTCCCCTTGGTGAAGCCATACTTACTAGTTCTGATGATTTTTTCCAGGATTAGTTGTCTCGCCACCTTCCCAGGGAATGAGATGAGGCTGCCTGGCCTGTAGTTTTCTGGTCCTTTGCCCTTTATGAAAATAGGAGTGACATTTGCTTTCCTCCAGCCTTCAAGCACTTCTCCCAATCCCCATGATCTTTCAAAGATTATCAAGTGACCTCTCAATGACATCAGCCAGCCCCTTCAGCACTTGTGGGTACATCACATGAGGGCGCATGGATTTATGTGTCCAGTATGCTTAAGTATTCCCTGACCTGATCCTCTTCTATCAAGTGTAAGTCTTCCTTCCTCCAGTCTTTCCCTCTGGTCTCTGTGGCCTTGGAACT
>WAAD01028721.1:82421-92867 GCA_013389945.1 Fregata magnificens | reverse complement strand
TATCTTCTACTTCATAGCAAATAGATTAATCAATCAACAATGATTTGTGTTTCCACTGTAAGGATTTCTTATTATTTGATACATGCTTTGACACAAACTTGGGCTCTGTCACTAGCATCCTCCAGAGTACCATGTCTATGGAAAAGTTTCAAAAGCCAGAGAGAGAGAGAGGAGGAAAAAGAAAATGCATTTCTTGCCTTAATGACATGAAAAGGAATCACACATTTAAAAATTCAGCAGTCCCTTTTTGATTCTTGGCCGCAGTTTTCTGGTAACACTTCTATCATCAGTCACATTCATTTGAAGCATGTGGAGACACATATTGGAGATACGAAGACACAGTTTCTGCATTTGCAATTTCCCGTCTTCAAAGTGCTTTTCAGTTTTATCATAAATCTGGAGAAAACTCTGTGATGTGTGAAAGATATTTTCTCCCTTTTTTTTCTTAATTCATCACTGTTATTTTATTTAGTTTCTCCCTTAGCCAGGATGCTAATATTTGTTTGCCTCTAGGATAGCTTTCAAGCTTTATGGAGCCAACATCAGGTATCACCTCCAGTTAAGCCTTCATTAAACATAAATATCAACCATTATAATTCAATAAAAAGGGAAAACTCATGTAAACATTGCAACAAAAAAGCTTCTGTTCTTCATTCTTAAACCTGAATGGACCTGGACAACATGTAAAAGGACCCAAGAGCTAAATTAGCATAATACTGAGTCACCCCTATTGAGCTCCATTGGTTTCAAGTATAATCCACTTTCAAGTACCCATTAGTCTAAACAGATAATTGCAGGGAGAGGAAAAGAAGACTACATGCAAAAATATTAGTTATGTTTAAGAGACCACTGGAGCAGCCAAAAAAACCCTGAACAATTAGTGGAGAAGGATTGTTGTATGTCAGAAATGTGCAAAAACCTAAACAGACAGTGTGTGGGCAAATAAATGTTGGGTGCACAAGTTCATTTATATATATCAACAAAAATGGAAATATAGAAACTCTTCTAGAGTATTATGGAAAAGCAGAAATGTCAGTCTAGGTATTTTTAAGTTCTTCCTCTTCATCCTATTTCCCACACACAGAAAGTGCCAGTACATGTGCTTGAAACACTGTTGTGGCAGACTGGCATATAATTGACCGTGTAATGACTTCATACCTGGGGCTGATCCAGAATGGCAATAAAAAAGATCCTTGAAATGAAGCCTTATTCAGGTCAGTGGTGCTTCATAGAGGTATGTGAAGGCATTTCATCTGTGAAATAGTATTTTCAGATGTCAAAATATAGAGTGATCTCAGTAAACCGGAGATTTGGTTTGAAATCAGCAAATGAAATTTAATAAAAAAATGAAAGATGGTACATTTGAAAGAAGGAAATCCAGCACAGAGATAAAAATATGACTATGCTGCCACAAAGCAGTACCAAATCTGCAGGAATACAGCAAATCACAAACAGATTAAGAAGCAAAATTTTATACGATTCTTAAAAAAGCATATTGCAATATGAAATGTATTATTAGAAGACTTGTACATAAGGCAAACATGTTTTTCTATCTGTAAAGATCTTATGCATCATACTATAAGAAAAATTGAGACAAAGTAGAGAAAGGTTAAAGGAGACTGAAGAACAATAAGAGGTTTTGGAAGAACATCCTAAAATAAAAGGTTAAAATAATGGATTTATTTAATCTATAAAAGATTAAATGAAGACATGATAACAAATCTTCCAGTAGTTGTTGTTTTTACAGTAATAACAAAGGATGTAAAGAGAAGAGTGATCAATTGTTCAGAGAGTTCAGTAGGGGTCAAACAAGAAACAATTGGCCTAATTTGCAGCAACAAAGATTTAGGTTAGATACTAGGAAAAACTTTCTAACTAAAAGTGTAAGGAAGCACTAGAAGAGGTTACCTAGATGGATTGCAGAATTGCCTTCCCTGGAGATTTTAAAGCAAACATCTGTTAGAGGTGGCCTCACTACACATTACTTCTTTTTTTCAGTGCAGGCTATGGGATCAGGAGGCCAATTAAGACCCTTCCTAGCTTTACTTTTTGAAGATTTGTGATACGTGAGATCATGGGCTGTGATATATAAACCCTTTTCTTAAAGGCATATAAGAAAAACTATCACATCTCACTTTTTTTCATCAAGCAAGCATCTAACCCTTATAGTTTTGCAAAAATCTTACTTTTTGTGATCCAAGAAGGGATATTCAAACTTCAGTTCGACTGGATTTGGCTTCCTTTCTGTTGGAGGTCTATTTGCAAAGGACAATGACCTATTGGCTAGCTCCTAGAAATACAAATGCCAAGCTCTGCTTGACGTGTTAGAACATTAAGCAGAAATTAACATTAGCATGAACAGAAATTTTACAAATTCCCACAGAGACCCACCAGCCTGACAGAAGTCAAATACCACTGTAAATCAGCAGGAAGCTACACAATGAGGCAGTATTTTTCCTAGCCCACTAAGTTCCTTCTGCAAAGGAATCCTACCTTGTTTCATCCGACAGTGCTTCCTGAATACGTGGGAATATATTGCAATATATTGCAATTCACAGAAAGGAGAGAAGTAAATGATTTCTGCTGCATTGGCTAGGAATCGGATTACTGCTGCAATGATCTTTTCTTCCCTGAGTGAAGCCTACAGGCTGAAGAGGAAGACGGGACACTACATCGCAAATCACACCATTATCTCCAGCCTCTCTGCTCCATGTGTGCACCCCAGGCAGAGAATACATGAGCATCTCAAGAGCCAAAGAATATAACCTTAAAACATCAAGACAGAGACAGGAAAATATACAGCATAAATTTTGGGGTTTTTTTCAAGCAGTGTATCATTGATTAAAGATCTTCAGCTTTCAGTCCCTGAGGCAGTCCTGCTTTGGGTACAGTTCCTATGAAAACACTTCAGACTTACCTGAATAATGAAGGATCTGACTTTAGCAAAAAAAAAAAAAAAAAAGAGTTACTAGCTATGTAATTTTAAAATATTGTGTATATATTATGTATCTTTTCTGCCAGGTCTTTGCTAATTTTTTGCTTAATTTGCACTGCTGTTACAGTCCAATATTTTACTGTGATGTGACAAGGGCTGTAGCTCAGGTGAGGGCTGAGGGTGAGAGCTGCCCTGGACCTGGGTAGGTTCTGCTGCAGCATCCCACCCGCTGTTGGGGGCCTCTCCCTATGGTCTTGGGACATGGGGGACACTCTGAACCCCCAGCAGCCAGACCTGACCTCCTGGAGCGACAAGGGTGCTGTCAGCACCCTTAAGGGTGGTTCTTAAAGGAGACATATCGAGCATCAGATATTAAAGACCAGTGATGGAGTGACCCACCATTCCCTTCCTCCAGCATCTTGCCAACTTTTTCCCTGATGTGACCAAAAAACACTGGTATAGCACTGCTGTGTCACTCACAGTACATCACAGGACTGTGCTCATGTCCAAGCAGTTCTCCAGCACTTTACCAGTGTTATGGATCACATTATGCCCCATTGAAGACCTCCTAGGGCAATTTGGAGAGCACAAACAGACCACTAGGTCAACCATTGCTCACATCTCTTGACAAGTGAGTGGCACTCCATTCATATGTCCTCATCAGAACTAGAAACTCAGGTAGGATTACCTCTTTTTGTTTATCACAGTCACTATTTCAGGATCTAGCTATATCCAGCTGTTCTGTAGGATCTGTGAAATTCATGACCCACCTCCTCCAAACTTCTCAGAGCCCCATTCCATACCTATTAAGGAAGATTTCTGATCCAGAAATTTCACACGTTATGCTACATACCCAGCACGAGCACTAACATTTCACAGTGTGCAATCACTGAGGTGAGGTTTGGGAAGTGCTGATGTGCAGAGGAATATCCTCATCCATTCTTTTGTAACATCCACCCTGGATGCTGACCGCAACAATCAGCAGCCTCATTCATGTGCTGCCTCTTATGACGAATATGTACAAAAGGACCCAGAATAGAAAGTGCACTGTCAGACTCCTCTATGGTCAGGGTTTATTAAACACAGTGTGGACATAAACAGAGGTGCGTCTCTCCTTTCACCCCTCCTTACTCTGTATTTTGCACTTTGAGAAGGAGAAATACTGTCAGCTGTTAATAAAGATAATTCCAACAATATAGTTAAGACACTGGGTCAAGTTCCGCCCTACTGCATCTCTGGGGAAAATACCAGTGCAGATGGATGCAAGTGTTATATTGCACAGAAAAGAAAGGGAAAAAGTATAAACCTGAGTGGAATACATGTGTTTTTCCTTCTGGCTTTAGCTCCTGGAGTAGCATGTGTGAGTTTTAGACATTTGCAGTTGGTGGATCTGCACATACTATGAGATTATTGGAATTACAGAAGCCTGAAGTGAGCTATGGACCAGGGTCAATTTGATAGCCAATATACTTAAACAGCAACAATTTATCTTGGGCCTCATTAGAGCAAAGTGTGAACTCACAGATCCATAGAAGTGATGGTTTTTTCATGCTGTGTTAATTGCAAAACACCTAATAGCTCACCACTGGAAATCCATAACACATTGTAGGATTGAATGTTTCTAGAGTGGATTTAGCTTTACCACTCGTAGTAAATAATGAAGTGAGCAAGTTAAGGGGAAACAAAAACCCCAATGTCCAAGTATTTGCATTCTTCAGATTTTCTCTTTACTTGTTCATAGAACAACTATTTTACAAGAACATACCACTGTCTTTTAAATAGAAAAATGTCATATGCTATGACAACGGTAGAAAAAAGATACTAATTTCTTAGTACTTTGATACCTTCATAGCAGACATGCTGGGTCCTGTCCCAGGCTATTCTCAAAGTCAAAACAAACCACTGCCTTTCACTGTCCCTGGGCATAACGAAGCAACTCTCTGATCCATGGGACTGAGCATACTTGAGCTTTCATGGTCAAGACTGTTCTACTAAGCCTATCTGGATTTGCTCAACAATCAATGGAGAGACATACATATCCCTTGAAGGCAAGTTGTACCTGTGTAAGACAGATGACTAAAAGACAGAAGATTAATTACTCTCTAGAGATATTTCTCCCACTCTGTACTCTATATAGAGAGCCAAGAGGACTGCTTTAATTTAGACACTTAAATTTTAAGGAGCTGAAGTTGGGTTAGATGAATCCCACATTTAACCTCTATTTTTTTTTCCTTTCCTACAGACAGTTCCATTATCTGTGGAGATGAGAGTTTCCTTTCAGTGGGGCTTGTAGGAGTGAGCTTTTCACGAACATTTTAACCAGAACTATTTTTGTCCTTTGTTTATGGGTTATAAAACCAAAATTTATAGCTCCCACAAAGATTAGATCTACACATCAGTGTAGGCTATTTACATGGCTCTCTTTTTAGCTCATTATTTCAGGCTTTTTCTCTTTAACACAATTCTCTTTAGCTCACTTCTGTGAGGAAACCCTTATTAGCTGATAGGTAATCGAAAGCTTGGAGATATGGTTTAGGTGAAGAGTTATATATCACCTGACCCACAAAAACTGTCTTTGACAACTCTGAAATAACTTCACTGTCCTTAGTCCTCAGTGGGAGACAGTTTTAAGGATGAACTCTCTGAAGGTACTCTTAGTCATAAAAGAATTAAGGTTTGTAAAGTTAAATAAACCTAAGTTTTCCTTAAATTACAATGAGCATCTGCGCCCAAGTTTAATCACAGAAAATGAGATCTAATTGTAAACCTTTTTTTAGTTGAGATTTACAGCCTTTCTCCAAATCTGGGCTGGGGTGGTAGTGGAGTGGTGTTCATAATTTTTGGCAAAGCTTTCAGCAACATTTCTTTTCTGCAAGTTGAAAAAAAAAAAAGCGTTGTGACATTTTGTTGCATTTCTGTGGTTTTATTTTGGCCTTGTCAGTTAATTTAGCATTACATTTGCAGAACAAACAAATAAAATTAATTTCTGTCACACATTTCTCTCGTGCTTGGTCACTGGCTGAATCCATGTTGCTCCAACTAGAATAGTTGTCCCCTCCGAATGTCACACCTCCAGCAGCCTCTCCTTTTGACTCAGAGTTACTTTCGTGATCACGTCTGTCTACAGCTCTGGAGTGAGTGGGATACACCCCTGGTCAAAGGGACAGTGGTTTTGGAGATGGCTCCCTCTTGTCAGGTGCTGGCTTTCTCTGTGACTGCACTGGGGTTATGAGGGATTTGTTTTTATGATAAAACAAATTTTATTTCATTTGTCTCTTAAAGCAGGTGGAAAGAAAAGGAAGGCAGGAAAGCAGAAGGGCAGGAAGGAAGGAAGGATCTGTCTACACCACTAAATAGTGTGTAGAAGAGATTTGAAAGGTGAAACATTCAACGCTGCAGAACTTCCATTACTGTAGACTCTTTTACAGGTGCTGCATTTGGGATATGTTTCTGTTTGTTCCTGTGGATTGAACACCTATTAGTGGCTGAAGCACACTGAGGGTGTTCCTCTGGCACATTTTCTGGTTTAGCTCCGTATAAGATGGTCATGATTTGCATGGTCTGAGACCACCAATGTGAAGTGAAGCATGATAATTGGGCAAAAGCAGATCACCTTCAAAAAGTATCTTCCTGGTTCAAACTAAAACATTGATGTAGACCCATGTTCAGTTCCAGAAAAGGAGAAAGCTCAGTGTCTCATTGCCAGTTCAAGCCATGGTGTCAGCAGAACCTCTCCCAAAGCCATGTCTGAGATCTGCAGGAGAATGAGACAAGTAACCACAGACAAAAACTGTTCATCACTGGAGTACTTCAATAAGCCGTGTAGTTCCCTTATCATGAGAGACAGCTGATGTGCAGGCTTGAGCTGTAAGTGCAACTTATCAAGAGCGGGAAAAAGATTGGCAATCGACATGGACTATGGGGTGCTGGGAGTTGCCTTTTCCCATCATCAGACCACTCTGTTGCTGTTAGCTGAGGAAGGACGCCTGGCTGGCACTGTATCTTTTGGCTCCCATTCATTTCTTCGTCCGCTAAATGAAGCACTCTCTGGCAGCAGGGCATGCGTCTGAGCAAAAGAGAGCAAATGTTCATTCATTCAAATTCAGAGACACTGATGTCCTGGGGAAAACACTCCTAGTATGAGAAAGGGCACAGCCAACATGACAAAGCTCCTGGAGGTGGGAAGCAGAAGGTTAAGGGCACAACATAGTCTCTTGGTCTATGCAACAGCATAGCTGCTTACTTTTTGGGACACCAGTGTTGCAAAGAGGGAGAGGGAAGAAATTGCTGAAGAGTTGTCTGCTTATTAGGCCTTTCGCAGTTGGAGAGGAATTTGGGAAGACTGAAGATGCAATTGCTTCTTCACTTTTTCTTGCTTACTTCCAAATAATGTGAGTTGCTCTTCTCTTGCTTATTTTACTGTTGTGTTTGGAGTATACTGTTCACAAAACACCCTCTGTTAGTGTGTGTGGGAAGAACAGATAATTTTGGAGAGAATAAATCTCCTCTTTCTAGAACTTGTTTTCTTCCAAATACTAGGCCAAGCAGCAAAGCACTTGCTCTTGCTGCAGGGTACTGATCCCAGTTCTTTAATTTTCTGTGCATTTCTGTACTGACAGAGAAAAGATTACTGCCTGTGCTTAACCTGGTGCTAGGATTGGGGATTATGCAGACACTTTGCTCCTTGTTCTTTAACAATTTAATTCCAGGCAATGTAGAATGAGATTTATTCTTTGATGACTTTGAACATTTCTTACAAGCGTTGACTGTCTTCAGGCCATATACATATACATATACATATACATATACATATACATATACATAAAATGTGCAGGAGGTGGAGACTGACCGAAAAGCAGGCAGGTTTGATGACATTGTTTTTTCCTCAGACTGCACGCACAGAGCTGAACTTGTTGCTGTGTTTTCACTTTCTGGGATTTGACATGAAAGAACCACAGTTTGTAAGGAGGAGAAACAAAATGTCTCCCTCATCCAACTTTGTTTTTCTTGGTTTTTCATTCCCCACCCTCACCCTCTCCTGACACAAGGTATTCAGGCTCCCTTTTCCAGCTGGTGTGTTGTGTGCAGTGATTATACAGCATGTAACTAAGCTTCAGGAGTGAAGTGCAAGTAGGTGTCAAGAAGGCCAGAGGAAGAAGGTGGGTTTGGATGGTTCAACTTTATCCCTCTTTCTTGTTAATATTGGGAGAACCGCTTTCTCATAGTAGAAGAATGAGGAGGAAACTTCTCAAAAGCATTTCCCAAGCACGCAAACCACTTTTGATTCCAGGTATCTTACAATCTTGAGAGATTTACAGAGGCCACAGATGGAAATGAAACACGCATCCGTGGGGCTGCAGGATTTTTAATATAAAACTTGTGCAGAAATGCCTTACACGGCTCCTTCTTTCCAAGAAGAGATTCTAACTTATGCTGAGTTTACCTGCTCATGCACAAATAAACGTATGACAGAAGAAAGACTGAGGGTGGATTTGAATGACTAATGCATTGGGACGTGTGAACACTGCTCTGCTTCTCACAGACATTAGAAAGCTGGCACCCTGTAGTCCTCCTAACATGACTCAGGGTGGTGTGTGAAAAGGAAGATGTTATACAAGTTCACCCATTAGAATCAAGGAGTTCAAGTAGTGAATTGGCTGCCATATCCACCAGTTCCTACTGGAACAAAGTAGACACGAGCTAGCTGGTAGCTGGCATCCCTCTTCTAGCAGTTACCCTGACACGTTCTTCCAGGAGCTACTGAACGGCAGAAGGTAAGTGCCTGCTGTCATTGGAGTCAGAGGCAAACCTCACAGTGGAAGCAGTGCTAGCCCTCTTGAAATATATGAGAATAAAAAGGTGCCAGAAAGGCTACAGAGGGTGAAACTCTGTTGGCAACTCAAGACTGTATCAAAAAGGCATTTGGCCCTTTTGAGTGTGTTCAAAGTTTTGTCGAGGCTAACAGAAAAGGTCTCTTGTTTCCACGCTCAGTCTAGCATTTACTTTGTCAATCAATAGTTCAAGGCATGAATCTTTCACAGACAACGTCTGTGGTCAGTGGCTAATAATCCCCTGTTGCTGTTGGCTGAGGCGAGCATCGAATTCATGCAGACACAGACACCCAAGGTGGGCAGTGAAATAGCATTACCTGCTGCAAAGACAGGTTATTGGTAAGGTAAGATAGCATAAACACTGGATTGATGTTAACCTTGAAAAAACACAGGCATGAACAGGAAACTCGTAATTTTTAAGGAATTAGACTAGACTGTGTATCAGTACATAGGGATTTGTCAATAAATTCATTATAGACAAGCCTTTGGTAATAGAGTCTTTTGACTATAACGTAGAAATTTGGAGCTGAAATAAGAAAACAGTTTGCTAGGTTCACTAGAAATCTCTCTCAGAGGTGAGCTATTTATCTATCACATGTTGGGTGTTTTGGTGTAACTTAGAAAGGATGAGATTTCTTGTCTCGGTTCAGTCTGACCGGGACTCTCCTGCTAAGACCTTCTCAGACCACTCACACCAGTCTTTTGCTCTGCAGAAGGTGGCAGCAGTAGCTATTTGTGTGACAATCTCTACTATGAACCAAATGGATGGCGAAGCACTAATAAACAAGATTAGCTCCACCATAGCTCCATAGCACCCACCCTATGATATCAAATACATTACTTCTTAAAACCGAATCAACATGCAGACTGTGAGACTCTTGCGGTCATAACTGCATCTCTGGCATGCTCCTGTGTTTGTGGACAGCTCAGCACTATGGCAGCTGGTTGAGTTGGCTGACTCCATCATCTTCTTACGCTGTCACCGCAGACTGTCCTTGCAAAAGTGTTCAGATATCTGTCTCCAACCTGAGAGTTTTATTGGCAAGAAGGATGCACAGGAAAACTGAGTTATTCATAAGAAAATCTTCCAAAAATATGCTGGTTGGATATCAGAAATGGGTCTACCCGCAAAAAACAAAATACTCTTTTAAAGTGCAAAAATAAAATGTTTTCTTGGAAACGTTTCTGCAGTGCCTTATGGGAGGTGATTCCCTGATTCTTCATGGTCCATTTCTCCTCTGCAGACAATCTCTGTAGAGCAAACTCTGACTCCCATGAGGCATCATAAACCTGTTCTCTTGGGGATTGTGCACTATGGGAGCTGACAGTCAGCGTTGCAGTCAGTTGGAAGCAGAGAAGACCTAGAGAAGAAGGGTACAGTGCATTCAGACACCATCAACCATAACTGCCATAAAGGATTTTCACATTCAAAATATTTTGGTTTGACAGGGACCTTGTTTTGGAGGCAATATCAAAATTATCCACCTGAAACAGAAATATTTTGTGAAGTGCTTATGTTAAAAAGTCAGTTTTCCAAGGAAAAAGAGTTTTGCTGGAGATTTTCTGGCCAGAAAGACAATGTATCAACACCAAAGACGGTCTTAGGCTGTCCGAGTGTTTAACATAAAAAAAGTCAGTCTCTCACCAGTTCAAAATAACTTCTAAACCTAATATGCAAGA
>WAAD01028721.1:42768-82415 GCA_013389945.1 Fregata magnificens | reverse complement strand
TAATATGCAAGAGCAGGTCAATTTTACCGCAATACAGGTGGTTCAAGGATAGAGTTTGTAAGTATTTGATGAAAACTGTTGGTTAGAGAGAGGTAAGAGACTCAAAGTATTTCCACCACCGTGATGAAAGGCACCTAAATGCCAGCTTTTTACCCACCATGAGAAAGGGAAGCCAGAGCTGCTCAGAACAGGTACTGCCCCCATGTCCAAACATTTATAATTTTGGAAAGCCAGTGCATGGACATCCTATTCACCCAGGAAACCTGTAGAGGAATCAGGAAGGAGTTAGAAGCCCTATGAGCTGCACAGAGGAAACGTTAAGGGCACAGATTCAGCAAAAATCAGGCTTCATATTCCCTGCTGTTACAAGGGTGGACCATTTTTCCTCCATCAGGTGTGTGGTTGGTAGCTCAATGTCCTGGGTATTGTGCATGCTGGAATGAAGGATTCATAACCACGAAACACTTTTCAATATTGCTGTTAATATAAGAATGTAGGTCATGCAGTTTTTATACCAAAGGCATTAGACATACTGCAGAGCAGGAAAAGGAATAGATTATAACTTTTCTGAAGTTTCTGAGATGTGAAGTCATGTGTTGTGAAATCTTCATAGAGATGTCACTACTAGCCATCTTCTGTTTTATTTCTAGCTGCGACACTTAGTTTCTGTGAGAAATGAATGAATATGTTAGCCAAGAATTTCCAAAACAATGAGTCAGTTAAGATTGGCAAAGGAGAGAGGATGGGGAGCAATAGCTCCTTCCCCATTAGTATCACCTGGCTCAGAGTGCCTACTCCAAGCTACATGATTGGGTAGAAATGCCAACACGCACATTGCTCTCCATCTTCCTTTCCCCCACCGTCTACAGTCCAGGCACATCCATCTGACAGGTTTCCATTTTTAAGTTCCCTAGCCAATTAATTGGCACATTCCTTTAGACCTCTCAGCTCTGGCGTGCAAAGATGCCAGTTATTTTTAGAAATCTGAACTGCTGCTTTTCATGAGTAGAAAATTCACATTTTAAAAAAAACTGCCACAGTTGTTTTATCTTCAAGAATGCATCACCAGAAGCTAAAAGTTTTGGTTTTGAAGCTTTTTCTTTGCATTTCATGGGTCATCTGCAGAGTGGTCAAAGGCTCTGACATTTGATATGAAATTGGTAGGCACATTCAAAACAAGATGAGAGAGCAGGACATTTCCTTATCATCCTGGCAGGGAGGCCTTTCCTGGTGATATGTTCAGAATTGTCAGGCATGTCTCTGTGTTTCTTTACCTCCTTTCTCTCTGACTTTGAGTTCCATCTCAGGGAAAATAACTAACATTTACCTACAGCATCTTTTAGGAATTTACGTCTTGGGATTAGGGAGATTTATTAGCTCATAACCCCTGATGTGCTTAGCCTCCAACCGTGCACAAAAAGAGGTATGCATTCTCCAGGCATGTCAGTCTGGCACCTTTCACCAATACTACATTCACAGAGAAAAGAAACATGGAATTATATTTCTGAACCAACAAGGGGCCAAATACAGAATGCCCTCTCTTTCTCAACATATTGACTTCTTAAGCATTTCTCCTGTCATCATTCCTAGCTTAATGAGTGGGGGAAAGACAGCAGAAGAAGCTTTAGAAAGCTGCAAAAAGGAGTGAACTGCATGGCTCACTTATCACTTCTCTGAGTTTGTGTCTGACCATAACTCCAGTGGAGGAGAAGATGAACTCCTAATAGTCCCATCCCAAACAGAGCTGAACTAAAATAAAATTGGATGCAGTCTCGTCTTTACAGCTTCCCGCTGTACTTGCAATTCTGATTCCAAATTGGACGATGAATACATCCCTGAAGGAAGCCGACAGATATTCCTCAAATTATTACATAGATATAAGGGACCTGGTGGGTCCTTCTCCTATGGATTCTACTAGGAATCATTTACTCAAGGCATCCTTTCTTCTAAGAAGGTTTAAATTATGCTTCATTTGAGTTAGTTCTGCAATGTCAACAGAGCCATGTAGGACAGAGATGAGTTTATGGCTCACATTTTAACAGCATGGCAAGGGCTAAAAAGTGCTTCAACTCACACTTAGTCCTGTTGAAACTTCCCTGCTAATGGATGAGGTATTGCAGGGGAGGTTTGGCCCAGACTGAAAGCATCTGATTTGGAAATCAATACGCAGCTAGAAAACATGGAATCTGCATGGATATTTTTACTTTCATTTTCCCTTAGGCAAGAGATTACAATTTTAGAAGGACCCAAGACTATACCTATATGACATAAAGCAGTGCAGCATGAAGATACCTGAGCAAGTGCTGAACAAACAAGCCTTATTGTGGAGCTCCACTGTGACTAATTAACACAGCTAGAAGTAGCTATATTAGTCCAGGCAAACTGCCGTGCAAACCAACTATACTGCTTTTTGTATCCAAGCAAATTACTTTAGAGCTACCCAAGGCAGCTGGAACGCAATAGACTTTAAGGGATGGAGGAGCCTTAGTTCCACAAATTATTAGAGATGCAAGGCTCCCAAAAGCCTAAGTCACCCCTGAAATCTATTTTAAAGTAGGGATAAGCTTAAGGGAACAAGCCACTTCAGGAAATTGGCCTCAATACAATCTTTATTTTGCAAATTCTCACTGTATTATCCACTAAAATTCTTCAATCATCTTGTTTGATTTAGATAAAAGTTGCCTGTGCTTAAGGAGTATTAAAAGAAATAACCCCTAAGAAGCCCAGAGGAAGGGGATTCCTTCATTTTAAAGTTTACTAGTATGATTAGTAACTGATTAATTTTTTTTCATCTAACATGGATTTAGCTCCAACTGCTCCCTTTCAAAAATGAAGTCACAGTTTTTACCATACTCCTGAGCCGAGGTCCTAGCATACTACCCTAGTTTTTTGTCATTCTTTTTAAGGGCAATGTTTTTCCTCCTAACTTTTGTCTTCCCAAGTAGCAAAGAAACTGCCTCCTGTAATGGGCTGAAGAAGGTGACATTTATTATCTTTGAAACTTTAGTGATTGTAAGTTTCATGAGCACTCCTGGAGAAATGTTTATCCTCAAAAGTAGCTGAGACAATGCAAGTTGTTCAATGGATCCTTCTGTGGGAGTATGTTAAGAAGAATTGTGCATTGAAGCTTACAAATATGATGAGCTGTTTTAATAAAACAACAGAGATAAGAGCTACTGAGGGAGGAGAAGGGATCTGCCTGTCTCCTCTCTGCCAAGATACTGTCAACCAACATTACAAACTCCTATTTCAAATCACAGTACTTCAATGAAAGGACTAATCACTACCCATGCACAGCTGTGTGAGACTGTCTTAACCTAGAGGACTGATCATACCTTGGAAGCAGTTCCCACCAGCCATTCAGGCCATGAGGACTCTGCTGGAATGGCAAGCAAAGGTGCTGCAGATAACCAGTTGCTGGTTTCTGAGAAATGAAGCCATAGCTGCTGGGAGCTGATCCAAAACCCTCACTTAATTTGATCAAGGCTTTCCAGTGTTATTGCTATCACTTACAGTTTCTCTTACTATAATGCATAGCAGTTGCATTCAAACCACTAATATAAGTGCTTGACTTAAACTTTCCAGCATGTTTCAGAGAACAGTGATCGATTTATTTAATTATTTATTTATTTATGCTCGTTTTCTGGCGCTGACCGGTCTGGCTTTTTATATAATAAATGATGACAAGACACAGCAGGTACCAGAGGCATCTAGGTAACTTACATCTCCCCTAATTTTAAACATCTAGATATTTTTAATATTCAGAAGAGGAAAAAAAAAAAACAAAACACATTTTGAGAGTGATTTATCTTTCCTACTATAGAACTCTGTGTTAGAATGAGGTGAATCCTATCCCCAGTGTAAACAGTCTACTTAACTTGGGTAGCATGACTATTTCTCTGCTTCAGCCTTTCCAGTGCAGTAAGTCATCAAAACCACCACAGTAGCTTTGATACCAATGCTAGGTGTCTTTCTTACGTTATTGAGATAGGAAACATAGTCATGGACCACGATCTCAGTGTGATAAGTGCTGTAAAGACACAAGTGTACAACATAAAATGTAAGGCAGGAATCAGTAGATGGACAGGGGAATGCAGAATAGTAAGAGATCCCATTAATTCATATGATGGGATGCTATCACAGCACATAAACAATGTAACTACAGTCAACCTTTGTGTACATCATGACAGAGGCCAGTTTTAAGAAGGGTTACAAAATAGTTTTGCAGATATTCAAGGTGCCAGAATATCCAGAGCACCTGGGAATGCAAGGCAAGCCTGCTGTGGTCACTCCTTTGAGTGCATACATAAGCAAGGTAAGAATCAAGCCTCAAAATATCCAAGGACTTTTTGTTTGCCCCCAGGATTTGTGTGCCTTCCAAAGAAATATGTGTAAGAGTAACATGACATCAATTTGGAAAAAAATAGACAAGCTTCCCAAGGTTTCTGTGCCCAAAAGCAGATATAAATTTTCAGTTATATCAGTCTAATAAAAATGCTATAAACATTGTTTCTTTGGTATCCATAGTCTAGAATAGTTACACCACCATTGGTGTTACTTAACATTAGGTATCATCAAACTGCTGTTCATAAAAGATGTTTATGAGCCCTGAAACAAATCATTTGAGTGTTTTTAAGGAAATATTTTATTTTTCTATTTACTCCAAAGCCATCGTCAGGGAACAAAACGGCAGATTGATACAGAAGTTGGAAGGGTTGAGCTATGTTATTTCACTGTTGACAAACAAAATGCTCTAAATTACGCTCTAAATTACAGCATTTGTCATTAAATATTGGTATGTTCCAAACATTTTAGTTTATGGCTCATGCAAGCACTAAAAGAAGCACCAGTGTCTGTTTCTTTCCTAGATTTGTTTGACTTAAAGACTAGTGAGGGACCTGTAATATTTTCAAGATCTAATATTTTTACTGCTACTATTTGTAACCATTTCTAATGAATTTCTCCTGAGGTTCCTAATTTGGGAGAGTTGTGGGGGTTTTTTTGGTTTTGTTTTTTTTTAAGAAGCTTGCTTGCAAGGTATATTTTTTCCACCTCTCAACTGCAGTTGTAACTGAATCTCAGAGATGACACCAATCTTATTCTTCTTAGTTAAAAAAAACCATGAAGATGATGCCTAACAGCAGCAGGACATAGTTGAAGTAGAGTATCATGATAAATACATAGGTGCTAGCTGAGTAACAGTGAATATAGTGCTGTGTTTCCTCTTGACAAGCAGTTTAGGGAAACTGATGTCTATTCTAAAAGATTATGGTCCAAGATTTCTGCTGGTATAAAGGAGCATTTTCACAAAGTTCAGTGGAGTGGTTAAGAACATTCAAGAAGCTGGCATTTTACTATTGGACATTTTTTCCTATCCCTCAGTTTCATGTCCTACGTGTTCATTTCCTGGTGACACCTCAGAAAATGTCATACTCCCGAGTATTTGCCTGAAGATACACCTACACAGCAGTGCTTGTTCCTGGAATACAGCCTCTGATGTGTAACAAACCAGATACTCTATAACATAACACAGGAGCAGAGAATACAGCCCTTACCTGTAGCCAGATGAATCAACACGGCACCTTTCCTCCTGCCTCTGTGTGAGTAGGCGTTTCCAGGCTGGGCATCATAATCAAGATTTAAGTGTTTGTGAGTGACATCATTCTATTGATACCAAAAGGCAAAGGGCGTGTAGAAGGAAAGCGGGCTCTTTTCTCTGTAACCCACAGTGTCATGAATGTGTACTAAACTCTAACGTTTAAAACAACAGTTTTCCAGCTCCATTATAATTGGAAAAATACAGGTAATTTCTGTGAATAAGAGCTCTGCATGTAACAGTCTTTTCTATTAACCACCCAATATCACCACAATACCGCTGGCTTTCCATAGCTAGTGATTTGTGGTTTCTTACCATACACCAAACTGTAGGTGCAACTTTTATGGCTGAATGTGAAATTGTGGCCATTTTGAATGTGTTTTGACTTTGTTCATCAAGATACATTATCCTGGATAATTGTTAGGTCACTGTGAAGCATTTTAATGCTCAAAAACATAAAGCAAGCCCAATTTTCTTCTAATGGGGCTTCTCTGAGTTCTGCTACAAAAGAACTCCCCAAAGAGTCACATCGTTGATAACAGGAGAAAATAAATTGTTTCTGAACCAAAGATGCTTTCAGCAATCGTTGGATTACACACTAGTTGAAGTGCTAGCAGACAATAAAACATTACTGTAAACAATTGCTTCAGCCTTATCTTTCAAAAAAATCATAAAGTCAAAATGCAGTTTCTTCCAAACAAATAAAGAACGCATTTATAGCAAAATACCATCTCTAGTGAATAAGACGTACAGTTAGCCGTAACCCCAACTATGTGCCAGACTCCATTCTTTTTTTCAAGGAAATCTGTGGGTTGCTTATAAACATACTGAACCAAAATATTTAGGTTATCACTTGAAAGGGTCTCTCTGCTAAGATTAATCCAGAAAAGTCAAAAGCCTAGAGGTTGTTCTACAAATATGTGTGTATGTGTCTATAAATATTCCAGCATTTCCTGTAATTACTGTTGCTTGATACTCTCTGTTTTAGGATCTTTTATTAGTTGCTCATAACTTTCCTAATCATTTTGATTAAGAATTTTTCCATGGTGCTATCCAGGCAGGCTCAGAACTAGTTTTTTTTTTTTAATCAAAACAGCTAAGGCTTTCCTGAGAATACTGTTGTTCAATATTAGAAAAAAATACAGGGAATATTTTTTTCTTAGAAAGATTAGATAGCTCTAGGGTGCTTTGTGGAGGGATTTGAAATTTGGGCCATTCTACTCAGTGTGTATAAGAAAATCTACAAAGAGATGAGCAAATTACAAGCTTTGGGGAAAAAAAGTCTCAGTTCATGGATGCTTAAGAGAGATTATTCTGAGCCTAGCAACTGAAATTAGCAATAGTACTCTCTCTCCCCTGAGCATACTTCAGTCCCAGCAAGGCCCATCGGTGATTGGGTGGCCCATCCATCATTTCCCACATAGCAAACAAGTATGCCCCAAACAGTTCTCATCTTTGGCCAGACAGTTTCTTCTTCACTCTTCTTTGAGACTTCTCTCTTTTTTTACCTTGTCACATCTCTGAGCCCCAACTCAAGCCTGTTCTCAGACTACAGACGCACTCAGTACTGACCTACCCCGACACGTCTTTCCCCGTCCTGGTCTCTTGGGCCAGCCTTTTTTCCTGGACAACTGCCATCATTATCCATTCTCCTAGTGCCCTAAGGTCTTCCTTATTTGTACTTTGATGCTAACTCTTATTCCCTTTGATCTGTAGTCCTTAGCCATTATGCTCAAATGTGTTCCATATTCCAGATTCTCACGCTGCCCCCATGTTGTACACCAACAAATGAGCTTGCAACATTTTCCAAACTGTCTCACTACCTGAACCTCCATTCCTTCATGGCTTTTTGGCCATTTTACACACCCTACCAGTCTCAGCGTCCACCTACAGTCAATCAGTTCCAGTCTCTCCACCACATGCCCAGTCCCAGCAGATCTTTTGACCCAATGTGCTCACCTGGCTCTTAGGTTTTTTTAAATTTTTCTCCCTTATTCTGCCTGAGTCCAAAAAGTGTTATTGATAGTATAGAGACTTTGGTTTTCTGAGTAGCATTTAACAAGACTGTAAGCAACTCCTCTCGTCAGCAGAGATGATGGGTAAATTTAATACCAGATGGTGTTACCAGGCCCACCACATACTCGCAGAGTTGTGCTTCTGTACGTGTAAACACACATGCATGCACACATACAAACAAATACACTACTGTATATATGCAAATGTTTTCTTCAAACTACTTTCAGTAGAAGAAGCTTTATCTGTCTAGAAAGAGGCAGCTGCCACTTGCCCTGGATTTGTTGATACACCAGAGCTCTTTGGCATTGCTCCACTGATGCAGAGAATCACAAATGCTGCTTATACCAGTTTACAGCTGCTTTCCATCATCTGAGATGCACCACACAGGAAGCTCATACCAGCAGATCTGGTCTTATCTTTATTTTCAGACATTTATAACCCTGATCACTCTGTCCTTTCCCTGATTATCCTTATGTAAATGGTCTTTAGATTTTAGGTGATGAGACAGATTTGCACTGCAGTTTTTCACTCTGGAAAGTGAAACTTGTCCAAGAACAAGTTTCCTTGGAACACTCCCAGGTGAAATTATCCTGCTCCACAAAATATTACGAAGCATTTTCAGATCAGTATTTTCTTATTAAGAACAGGCTTTTTCTTCGGATAACTCATAGGAGTAATTAAGAGCAAACTCAGAAGAGCTAGGTATGAAAATCATGGGGAAGTACGGTATTAACTAAGTTTGGAGACTGAATGATGGCCCTCAGTCACATAGGTTTGCACCTACATTGTCAAAACTGTGGGATATATAATAGATATCTAAATGGAATCTCTGTAGATATTCAGTTTGAGTACTACTGAGAGTTTCATTCATTAGCAGTCTGAGAGTATATTTGGTAGAGAAAATGCTGTCCAAGTATTACTGTATGCAGCCTTAATGTCACCAGCCTATATTAACAGCCAATCTTTTCCAACAGCTGAAAGAAACTCTGCTTTTGTATAAGCTAATTTGGGAATTACCAGAGTTTCAAAATAGGGAAATGCTAGATAATAAAAGATACTCACCTGATTTCCTTTCTGATATTAAACTTGATTTAGAACTTCTGAATTCTTAGAATTTCTGAGAACAGCTATTTGATTTAAATCTCTCTAGTTTATGAAGTTTGAAGTAACGTCCTGTTTAAAGATTGAAATTATGACTGAAATGAATTGATTTAAAAGAAAATTAGCATTTTCTGTCGTTATATTTCTCCTGGCAGTTGAATGAGTTCTCTTCTCCTTTGGATCAGTGTAAGTGAAAACTAACTCTGCAGATGTTATTCCAGTGTATGATGAGGCTATGAGACCAGAATCCAGTCAAGGTAAGGTAAACTGAGTTATTAGTGAATCAGACTATGGAGCACCCCACTTCTTTTGCAGTATTTTGTTCTCAATAAAATCCAGTGCATTGATGATAAAAACACTATTATTTGTTTTCTTATCCTGAAGCTTCGCAGAACAGTCATCAGCCAGTTCGACTGACATTTACAGTTACACGATCCCACAATCACAGAATAGTTGAGGTTGGAAGGGAGCTCTGGAGGTCATCTTGTCCAAAGTCCCTCCTCAAGCAGGGCCACCCAGACCCAGTTACCCAGGACTGTGTCTAGACAATTTTTTAATATCTCCAAGGATAGAGACTCCACAACCTCCCTGGGCAACCTGTGCCAGTGCTCAGCCACCCTCGCAGTAAAAAAGTGATTCCTGAAGTTCAGAGGGAACTTCTTGTGTTTCAGTTGTGCCCATTGCCTCTCGTCCTAGCCTTGGGTTAACCCTGGGCTGTCCACCAGGTGCCCATCAAGCTGCTCTACCACTGCCCCTCCGTCAACAGGACAGGGGGAGAAAATAAAATTAAAAAGTTCGTAGGCTGAGACGAGGACAGGGAGATCACCTACCATGTACCATCAGGGGCAAAACAGACTCATCTTGGGGAAATTAAGTTCATTCTCAATTAATCAGAGTAAGATAGTGACAAATAAAAACAAATCGAAAAACACCTTCCCCCACCCCTCACTTCTTTCCGGGCTCACGTTCACTCCTGACTCTTCTTCCTCCTCCCTCCAAGCAGTGCAGGGGGACAGAGAATGGGGGTTACCATCAGTTCGGCACGTTGTCTCTGCTGCTCCTTCTTCTTTATGTTCTTCCCCTGCTTCTCTGTGGTGTCCCACCCACAGGATACAGTCCTTCACAAACTTTTCCAACTTGGGTCCTTCCCACAGGCTGCAGTTCATGAACTCCTCCAGCGTGGGTCCTTTCCACGGGCTGCAGTCCTTCAGGAATGGACTGTTCTAGCATGGGTCCTCTGCAGGGTCACAGGTCCTTCCAGAAATCCTGCTCCTGCATGGGCTCCTCTCCATCTGCCCAGTTCCTGCCAGGAGCCTGCTCCAGCGCAGGCTCTTCATGGGCTACAGCTTGCCACATCCACCTGCTCCGGCGTGGGCTCCTCCACGGGCTGCAGGTGGATATCTGCTCCATGGTTAACCTCCATGGGCTGCAGGGGGACAGCCTGCCTCACCATGGTCTTCACCACAGGTTGCAGGGGAATCTCTGCTCTGGGACCTGGAGCACCTCCTCCCCCTCCTTCTTCACTGACCTTGGTGTCTGCAGACTTGTTTCTCTCACATATTCTCACTCCTCTCTCCCAGCTTCTGTTGTGCAGTGGGTTTTACCCTTTATTAAATATGTTCTCACAGAGTTACTACCACTGTTGCTGGTTGATTGGCTCAGTTTTGGCCAGCAGCAGGTCTGTCTTGGAGTTGTCTGGAGCTGGCTGTGTTGGACATTGGGGAAGCTTCTAGCATCTTTTCACAGAAGTCAGCCCTGCAGCCCCGCTGCTACCAAAACCTTGCCATGTAAACTGAATACACACTGAGCACCACAGAAAAGAGCTGCTCCATCCTATTTGTACACTCCCTTCAGATATTTATGTACATTAATAAGATCCCCCCTCAGCCTTCTCTTCTCCAGGCTAAACAGTCCCAGGTCTCTCAGCCTTTCCTCATAGGAGAGATGCTCCAGTCCCTTAATCATCTTCATAGCCCTTCGTTGGACTCTGTCCAGAAAGTCCATGTCTCTCTCATACTGGGGAGCCCAGAACTGGTCATAGTCCTCCAGGTGTGGCCTCACCAGTGCTGAGTAGAGGGGAAGGATCACCTCCCTTGGCCTTCTGGCAATACTTTGTCTAGTGCAGCCCAGGATACCATTCGCCTTCTTTGCAGCAAGGACACATTGCTGGCTCGTGTCCACTAGGACCCCCAAGTCCTTTTCTGTAAAGCTACTTTCCAGCTGGGTGGCCCCCAGCGTGCACTGGTGCATGGGGTTGCTCCTCCCCAGGTGCAAGACTTTGCTCTTCTTGTTAAACAACATAAGGTTCCTGATAGCCCATTTCTACAGCCTGTCAAGGTCCCTCTGGATGGCTGTGTGACCCTCTGGCATATCAGCCACTCCTCCCAGTTTGGTGTCATTAGCAGACTTGCTGAGGGTGCACTCTGCCCCCCGTCATTCAGATGTTAAACAGGATTGGACCCAGTATTGATCGCTGTGGAACGCTGCTAGTCACTGGTCACTGGTCTCCAACTACACTTTGTGCCACTGACCACCACCCTCTGGGCCTGGTCATTCAGCCAGTTTTTAATCCCCTTCACAGTCTGCTCATTCTGCCCATACATCAACAGCTTCTCTGTGAGGATCTTATGTGAGAAATTGTCAAAGACCTTACTGAAGTTCAGGTAGAAAATACCCGCTGCTCTCCCCTCATCTAACGGGCCACTCACTTCATCACAGAAGTTTATCAAGTTGGTCAAGTGTGACTTCCACTTGGTGAAGCTGTGCTGCGTAATCCCGATGATTTTTTCATCCTTACTGTGCCTGGAAATGGTTTCCTGGAATGATTAGCTGTGATCCTAAAACCTAAACTCAGCAAAGATTTCAGGAAGCTAAAACCTGTACAAATGAACTTTGAGCAAAAGCGTAACAGTGCACAGTTCTGTCTACACCTTCCTGTTAAGTCATAACAATTCAGACTTCTATGCTGTGTAATTCAAGCACTCATCCAATTCAAACATCTACAGGAAAGGACAATTCAAAAAAATCCCACCTTTAAGAAAACAGAAGTTGAGAGACTTAGATCTAATTAGCACTAAATATATATCACAAAGGTAACTGAAGGGGGATATGTTAACTTAGTGTTTATACTAGTTTCATCCCACATTTTACATATTTAAACTCTGCTCTTTTCACTTCTGTTGGGCTAGGTGCTGTGCAAACATATTGAAAGACATGTCCTCGTTTCAACTGGGATAGAGTTAATTTTCCTCCTCGTAGCTGATACAGTGCTGTGTTTTGGATTTAGTATGAGAATAATGTTGATAACACACTGATGTTTTAGTTCTTGCTAAGTAGTGCTTACACTAGTCAAGGACTTTTCATCTTCCCATGGTCTGCCAGGTGCACAAGGAGCTGAGGGGGAGCATAGCCAGGACAGCTGACCCAAACTGGCCAAAGGGATATTCCACACCATATGATGTCATACTCCGTATATCAGCTGGGGGTAGTTGGCCGGGGGGCAGCGATCGCTGCTTGGGGATGGGATGGGCGTCTGTTGGCAGGTGGTGAGCAATTGTATTGTGCATCACTTGCTTTGTATATTATTATTATTTTTTATAATTATTATTATTATTATTACTATTACTACTATTACTATTTTACTTTATTTTATTTCAATTATTAAACTCTTCTTATCTCAACCCATGAGTTTTCTCACTTTTAGTCTTCCAATTCTCTCCCCCATCCCACCGGGGGGGAGTGAGCAAGCAGCTGTGTCGTTCTTAGTTGCTGGCTGCGGTTAAACCACAAGATAGCATTTCTAAATATGACAGAACATAATAACCCGCAGTCAAGTTTTACCATAAAACTTTGGGCCCAACGTTTGAATAGATTTTCAGTATTCACTGAGCTGCAGAAGTTTTGCCCAAAACATCTTCCTGTAAGGATGAAACTTATAAGGCAGAGTATGCCAGCCTTCCTAGGGTTTGTGAGTTCTGAGCAGCCAGCTTTGTTAAAACATCCAGGTGGACTGTACTGCTGAGTTATGGCTTGAAGCCATGAGACAGGCTCCCAGAATCTCAGAGTCTGGAGCAGTTAGCAAAAAAGGCACTTCAGGTTTCAGTAAGTTTGCAGCAACTGAGGCTTTCTGCAGTTCAGTCTAAAAACCTAGCTCCATTCAAGTATTTTCAGTATTTCCAGGGTCAACACCCCAAGACCTTGAAAGCCTTCTCCAGAGCTGTAAACCTTAGCAGCCATTGTGGACACTGCATGAAATTTGATGTTCTTGATCATTTTGCAGCTCTTACTACTGCTGTGGAACTGACAAAAACCTCAGGCAGACACCCTGTAGCCTTAGTCCCACCCTGCGTCAGACTAAGTCCTATTTAGGAAGAAAGAAAGAAAAAAAGTGAAAGAAGGAAAAAAGTTACTTCTTCTGAAGCAGAATTTCTCTGGCTGCAGCACTCCTTAGTGGGACTGTGGGTCTGAAATACACCCCTATGGAGGTGGTCTTTTACCCAGTAGTTTAGAAACAGTATATGGAGATATGAGAGACACCTCAACACAAATTCCATTTCTTTGTGATTAGATACTGATCCCCATCCCCAAAGTAAGCTTTAAGCATCACTTCTGAGGCAAGTAGGGAGAGCACTTCAGAACTTCTTTACCTGCCTGGGTCAAAGACCTCTCCCAGCTTTTTATTTCCATCTCTTTCATCCTTGAATGTTCCCACCTGCAGTGAAAAACCTTCAGAAAGAGCAGTTCAGAGATCCGTTTCCTGATAATTCTCTCTCCTCTGCCTCCAAAAGCAGAAGCCTGGTGGTCGTATATGTTCCTCATACATGACGGCTGCAAGTTTATCTCTCTCAGAGAGTGGAGGCATTTGAGCCTAAACAGCCTTTCTACGCCTCATCTGAATACAATCAAGTTATCTGGAAACCAGAAACACTCCTTTCTTGTTGCTTATCTGTATATTGGGGGCGTGTAAGGACTGCTGCCACACTGGACCAGGTTAGAGGTAGGTTCCTTGCTTGTTACTCCAGGTGGTGCTTAGCCATAACATTCTATGTTCTTCCCAGCACTGCCAGTGTTTCACTGGTTTTTTCGTATGCCGAGCACCAAAAATAGATGGGCAAATATATGACAGACTCTTCCAGTAGGAAGTTGAGCTATCAATGACTTCAATCATCCACTGGTTTAAGAACATGGGATCTTAGGGTTAATCTCTTGGTCATAGGTATCAGAGGATCTAATAGTTTTACATCTAGGCACATGTGCCATTTTGGAAATTAACTTCTGGATGGTCTAAATCTTACTGAAAGTCACTGGGGTTTGTTTTCCTAAACATTTCAATCACATTTAAATACACTCTAGACTTCTAAATCGTGTTGGCATGTCTAAAAATTTTACCAAGGAGCTCTGTGAAATATATGATGTGAATTTTAAAATGGCAGTGCGGAAGAGATTGCTGAAGCTATAAATCTGTTCAAGTTTCAGAAGCTAAGAACATTGTTATCAACTAGCTAGGCAGAATAAAATTTAAATGCCAACTTTCCTCTGCAAAAATCAAGACACCTTCAAATCCAGCTATTTACAATTAATTCCAGATGTCCTTTGTTACGAATAAAGTTGGAAAGGAGACAAATCCCTTATATAGGTCACTATTTGCTTGCAGCTGTTTGTCAGAATGAGAATGCTGGTTTTCACACGTAGCATTAAATTTGAACAAATATATTGGTCATAGGACTGCAGTATAACCAGAAGAATATGCTGATTTCCCCTGTGGAGAGGAGTTAGCTAGTACTGCAGAATTTCTCCTCTTAGTCTAAAGATATGACAAATCTCTTCTTGGCAGCAATATTGTGAACCATCAAGTGAATCCATTGGTCAGGGAGATTGCTTGGATTCAGAGAAGTCCCAGAAGGAGCCATGCAACTTGAAGGCATACGTTTGCAGCTTCACAGGTCTAAGAGAAAAGCTGATACTGGTCAGTCCTCCCAGACAGCACTTACAGTGTTTATTTATTGAACAGTTAGGTATTTCCATAGCCCCACTTTACAACTAGTATCAGATTCAATCCATATAAGCACGAATGGCCTAATAAAGCACTTCATGGCACGTGGTGAATTGAGCACAGTTATCTTAACAGAGACGTCAAAAGGTCACAAATACAAAACAGCGTTCATAAAATAGAACCAAAATCCTGCAAGCATTAATATGTTTCTTTTTCACTAGCACAATAATCATTTCCTATGGCTAAGCATTTCACTTCTCTTTGTTTTGTATTCTGGGATTTTCATTTTCTAACCCCACCCTCCTTATTCTGCTCCCCTGGTGTGTAATGCTCTAAATTCAATTTGTTTTCATTCATTTTAACTACGTGGGAAGTCTGTAGAATTCCTTAATTTAATTGCTTTGCTGATGCTGCAGCCCTGGAATAATGGACCTTTACTCACTTGGGCTGAGAAGAACAGTCTGGTTCCATCAGACACGCCAGCTCCCATTCACCTCTTGCTTACACCAGGCACTTGTCAGCATAATCTCATTGGTCTGACTTTTTTCTGGTTTACACAGATGCAAATTAGTATTACCCAGAGAAAAAAAAAAAAAAAAAGGAAAGAAAAAAAAAAGACAACCCTAGCAAATAACTTATTTGTCCTACACAAAAGAGGTTTTCAGGGATCCACACCATCGCTTTTACAACATTCATGTCTGGAAAAAAAAACCTCTTCAGAACATTGAAATATTTTGTTTTGACATTTCCACAATAGCACATTATTATCTGGGAGGTAAGATTTGGAAAAATAGGTACTAATAACAAAACTGGAGCCCATTTTCCCCATTTTTGCATACACCTCAGATACTAGAATATCCTGCAGTGTGTGGAAAGCCCACACATTCAAACTGATTCTTATCTGACTTGGAGTACGGACAGGACCTGACTGGATCTCAGCTTACACCACTCAAGCCTCAAAGAAATTTGAGTCTTTACTTCTTAGATAAACATGTTCTCTATTTCAAGCCAAGAGGAAACCCTTTTGGCACAACAAATGGCATCTAAGTTCCCTTATTCCAGCTAAGGTTTTTCTTTTTTTTTTTTTTTTGCCTTTTTATCTTATTTTTTAGACAGTGACCTACACAGCCAACTATTTGCACTATTCTAAGTAGGACTAACTACAAGGAAGCCAGAGGGCAGAAAGAAGTGTGTTAAGTAAATTCAGTGAAGTTACTTCTGATTAACACTGACATAAGTGAGAAAACAATCAGGCACTCTACTTTTAACACTTCTGTCATCTGCATCCTTATATTAAAAAATTTCAAGTACCAATAGCCAGATCCCCTGTTTCTGTGACTCAGCAAATCTCCACTGAGCTTTGCAAATTTGCACCACGTGTGGTTCTGGCCCAACTATTTAAGCTGGTTAGCATCATGCTTTGCTGGCTTGTTTTTCCATTGTCTTCACTTCTGATTGATTCTAGGAAGTGCCACACACCTGCCCTGAGAACATCCTCTAGCAATGGCCCTGCTTCTGTTTGAACCACCAGTATGTTTCACCTGGCTTTTCCATTCATCTTTAAGTAAATATATCCTGAAGTATTTGAATCCCTGGATAAAATTCCTAGTGTGACAGTGTTTGCTTGATCTTATATATTCAATGACAGTTCTAAGAAGCCATGGTGTTATTTTGTTCTCTTTCTTACACAGTTTCAATTGTTTTCAATGAAATCATTAGGCATAAGTGTATAAAATATTCACATAGATCTTTCTTGAATGAAATTTTCACTTTAGTCTTAAAGTGTCTGTTTCTCTGTGTAACCCATCATGTACATAGATGATTTATTGGACATCCATGACTTTCTAAAGATTTATACGTGAACTATCTTCTTAAAAACAATACAGCACAAAAAGGCTTATAATTCACGTTCTCAAATAAAAGCAGTCATCCTTTGGCAATTCACTTCCACTGCTCTGGTTGGGTACCCAGAAGACAGATCCTTCTCTGTACGCAGTTTCTGCTCAGTGCAGCAAAGGGGAAAAGCCACCACAGGGTAGTCACAGCCCTCTGCTTGAATGGATTGGTCCCAGCCAGCATGAACTAAGAAACACCAACAGACCCTTAAACCAGCTAAAAGTATGGTGAAGACCTGCATTGTGCCCATCTCTTACCTCCACCCCTCCCATCATGTTGTGAGGGCAGGAAGCAACTCTGTTAGATCTATGCCAGCTGAAAGCTGGCCATAATGTGAGAATCCCTCACATCAGCAAGAATCAGAATCTAGATCTGTTTCTGCATTTGAGCAAGGAAATATCTGACAAGCTTTATGAGCCAGTACCTTCATGTCAGAACTTGTGTTTGTCCTAACCTCTCCTCTCTGCGCAGCACCGTGGTCCACAGCGGATTTCAGTCCATTTAAGATAAGGGCGGTGGGATCAAGCCCCAGCTGAGGATGGGTCACACTCTGGGTCTTATGTGGATATACAGCACTATTTTCCTTGCATAGGAGTGTGGGAGAATTGCAGTCTCCAAGTTCAGGCAGATTTATGAACCTCTCCTTCCTTCGCCCAGGAAGCCAAAAAGAAAAAAGTGGGGAAGGACCAGCTATCAGCCTAGCCCAAGATGAACTACTCCTGGGCAAGGAGCCTGAAAGAAAAAAGTGCCAGACTAGACATGCAAGATTTGAAGAGTCAATATTCAGGAGGGGAGAAGGCTTCCTTTTTACTACCCCTTCCTCGGCAAATGTCACATCTTAAGTCCTATGAAATATTACTGTTCCTTAATGATAAGATATCTCCCAGGTTTCATTCCAACATTTCAAATGGGGTTACTCTCAACTCAAAAATGGTATGGATAAGGTCAGAATAAGGCCATGTTTATTACACTCGCTTAAATCTGGAGTCCCATCAGGATAAGCTTATAGGCCTTTGCTGCGTCTAAACTTTTATTTCCTCTTCAATTTCCTTGCATGTTCCTTGCACACTCCTCTCCTTCCAAGTTAGCAAGCTTTGGCTAGAATAACAATAATTAATAGGAGTAAAAAGAAAATCAGACATAGTTCACCTGTAGTTAAAAAACATAACCAATAAGTAACTAAATACTAATCTAAATGATGCGGACAGGTAAAGGCTGTATCCAGACACAGCACCGGGAAGTGAATACACATCATCCCTCCCGGGAACCGCATTGATGTGCACATCATCAAAATGTCTGTTACAGAGGTAGCACAGTCAGATTTCAGAAAGGAAGAGGAAGAAGCTACGTTTATTTTTTTCTTATCTCTATTATGCTTTGTTCTGCATCAACAATAACCCCCTATTGCTTTTGTATTCCAGATGCCATAAACTGTTTTTATGAGAGATTAGTACCTCAACTTTGCTTCTGCATTTTATCAGCCAGAGCAGCTGTTCATTATTTTGTGTATTTCAAGGCAGCAGAGATTATCACTTAAATAGACATTAAAACTTGTGGTGGGGCGAGTAATCACTTCAGCTGTTGGAAAACAGATTTGTTTGCTCTCTTAAAATATTCTAAAATGTTCAAATGTTTCTTTGACAAATGTGCTGTTTTGACAGCACACTCTATTGCTTCAGTTTAGTGTATAGGCAGTTGTTACCACCCTTCTGCTGGTCTGGTAGGTGTCAGAGGCTTGCAGGGAAACCTAAATGTTAATTTTAATAAAAGTCAAGGCTCCTGTCATAGAGAACACTGTACAAGGTCTCCAAAATCCAGATTTTATTCCTGGCTCTGTGTGTTACTTTGCATGAGTCACACAGGTCTGGGTATTCTAACATATTGAGCCATTAAAGGAATTTTGAAGAATCTAAAGTTTAATCGCACTGTGTCCCATATCTCTCCAAAATAGGATAACGGTTTCCTTTAAGAGTTAGCTGCAAACTTTGAACTTGAAAATCAGCATCTTTTACTGGTTGAAATACCATGACTTCTCTTACATAAGAAAGCAAATTAGATGATCATGATTAAAAAACTTCTGAGTTTGAAATCTGTTCGTCTAATTCCTGGTGAAGTGTTTAGATACTGAGACAGTTATTTGTCTTCCTTGTCATAATATTAAAGAACATAAATTGATAAAAATGCAAGTTTGTCATCAAATGTGGCCAGAGAGTAAAAACAAAGCCCTACTCCATAAACGTTTTCAAAAGTTAAGGGTCTGGTGTGTCCTGGTTCCAGTATTCACTAACGTCACAGGTCTCCAAATGACAGGGTTCTGTTCATTTCCCATTCATGAAGGCTGAAAGTGCAGTTGAAAACACTTGTTTAGAAATTGTGTTGATTTGAGACAATCTTCTTGCTCCCAAATCTTATGGTCATCCAATTAAATGCAGAAACACTGTTCACTGTTACAACAGAAGCCGTGTTGCCTGCTCATGCTGTGCTGCCTGCATACGTATATAAAAAAAAGAAAGAGAGTTTCTATTCTGCTAATTTTCTAGAGACTAAGATCAGCTAACGACAGCTGTTATACTGAGAAATTAAGGGCAAAGCAGGCTGATAAAGATAGGCACCTTGTGAGGTTTTCAGTTGTGCCTATATAGAGGCACCTAAAGTACATAAGCCTGAGTGAAATCAAGGAGGCAAAAATACTTTAAGCTAGTAGAGACTTGAAAATCTTGCTGGAACATATGCTTACCTTTAGGGGTCTGAACGCCTTTGAAGATCTGGTCTGAGACCAGGTTTGTGACAGAACAAGGACTATGTGTCTCCTGTGTCACATCAAGCATCTTACCCACACGACTATCAAGTAATGACTATAAGGCACGATATTTTGTTAAAGGAGGTTATGAAAGTGTCATGGAGAAAAGGGAAAAATAAAGTTCTTGTTACAATGCAAATCCTCACAGATCACTTTCCTGGATCAGAAAGTCTAAAAGAAGCTGCTCAGAAAATCTGGCAACATCCACTTGAGCCTTCCCAGCTCTCAGCACCTGGGGATCAGAAATACCCCCTTTGGTAGGTTTCCTTCTAACAGCTTCCTTGTCCCTGTTCATAATCAACCAGCTGAGGGCAGGGACACCACATCCAAACCCTAACCCTTTCTGGCAGCATGGTGTGATGAGGTGAAATCAATGGAGTTTAACACACATCTCTTTTTCTTCTCTTGCTTATATAATGAGGCAGCTGAGTTTGCAGATGTCTCCCTTTGCATGCTAGCATATGGCTGGAAGATCAGCAGAAAGTTGCTGCTGGAGTTTTGTTCTGGCATAACTGACCTTCAGAGGCATAAGGAATCTTATAATATGGAACATTACAAGTCAGATTGGGGAATGTATCACCTGGGCAAAATAGCCTTAGGGACTGCCCATCTTTCCGTCTCTTCCTTCTCTGAGATCATAAATCAAATGCAGACTTCTGCTCCTGTCTCTGAGTAATATGTTAGGACCTGTTTTAAAATATATTGAGCATTTATATTCATGAGGGGATTGAAATTTGGTCAATGTAAATTATAAATTCTCCGAGAATGTTATGTCCTCTCTTAACTCATTGCTATATCTCTGAGCAGATTTCATGGTGCAGTTCCTTTCAAAGCTCTTTAATTTACATTCCATGAGCAGAATGCATCCTTCCATTCAGTGCATCCTCTAGGTTCAGTGTACCTTGAAAAGTCCAAGTCCACCCTAACATGCATTTCACTTCTCACCATGGTAAGGTATTTGTTTATTTAAGTGCAATTTAAATTTCTGCATCATTCTGGAGTCATCAGGCTAGCTTAATTGTGAGCTTGCAATGAAGTATTAGTAGCTGTCCTACAATTAATACCATTTTGTCAACACAGGAGTTGACAGGAATGGTTTTCCTACAATGTCACTCTTTTTTCCTCTTTTTTTTAAACAAAAATCATTAATTCAGAACCTCATAGCTGAATAATCCCTGGTGCATAGGATGCTAATTTGAAAATATCACGAATTAAAATTTTTTTTTGCCCATTTATTGGTTGGCTTGTTGCATTAACAAGAAAACTGATAAGTTTAATTACTTTTATGAAAATGAAAAGGAACTATTATTATTTTGCTAAAGCGCTAATGCTAGTGCCACTTCAAACGAAACTAAAGCATACCACAGGCTAAGTGACATGCTTGGTAGGGAGCATATCAAGAAATTGAAGAGAATTCTTATTTATTAGGACAACATTAGCATTTTATGGTACAGAGATTGATCACCCAGCCCTGATTTGTTTGTTTCTCACCTGCTATGCAGTGTTCTCCTTTATGCTCTTGTATAATTCCCTATTTCCCAACAGTAATAGTGATTATTTGATTCAATGATAGATTATGTAGCCTGTATGTAATCAAGAGCTGGTAACAATTACATTCCAAATTTAAAGGCTTTTAAAAAGATGTTTACATGGTAGATTTAAAGTAATATAGATTAAGTGTCATGGTTGTCTGCCCTGAGAACAAAGTGAGGGATTCTTGTTTGTGTTTTGATTGTGTAAAGAATCCACTATCATGCATATCATGCACATTTTATTGATGAATTATTAAGTCAGCTTGTCCCTTGTTAAAATTACAAAGTTCTTTTGCCCTCATTAACACTGTCCAGGTGTGAATCAGGAAATAATTCTGCCTAGGGTATACTTCCATATAAATGTAACTCACTTGTGTAGTTCCATTTATTGTCTTAAGGGTTACTTCTGACTTCACACCGGTAGAAGTTAGAGGGGAGTTCACCCCAGAGGCTTCACTGGGTAGGTTGTCTGTCACCGAAAACTCGATTGTTCCCTGGCCTCTAGCTGCTGCTCCAAAAAGATATGGGCGTCCAGTAGTTCCTGTGTCTGACAGGCATGCAGGCAACTCAGACGTTCTAGGGTATCTCAAATGACAATCCAAGCCTGCATTTAGGTGACTGACATAGCCCAGGTGCTTACATTCAGGACAGTTGTCTAATCTCCCGTTCTAGTCAAAGAAGGTCAAATCAAAATAGTCCATAAAGTCTAGACTCTTCCCATCACTGAGTTCTGCAAAAGGTCAGAAAAATGCCATTCAAGAGCTTATCTCCTCCCTGTTAACAGACTGCACAGTCAGGTGTAGCCATCCATGCTGTAAGCACTGTAAGCTCCCACCCTTCCTGCCCAGGATGTTGCTGACTGTAAGTATAGCAAATATGACCTCTGCTAGTACAGTTGATCTCAAGAGTGAAAGAGCTGATGTAGTCTCACACTGGTGAGTGCTTAGAGAAATAATACTTCAGGCTTTGGAGTAAAACTCAGGAAATAAGGGTTTAGGTCCTGGGTCTGTCAGAGACTTCGTATGAAATCTCTTCAACAGAATAGGGGATTATTCATACACAAAATTTGGAGTCAAAAGTGTCAAGAAACAATTTTACAGATAAACTGGTGTGCTGAGTTTTGCCCACAGCCCTTTTTCTGCTGGGCAGCATGGGGAACAGCTGCCATTAACTATAAATGAAGCAGAAGAAAGGACAAAGTAGAAATATTTTGTAATTTGACACAGCATGGTTTGTGGTCACAGCCTGAGTTGAGGTGGTGTGGCCTCTCCATTCTAGCATTGTGATCAAAAAAATGTCCTAAAATAGAGTGAAGGAGTGCAGTAACCTCCTCCTTATCTTGTTTGTTGATTAGATGCCATTTTTAAGTTGCCTGGTTTGATTCAAGCACAGTAGATCCTGACTGCAGTCAGAAACAGAAACCAATGAATTTCTGAGGTCAGTTGGAGCTTTTTCTTTGCAGTGCCAGAATGGTTTGGTGGTCATACTCCCACTTTCCTTTCATACTGGAAAGATTTGGGTAATTTAGTCTCCTTGGGATGCCTTCTTGTCTGACCTTCATATACAGTTGTGTCTAAAGGGCTGAGTTGAACTTTTCTTACATGTGAAAACTAAAAGTCAGGCTGCCTCTGTGCAACAGCAGCTAAAGATTATTTACTTACAAAATACCTAGGTGCTTAAATGCTATATGTACTTTGAAAGTCTTCTGCTTAGCCTCTGGGCCAAATCTAGGAAAATTGTTTAGATGCCTGCATTCCCTCTGAGAGAAATAGAAATTAGACATGTAAGTACTTTGCTGTGTCCATCTCTGTGCCTGATCCACTAGTTTATATAAAGGAGCCATTTCTTTATTGTTCTTCCACCTTTTCTCTCCCTTACATAGAAGTCTGATAACTGCGTCCTTAGGGAATCCACAGGGAACTGAACCACAAGCATCCAAGGCTTAAGTGTAAAGTACTAGAGCTTGAAGGCACAAGCCAAACTTCTAGGTCAAGTTGGATCATCTTGGGAGAGACAAGAAAGGAAAACACACCCCAGGTAATTTTGTAAGGTGATTGTTATCTGCACTTGTTTTTCTGTGTGGTCATATTATAACACCTTGCCCAGCTAGAGTTGTCATTTTAATGTGACTTCTCTACACCATACCAAAATGCACATAATAGAAAATTACAGTTCTTCTCTCTGTCTGCTATGCTTGTTATCAATGGTCTGGCTGATTAGCAGTGTGAACTTGCACAGCAGGGAAAATATACTGGTTGTACTTCTTTCTGGGGAAAACATAATTGTTTGGAAAGATATCAGCTTGTAAATTTTATATGTATGACTTTATATTGCTATTCAGCGGAGGAAAGAACAGAGTGGGAACAGAAGGGTCTCCTCTTACCCCCTAAAACACTAAAGAAACAAGTTGTATAGAATTTTCAAATACCCTTAAGCAAAGCATTGGGTATCTGAAGATTCATTGATTATACTGCCTCATTAATCAAATGGAAACGAGGTGTCACCTCAAGAGCACTCCTATTTTTTAAGTATTTGTGGTGCTAATCTCACCATCCAAACAAAAGCATGGGATGGAAAAAAGACTGAGAAGAATAAAGCTTTTCTGCTATACTAATATAAGAATGAATGATTGTTCCCAGCATCAAAACAAGCTTCTGAGATCCTTTACTAAGTCCTGTTCTTCTACATCCTTTTATCTACAAGTAAATGTACCCCAGATGAAGAGTGTTGATTTAAATACATGCTTGGACAGAATGAATTGCTATAGAACAGTCTCTGTGAAAATGAGACAAAGGAACCCTGGGCCAGAGGAGAAGCATGAAGAGGTAAGGCTTGACGGAGAACAGAGAAGTTTAACAAAAGGTTATTATAACAAAACTGCCAGCCCCAGGCTTTCCAAAATCAGGAGGCAAAGCTCAAACATTTTATGATTAAGAAATACCGAGTTCCTTTGCAGTTGCCTCCTTATCCTGGAACTGCTAAAGAGGACACCAAGGTCCAAGATATCTCTTCAGGCACTGAAGTATAGTGACATCTGAAAATTCAGCAGCTACTCTAACTGGGTGTATCGGGTCTGCGTGGCAAGGTTTTGGTAGTGGGGAGGGTTACAGGGGTGGCTTCTGTGAGAAGCTGCTAGAAGCTTCCCCTATGTCCAATAGAGCCAATGCCAGCCGGCTCCAAGTCGGACCCGCCACTGGCCAAGGCCGAGCCCATCAGCAATGGTGGTAGCGCCTCTGGGATAACACATTTAAAAAGGTGAAAAAGAAAACTGCGCAACTGCAGCTGAACAGAGGAGTGAGAATATGTGAGAGGAGCAACCCTGAAGACACTAAGGTCAGTGAAGAAGGAGGAGGAGGAGGTGCTCCAGGCACCAGAGCAGAGACTCCCCTGCAGCCCGTGGTGAAGACCATGGTGAGGCAGGCTGTCCCCCTGCAGCCCATGGAGGTCCACGGTGGAGCAGATATCCACCTGCAGCCTATGGAGGACCCCACGCCGGAGCAGGTGGATGCCCGAAGGAGGCTGTGACCCCATGGGAAGCCCGCGCTGGAGCAAGCTCCTGGCAGGACCTGCGGACCCGGGGAGAGAGGAGCCCACACTGGAGCAGGTTTGCTGGCAGGACTTGTGACCCTGCGGGGGACCTACGCTGTAGCAGTCCGTTCCTGAAGGACCGCACCCTGTGAAAGGACCCACATTGGAGCGGTTCATGGAGGACTGTCTCCCGTGGGAGGGACCCCACGCTGAATCAGGGGAAGAGTGCAAGGAGTCCTCCCCCTGAGGAGGAAGGAGCGGCAGAAACAATGTGTGATGAACTGACCACAACCCCCATTCCCTGTCCCCTTGTGCTGCTCAGTGGAAGGAGGTAGAGGATAATTGGGAGTGAATTTAAGCCCGGGAAGAAGGGAGGGGTGGGTGGAAGGTGTTTTAAGACTTGGTTTTATTACTTATTACCCTACTCTGATTGGATGGTTAATAAATGAAGCTAATTTCCCCAAGTTGAGTCTGTTTTGCCTGTGACAGTAACTGCTGAGTGATCTCTCCCTGTCCTTATCTTGACCCATGAGCCTTTCATTATATTTTCTCTCCCCTGTCCACTTGAGGAGGGGGAGCGATAGAGCGGCTTTGGTGGGCATCTGGTGTCCAGCCAGGGTCAACCCACCACACTGGGTGGCTAGGCTTTGTATGCAGTCACTCAGAGCAAGGAAGAGTCACTCAGAGAGGAAGAGCAAGAGCACTCTGAAGAGTGATCCAGAGAATGAATACGCTGAATGGAGCAACTAAACTATTAAAAAAACCAACCAACCAAACAAACAAACAAAACCCAAAACCAACCCACACCCCTCCCCAAAAAAACAGTCAACCAAACAAACACACTCAAAGCCCAACTAACCAAAACAAACCAAAAAAACCCACAAGACATGATCTGAATGATTAGGTAATAATTTTCTGCAGGTTGGATGCCTGACCAAGACTAGCCCTCAGCAATGCCCCCATTCAGGGTTCAGCCCAGTTCAGAGGTTTCACACCCAGGCTATGGGACACTCCATCATTCTGCTAAAATAATGTTTCGAAGATGGAGACGGCACAACAAAAGGTGGCTTTATAGCCAAACAGCAGCGGCACTCAGCTGCAAAGTAGCCATCTCCACTACTTCTCTGTTGGATTTTTGGGGCAGGAAACATATTTTGGTCTGATTATGGATAGGTCCCAGCTGAAGCAGTTCAGGTCTACCAAGATATAGTTAATCCACAAAACAAGGGCAAATAATTGAAATATTAAAAAAAAAATGTGGCAAGTGACTGATGCATAGCAAGAGATAAATTCAAGAAGTTTTTTGGGGATGAAGGCCAGAGGCTCTTTAAAGTCATGGAACTGAAAGCCAATTAACCTGAAAAGACAGTGACTGGGAAGGACGGGGAGCCTAGCAGAGGCTGAGGGAATGTAAAAGCCCTACCACAGAGGTAAAAGGATGGATGAAAGGGAAAAGGGACAGGGCCTAAAAATATGGCAAGTCCTCTAAATGAATGTTTCTGTGTAACCTGTCTAGCACAAATGATCCTTTTCAGTGCGACAAGGCCTGAAATGATCACTTTTACACATTGCTTTTCTGTCTTTTGTGTGCCCTACCCCAAATTAATGTACGGTCTATATCCTGTAATGGGAAAGTAACAGTTATTTTCCAGAAGGAACTGGAAATACCACATCCCTGAAAACAGCATGAGTGAGTCCATTTCTAGAAATAATGGCAGACCTGACTGCCTGCCCCTGTGGTTGCACTCGTGCAGGAAGCACTGTTGCTTATGAGTAACCCTGCAAATGTGAGCAGCCCCGCAACATGTCCCGTACATAAGCGTTTGGAGGAATAAACTAGTGTTATCGGGGACAGGGTCCATCTCTCCTAATTCTACAGGATAGACATCTTCACCTGAGCTGGTTGGCTGAGGTTGCCTTCAGAGGTAGTGGAGAGGAAAAGGCACCTTCGGAAGCCACTTCACCTCATCCTCAAGCAGACATACAGAAAGCGAGCTCAGGATGAGTAGCTTACACAAACATGTCTACATTATCAATATCTGTCTTTAATCAGATGAATCCCACCTATTCTGTCAATGTCCTCACAAACCAGAGACCCAAGGGGAAATCAGGCATTGCACCTGTCAATGGTGCAGGAGCTGTTGTCTCGATGTCTGCAGGATTTGCAGATGCAGAGGAAGCATACCACAAGCTCCCTGTAACATGCATCGGGTATGATTGATAGGCTCTGGAGAAATGGATTTGTGAAAGGTCACAAGCAAAGCAGGTTTGGATTTGTAGTTTTTATTTACCCTTTCAATGTTATTTCATCACATTTGCTAAAGGAATGCCTTCAGTCACATGGAAATGAATTTTAAGTTTAGTGTAGGTAAGGTTCTACAAATCCTAAAAAGGATGGCTTTTTTTTTTTTTTTTGCAACTCCTTTTTTTAACTGGCCTTGTAAATATGTAATTAAACTTTTTGCAGTCCACACTTTTCAACTTCCTGCTGGCACAGAAGGATTAAATACATGAGACTGACTAGGAAGCCACTCTATAAATCAAGGTGATCCTGGCGTGTCCATTGCCGCGGTCCTCTGTTGCCCCAAGGCAAAACAGCAGTAGGGATTTTCTTTATTTATTTTTTTCTAATCCTCTCAGTTTCAGTAAGTGACAGTGTTAGTAACACTTCAGGGGAAAGGGATGGTTTTGTGGCCATGCTGTGGCTGCATGAGCTGCAGGGCTGGGCACCGTGGGGCTGCTGCTGTGTGACGTGAAGGCAGGATGAGCATTGCTGGAAGGAGGCTACTGACCCCTCTGACCACCTCACCATGTACATCCCCATGTCTGTCAGGACTTATTTTAGGGTTCAGACACAGACATCAACTACAGCATTTACAGACGTGTTCATCTCGTCAAATGTCTAGGGCACAACTCTATTGGAGTTAGCCCCCAAGACTCATTTTACAATTAGCAGAGGGAAAGGGGCAATTTAAGGATGTGGATCATCTAACACCCTATATCTAAAAGCATATGTCTAAAATGGGTAAGATCGATTACACTCCTTAAATGAAAAAAGAAAAAAAATTGTTGTTTCTCTCCATTGGCTATATAGTGATCGAAAAGCAGCTGGTCCACTGCACCATTTATGCCATAGGTGTTTCACACTCTTGAGGTCTAATTCTCAGTACTATAATTCACAGCTGATGTGTCAGCTGGGTTTCAGACCTTTTTCATTCTGTCTCAGTTGCTTGGATTATAATATATGGCAAATCAAATCTTTCCTTCGCCTGTCTTATCTACTTCATCAGTGGCAGGCATTTATTGCTTCCTGCACCTATGGCCTCTGCAGCACCAACTTGAGGCAGCTGCACCTCAGCCATTCACTTTGCCTTAGCCCCACTCAGATGGGAGATGCCACACATGATTTGATACCTGCATTTTCACATTGTACTTCCTTGTGTGTGCAATAATCACCTCTGAAGCCAAGAGCTGTGGTTCTCGGCATTGCCATAAGGTTCATGAGTTGATGCACTTTTTAGAAAGAGCAGAAGGGAACCTTGGAAAAGATGAGGAGGATTAGTGTGACTCACTGTAGGGGTACAAACCAGCATCAGCATATATTGAGAGGCTGTGATACCAGTTATGGAGCTGCACTCACATGTTCTGCAGCCTGTCCCTCTTTGGACCCATCCAACTTGCAATACAAGCACCACTGCATTGTACAAGCAATTGTATTTATGCGTTTTGACTGAATATAACTGCAGAAAAGACAAGTCCCAGTAACACATAAAGCATTTACTGTGGTGGCACATCTCAGCTAAGGCTTCTATGTACCATGTTTATGCATTATGTGTAACATATATATAACATATATTAATTATGCATAATATTAGTTATAACAATCCTTGTAATAACATAAGCTTGCGAACGATTATAAACGGTAGCCTTAGGGTTATATCAGCTGCGGCTCTGACTCCAGCTTTGTCCTTCCACATGCTTTCTTTCTAAGGCAATGTCATCTCTTTGTCATACATTTACACCTGCAGATATTCTGGTCCACTGTGGGACCATCAGCATGTGCTTCAGAAATGCCTTTTCTCGGTTTCCTTGATTTTATATATGTTTATAAGTTTCACTAGCTTTTTATTACTTTGTCTGTGACTAGCAAGTTAGGAAAGTTAAACTTATTCTGACAGTCACCTCTGAGCATAAGGCTGTCTCAAGTACTTAGGAATATGTGTTTATATGTTATATACAGGTAGTTGTAATTTGGTGTTTGCAAAAAATCTGCCAGGCCTGTTGTGAGTACCTGGTGCCAGTTTTCCTCTTCTTCTACTTGAGCTATGTCAACAAGATCCATTATGTCAGAACCAGAGGGAAGCACCTTTTCTCTGCAGACATCCTCAAGCCTTTTTATTCATTAGCATGCACAGGTTTCCTTTGGGTCTGCCTAGTCTTGTATGACTTGCTTCAAATGCCATCCAAATGGCCACAAATATCCCTGCGTTCACGAATAGTTGGGAAGCTCATCTTCAGCATAGCTTATTTACATTTTTCCCTCTTCTTCAGTGGATTGCCTATTGGTCTTAGAGATAGGATTTAGGCAATTGCTTTATGATATATAAAATCTTCAGTGTCATGCATCAAACTGAAAAAGGTTTTGAGGTGCAAGGTGCAAAAAAACCATGAAGGCAAATAGCAATTTTTTTCTTTGTTACATCAGAAGAAAGCTGCCAGAGTTAACGGGTCAATAAATAGTCCAGGTATAGAAGAAGCACTGAAAGATGTTAAGGCTGTAACAGAAAACCTAAATGATTTTTTTGCATCAGTGTTCACCATAGCCTTTCTTTACAGGTGACAAGTCTGAGGAACTGTCTCAAACCTAGTTGTGAAGAGCAGGCATATAGAAAAAAATGATAAAATGAAGAATAAAAATTTGTCAGACCCAAGCAATAAAGGGACTCTGACATGAAACTGCTCACCTACTGCCTGTGGTCTGTAACGTATTTCTTGAATCAACCCTGTTACCAAAGGAATAGAATATGTCAGGTGTTTTTTATAAAGTATTTTGGGGGTGATCTGGAGAAATACAGATGAATAAATCTGTCTGTCATACCAGCAAATTGCTAAAACTATGGCAAGGAATGGTATTAACTAATGTGTGGAAAAATCTATTGGGAATAGGTTCCTGAAATGGAGAAAGCCGTGCTGCACATGGCTGCAAGAGCACTTTGGAGCCCATAAACAAACAGATACAGGTGACCTATATTTGGATCTATGCAATGTTTTTGACAAATCTCCTCATAAAAGACTCTCCAGGAAACTTAGCGAAGACAAGAGGAGGTAGAAGGTGCCTGAAAATGAAGCAGCAAAGGGTAGGGATTCATGTTCAATTTTTGCTATGAAGGAAGACCGCCCACTGAGTTCCCCAAATGTCTGTTCTGGGACCTATAGTGCTTAACATAGTCTGGAAAGATCTGGAAAATTATTGACTAATGAGACATGAGACTGTTACTCATATAAAGAGAAATTCAGAATAGTAAAATGTAAAACTAACAGCTCCAAGGCACAAAAAGATCTCACAATATTGACTGATTGGACAAAAAAATTGCAGATGAAAGTCACCGTCGATGAATGTGAAACACTGTAGATGAGACAGAACATAATTTGAGATAAATTAACTATTACTGCTTAGGACAGTTCTCTGAAAATACCATCTCAGCTGTCAAAATGACAAAGAAAATGTTAGGAATTATTAGGAAGGAACAGCAAAAAATAAAGAAAAACAATAGCATCATTATGACACTGTAGTAATAGATATTTCTCCCACGCCTTGAGGGATCCAAATGGTGGTCGGCTGATCTCAGAGAAAGGTACTGTGAAGCTAAAAAGAGAATAGAGAAGGCCAAAAATGTGGTCAGAAGTAAATTGTGGCCAAGGAAAACTAAGCAGGCTAGAATTTTTCAACTTTCATGCAGAGGACGGATATGGCAAATATCTAAAGCCATGAACAGTGTGAAGAGGATGAGGAAGGAAAAAATAATCACGGTTTCTCAGAATACAGTAAATCAGGGTTCTCACTGAGGCAGGCTTAAATGTGAAAAATGGGAGTGTTTTTCATACACCGCCTCATTTGGTGAGGGAATTCCCCACAGCAGGGTTTTGTAAAGGCAAACAGAATAATGGGATCAAAAGAAGATTAAAGTCCCTAAAGCACAGGTTACTGTGCCATAAGTGGTATATCAAGAGAAAAATTTTCTGCTTTGTCCAGTCCCGATGTTTTTCTAAACATCTGCTACTGACCAGGACTAGACAGATAATATTGTCCTGGATGGATATTTGGTGTGATCTCATAATACTGTTCTTAGAAGGCTATTTCTGTTCCCAGGCCAGGCTCTGGTAACTGTCACCACATGAGGTGCTTCTTCCACACCATAAGAAAGCTACCAGAGCATAATCCATCTAGGACCTGTACTTTGGGGATCTTCTTACTCTTCTTTTCCTTCCCAGAACACTTCCTCCACAATAGTCCAAAGTCCAGACCTGTAAAGCATGCTGTAAAATTAAGCCAGGTGACATAAGGACATACTACAGTGAGAGAGTTTGATGTTGGTTGCCATTTATTACTTGGAAAATTAAGGTTTTTTCCTTCATTAAGCCTTTGCATGGAGAATTAGGATGTGTAAATAGAATTACTGCCATGTATCTGCAGTCAGACTATCTAGTACTGATGCACAGCTTGGGCCTTATGGTTACGTAAGAGCCAACACTGGCATCCCCCTCTAATAGGAAGTCTGAGCAAAATCCACTATCTCTAGAGACTATCTGCAGGTAATTTCAGCCTTCATTTATTCGGGAAGGAGGGAGGAAGGACGCACAGAGATATGTCCTTATGAAGTTTGAAAAAAACATATATTTGGCGAAGAGCCTGTAAGAGACAGAGACCAATAAAAGAGCAAGCCACCTGCCCCCCTGCCATCTCACAGGACTCATGAAATTGGCTTTGCAGAGTGAAGGTATCAATAAGCTTTGGATAGTGTATGATCATTACCCTGCTGATGTCAATTAGTATTTTAAACCAAATTCTCTTAATGATTTAATACCAAGGTATTAGAGTCTGTTAGAACTCCAGGAGCAATACCAGGTAGTAGTCTAACTACTGAACTTTTCCCATCATGAAGCTCTTATTATGATGGCTTACAATTTTGACAAAATTTAATTGTCGGGATGGACTTTTCTATGTTGATTGCCTCTATGCGTAATTTCATACAAAAAGATTTAGTCATTTATAATAACGAGTCTAAGAAAACTATATTGCTCTCCCAACTGAACTAGAACCCAATAAAACCCAGCAACTGGGAGCACGGACTTAAAATAAGGTGAGCAACAGCCATTATTTCAAGGTATAATGTGAACAATTCAGAAAGTGTATACCTTCTAAATGTGAAAAATCAGACACTCAGAAGCCACAAACACTTTCAGGTTGTAATGCCTATGTCCCATCTGTGAAATGGAAATCCAAAGCACCAGCCCTTTTTAGGAATGTAGTAAAACTAAATGGGGGAAAAAAAAAGAAGTTTGCAAAACACTTGAAAGTTTTGCTGGAGAAGAAATGGACCGTTCTCTCTCTAACGCAGGGTAAGAATAGTGCACAGTATACAAGGCAGAGTCACTGAGCAATCCAGAGAAATCAAACTATTGACAAAGTCCTATTTCTTTAGGGTGCTGAATGTGTCAGGATTCTCTGAAAAAGAAAAAAGAAAGCACTAAACCAATTAAAGAGTATATCAACATGCACATGCACAAGGGAGCTGAATTAAGATTCCACTGTCAATGTTAATTCTCATATTTCCTAAATTTGGATTGCTTCGCAACCTTAGGTTATTCTCCTAACCACATTTACTGGTGTGCAATTTAAATAGAACAAGCTGCAGAAAAGCATACAGCTCTCTCAATTTTGCCTGTATTTCCCCTCTTTTCTTTAATTAGAGAGGACAACAGGGTTCTGACAAAAAAAAAAAAAAAAAAGAGGCATTCAAAAAAAGGCTTTAAAACTGCACAAGTGCTATTTTTGTCACCATCTGCTTAATTATTTTGTGCTAGTAGCAGTTTTCCAAGCACAGGTATGCCTTCCTTGTTGGAAAATGTTTTGTCTTTGTTAAGGGACAGTTGAGATTCTTAGCTTGTTACTGGTTTGTGGGGGTTTTTTTCCTTTTTTTTCCCCCCAGTCTCATTTCCAGGAACTTCATTCCTTTTATTTTAGCTTTCTAACTCTGGGCTCACTGTTCCTTTCAGGAGTGCTGGTAAAATTAAATGGTTGGGAAAAAGGAAAAAAAACACAAACAAAAAACAAACCACCACCACCAAAAATCCCAGCCAAGATAAAATCCAGAATATCTTTCAGCAGACAAACACAATAAACTTCCTGTTTATAAATTTAGCCATTCATTTTTAACTAGTGGCAAAGCAGAATCTCAGCAGGACGTTTAGACAGTAGTATATCCAGATGGATTCTCAGTGTGCAGGGAGTCTGAAATACACTCACTGACATAATAAAAACAGGGTTTTCAGGCTTGCAAAGCAGTGGCACAGGGGCTGTGAGTAAATTTATTTCACAGGAAGCCCATATCTTGAGCTAATGGGAAAATGTAGATCTTTTGCCTTGCTCTGTATGTGGTAGGGCATAGATATGATAGGATTATAAAGGAAATGGATCTACTTGCCACAGCCCCTGACAGCACTGTGCTACATTTCTTGGCCCGTGCCCTGATTCAGAGTCGCAAGCAATCCCTTCTGTCAGCCAGTCAATGTTTTAAGTGGCTCACAGCTTGACTGTGCCGCACAACCCCCCCAGGGGCAAAGCAAACTTGTCGATAATTCCTAAGCACCTTAAACAAAATATGTAAATGCAGTAATTCCTACAGAGAGGAGAGATGGGGGAAGGGAAAGTGTTTCAGAAGAGAAGAAATGTTGTTAGGGGATTTTCAGGGGGGAGGAAGGAGTAGTTTGAAGAAGCCAGATTGCTAGCAGCTGAAATACTAATAAAGATAATAGTAATGCACAAAAACATAATGGTGACTTAAGTCAAAAGCAAAATGTGTTAGGTGATTCCGGTATCTGGTACCCAATTATTCACATGGTAGGAAAAAGAGATAACTGTCAGGATTTTGTAGAATGGGGTCATCTGCACATATTAATTTAAAGAATATGGCAGAGACTGGAATGTGCTACTGTGCCATGCCCTGTCCCCTTATGAGGAATACCCCTGCTCCTTCTGGGAAAGGTTACTCTTCTCTCAGAAGACAAATATCACCTCGTATATCACAGACTTAGGGGAGGATGGAGTGAGAAGATGCAGACTGATGGTGGACCTTGGCTCCAGAGTAATGAGCACCAGAAACTGGAGGTGGTTCGAAGTGTGCTGCGCTTATCAGGCGTACATCAGGCAGAGCCTGTGTTATGCTCATCCCTGCACCTGCATAAACTGCAGTAGGATTTTGGCTAGGGAATGGTTGTGGGGTGCAAGTGGAGTGTGTATACTTAGATATCTGGCAGGGACCTGGAGGGAGTCTTGCCTGTCCATGTATTTTTATGAAGGAGCCCCACTTGGACAACAGCTGGGTGTCCTGTGTGTCCCCGGCAGTATGTTGGGAAACCTGATTTCTGAGAAGGAAGCAGAGGTGGAAGGAGGGCAGCTAGTTCCCACAGTGAAGCCAGACCTTTTCCCCTGTTGTAGCTGATGAAGATGAACAACAGCTGCTGGTTTTTTCCATGGAAAGAGGTCTCTTTTGAGAAGGGGCAAGGAAACGTTAGGGTTAACTGGAGACATGGCCAACAGGCAGGAGCAGGCAGCCAACTGTCTAAAGAGTAAAAGGGAAGAAGGTGAGAAAGGCAGAGGGAAACTCTGAAGGAAATGGGAAAGTTGACTGGAGAAAAGGGAGCTGAGGAGAAGGGGTAGGTAGAGACACTGATGGTCATGGGAGGTGGAGGCAGAAGGGAGGATGCTGCTGCATGCGCACAGTGTCGAATGCAGTCTTCCTTCCATGTGCCATACCATACCACATGAAGCCCAGGGTTTTGTTGTGTTTAACCTTATAGTCAGAGTTTCCACTGTCCTTGTGGCTGAGAAAGTCTCAGGCTGCCCAAGAAATGCCTGAGCATGTCATGGTATATTCTCCACATTTGTGCTAGGCCAATATCTCTTCAGTCAGCTGAAAAAGTCATCACTGGACATCTGACAGGAAATAACAATGTCACTGAAGTCCCAATGGATGCCACACGAATCAGTCGTAAGAAGGTAAGCATTGGTAGTAGTAATGTACATGGGGACTTTTTGCACTCTGTGTATTGACCTAAAATCTCTTCAAAACTACTTAACAATAAGAAAAGAAGACATTCCATTTTGTTGATGAGCTTCATGATGAAGTTAATCAACCATCAGTGTTGTTAAGAGAGAAGAAACTGCATACTGGTCCCAGGATAAACTTACTGGATTGCCACTTCTTGGTACAGCGCATAATTTTCCACAGCGATCCATGAGGCCCTTGAGTATGACAGAGTAACACCCCTTGCACTTTTTATAGCTGTGGATCTCCCCTAGGAACTACCAGATGGGGACACATGTCCCTCTGAAAGCACTGTGCCATTGGGCTGTTCCTTTGGAGTATGTCAGTGCCACCTACAATTGGCAGGTAGGGATGACCCAGACGGTGTGGGACTTTGGAGATCTCTACATCAACCACTATGAACTTTTTGCTTTTGTATCTCCAAAGATGGAGACTGCCATGGCCATAGTGTTGTGAAGACACATCTAGATCCCTGTGGCTACCCAAAAATGGGAGAGTAGCCCTCCTGTTCCATCAAACTGGTGTTTTGTGCCCTGAGGTTGGCAGACTCCCAGAACATGATATCATCTCTAGGTGCTGCTGATGTGTGCCCCAAACCACTAAGATATGCCAGGCTTGGTCCTGTGGTGATGACCACAACTGTAGCTCAGGACAGCTGCCGCAGAATGGGATTATGCCCAGTCGCACTCAAAGCAAGCAGCTGCAGAGCTGTTGGAAATCAGGTGGCAGGGAGCAATTTGCTAGAAAAAAACTCATTGATCCATGGCCCTATTCCCTGTCCATTTCTGTAAGGTCCCCAGGAAAGGAGGAAAGATCATAGGGCTCATGAATTATTCAGGTAGGCTGGGCCCAATCCATAGATCACTCACTGGCTGTACGTGCACACTTGCAATTTTTCTAAAGCATTGCTTTAGGCTTAAATCTGCAAATAACTTGAGCGTGTCTCAAAACAGCTGCTTATAGCAAGTTAGGGAATCCTACAAAGTGTTTTGCTGGAACAGTGTCTTGCCATCAAATGTAAAATTGGAAAGTTCCCACGTGTACGATCTTGAAGCTCATGCTTCCATGTAGGAAAAAGATATGCATCTGTTTATTTGTGGTGGTAAGCCTGTTAATCACATCCATTAATTTTATAAAAACAAATTCTTCTGCTCATCAAAGCTTTCTATGAACTCAATTTGGTATGATGTGGGAACTCAATTTGAAAGGAATCTATCTTTTAACTAACTATAACTATTTTTTCACTGACAGATAATTCACATAGGCAAAATATTCCTATTTCAGAAACATTTAATGCTGCTTCTACATCTTTGTGTCAGAGACAGAAAATAAGTAAATAAATTTCATAGTAAGATGCCTTCTTTGGATCCAGGTCAAAGACATTGAGGGCTGTTGATTGTTTTCTCAAAGCTGTCCCCTGGCAGAACTTATACTGCCTGATTGCTGTGTCTAACCATGGGTATATCTACAATCAAGTATAGCGTAAGGTGCAAAATTTAGCCTCAGGTGAGTAATTTGCCTAGTAACATCCAAACACAGCTTAGCACAGAGCTTCACTGAGATCTTGGATTGCCCTGTATTGTAACACTGTGTGTACCCATAAGTCTCAGCATGTGATTGTCTGAAAACACATGCTCAGTACGGAACTGCATCTTCACAGCACCCTCTGGATGTAGCACATGCTATCCCAAAAGGGAATTGAGGCACAGTTGTTTTCCCTGGAAAAATAAAAGATGGTTCTGCTAGAGTCATACACTGAAATAAGGTCTCCAGGATCCTGCTTTGGGATGACTGGGTAAGTTCTCTTGTGGCTAAAATGAGACCCCATTGTGCTACGAGAACCAGGTGAGGAAGTGCACTGGCAGAAAGTGTGACTGAAACCCTTGTGCCTTCGCCTACAGCTTGGTCAGCTGGTCAAGTTTGTTTCCCTGCTTCTCAGTAGCCATAAATCAGGTGTAAACGGTGTTAGGGACTGTTACTAGACATTGCACAGTAGCAGGCATGGAAAAAGAGTGAACCATCAGTGCCAAAGATGCTTCTTGAAGCAAAGGCATGAATGCGCATGTCACCTCCTTGCCTCTTAAGTGGCCTGCTGCAAATCATACAATACGTCTCAGCCAAATTCCACTTGGTGCCTGTGGTGACCAATTTCATACACAGTGGGTTTTACATCCTACCCAACCAAAAAGTTACTTTCATACTCACTTTGAGCCATGACTGCTGTGTACAAGGCAATGCAGAACCAGATCCTTTCTTCTACTAGTCTTTCCTGGCAATCAGCCTGCAAAACTGTGAAAAAAAAGTATTCCAGAACTGTTTGTCAAATTGTGCTATGATTTAAAAGACATGGGACTGTTTTCCTATTCATTCCAGTTTACCCTGATGCTACTGCAATGTCTCATGTACATTTTAATCCAATGTACAGTAGCAAACCTGAGAGGAACCGGACTTTTTCATTTTGCTCCCTGCTTAACTTAGGAGTCCTTAATGAAACAGATTAACATGCACATCTTAGCAAATGTCCTTGGCTTCCAGGAAAAAAACTCTTATGAAATTAGCCAAGTAGCTCAAATGTAATAGGTAGATCACAAAAGTAAGCAGATGTTAAATAACTTAACATAAAACATTAAAAAGCAGAAACAGATTTTTTTGTTTTATTTCATTTTACTTTGGCTTAATTCCTTACCAGAACCGTGGCTGCTGAAACAATAGTGGCCCCATGTGAGTTGCTGGATTGCAGCTCCTGACTGCAGTGCCTCTTTCCTTGCTTTACCCGAGGACTGATGGTACACAAGTGGGGAGCTGGGTTGGGGGCAAGTCCGAAGGCGGGGGGAAGCATTCAGGGAGAAGTGGATGACAGCTTTGTCCCTGCTGAAGAAACTCACAGCGTCCCAACCAGAGCTGTGATGGAAAGGGAGGTATTGGGATTTTACTGACACCCTCTCCATACCACACTCAGCCAGCAGGAAGCAGCTGCTCACTGTTCCCCATAGCAGAGAATGAGCAATGAAGCCACATGTAATACCAGCGGTGCCTCATGCAGCATGGCTTAAACTCACCCTCTCTGAAGTCAACGCATCCACCCCCACTGACTGTTACAGCACACTCACCTCATGGTGTTTAATTCTCTCTTTAGGACCACGACCTCCTGTTAACACTCCAGGTGATGTAAATCTTTGGTTTTCGAACATATGTAACGCAAACAGTAGCTTTCTTTTTCCTTTTGCATCCAGCTTTGCTGCACTCTGGAGTGATCTTTCCCCAGTAACTATTTTTCCTGTGTCTCCCCGTATGGGAGAGTTAGAATATAGAGAGGTAACACAAAGAATATAAATACGGACAGCATGTATGGAATATATATGTTTACTGATATACATCTATATATAAACACATATATTTGTATATTTTGTATCTATCTATATATATACACACACACAAATACATTCTTTTTCTAGGAGATGTAGAGCAGAAGCAAATTTGTCAAGCCAGCTGGAAGAGAGAAGGCAGGAGGACGGTGGCACAACACCCCGAACTGCCTCGGCTCTCCCTCTGCTCCCTGTCCCCCCTGCCCGCTCCCGGCTTTTTGAGGATGCGACAAGTCGCAGTGCCAGAGCGCAGCATCCTCGGAGGGGCGGCCCCCCCCGGCCCCGTCCAATCAGGGCGCTGGGGGAGGGCTGCTCGGGGCAGGGATGCGGGGTTGCCAGGCGACAGCAGCGTCCCCGTGTGTCCCCCCCCGTGTCCTCCCCCCGGGACCGGGCTGCGCTCCTNCGGCTCGCCTCCGTCCGAGGGCTCCCTGCCACAGCCCCCGGCCGTGCCAGGAGCAATAGCCAGCTTCAAAGTTAGAACTGGAAGCGCAGTAAATGAATAAATGGTAGGAATAAGCCTCGGCCAGCCCCTCCGCGCAGCGCCGGCTGCAGAGCTACCGCACGCCCCGAGTGCCGGGAGAGGCAGTCTGCAAATGCCAGCCGGCTCTCACTCCTTGTCTTTGCAACTCTAGGTCGCCTCCCAATTTAAAGCTTTGCACCAATCCCCTTTGCCCGGAAAGGAGAGGAAATCTAGAAAGATGCCAGGCTGCGAAAAGGGACCCCAATTAACAGCGCTGGTACCAGGCGCTGCCTGGCCAAGGAGAGCCAAAGTTGCTCGGAGGAACGGGAAGCGGGTGCTCCAGAGGGGAGGGGAAGGGAAGGGGATCATTGCTTGGTGATTGCAGTCTCTCCCTCCCGTTGCCCCCTTCTCCTCCTCCTCCCTCCCAGCCTTACCCCTGACCGTTTAGGAGGCCTTGCTGAGTTTCCGTCGGGATCCGGTCCAAGGTGGGGGGGAGAAAGCGTGACTGTTCCCAGAGGAAGCAGCTCACACAAGTTTGGGGGGTGAGACTCCCCGGTGGATGTTTAACGAGCACATCGGGAGGTCCGCGATGCTCGGGAGCAGCTGGAGACCCTCGCTGGGACCCACCTTCATTGCACGGTAAGGAGCTGGGCACTGGTATCCCGCGTCCTGGTCCCTGCATCCCACATCCCGGTCTCTGCATCCTGCGTCTCGGATCCGTGCATTCCGGTCCTCACATCCCTGCATCCCGCATCCCCGTCCTCGCATCCCACACCCTGCAGCCTTGATCCCTGCGTCCCAGGTCCCTGCAACACGCACCCCCATCCTGCCCACCCGACGAGATGCAGCTGCTGCCCGGGGATTGCGGGTTGTGCAGCCGGGGAAAAAGTTTAGAGTGGCGGTTTGCAGAGAGGTTTGCTGACGGGAGCCAGGGGCCAGGAGAATGGAGAGGGGGGGCGGGGGGAGGGCAAGGGCTTTCGCACCTGCAGAGGACAGGTAGGGTGCAGGGGGACCCCTGTAGTCCGCAGCTGGG
>WAAD01028721.1:0-42498 GCA_013389945.1 Fregata magnificens | reverse complement strand
GGGGGGGGGGGGGGGGGGGAGCGGGCAGAAAGGGGCTGGCTCGCCCAGGGCAAAGCAGCTGTGTCCAGATGTTGCCCAGCGGTTCCTGCTCCCGCAGAGGCAGTCTTTGGGGGTGAAGGGAGTGAAGGGAGGAGATCTTAAGCTTGCCATCCTATACCCTTCCTTAAGCTGGGGTGGAAAGTGCCAAGCCAGCAGCTGGGAAAGTCGTGCTGGGTACCCAGCTCATCTCCCTGGATCTGCTGCTGGGAGAGAGGGGGAGAGAGGTGGGGAACGTTAAAGAAACTGGAAGTGCTTTGCTCCTCCTGAAGTATCTCCCCTGCAGGGACCTGGCTCACTCCAGGATCCTAAAATTGGAAGGCTTCAAAAAGAAAGGAGAAATTAGCAGGGATGGTAGAGCCAATGTAAACTCTCCCTCATATATGCCTGTATTTCTATCTGTCCATGTGAGTATGCATCCAGCTGTATAGGTATATGTATGTGCTTCTAGAGTTGTTTGTGCCTATGTATGTGCCTTGCCTATGTTCCAGTGTCTCTGAGTGTGTATCTGTGTATATCTATGCTTGTGTTTGCTTGGATGCACATAGGTGTATTATATGTATAGCTTCATAGGAATGCAGTTTTATTCCTAGACAGTGTTTATCTAACTCTGTGTAGACCTAGAGGTCTGTGGGTACGTATCTTGCATCTGTGTGTGTGTCAGGCACACATATCTGCTGAGATATGCATGTGGGTGTGAGAAAGTGTATTTCTATGCCAGTGTGTAGGTAGGATTTGAGGGGGTGTTGGATTTTGGGGGCTTTTCCCCCCCAGGTTATCATAGTGTCTCCGTGGATCATTTTAAGCATACATCCCTGTATTTCAGCAGTCTTGACAAAAAAACAAGCAGTTCTTGAAAATCTAGACATCCTACCGATACTGCATTGAACTGAGCTAAGGATTTGCTGGTGGTTCGTGAGTTTCCTGGCTTTTTCTCAGTTTATGCCACCTGCTGAAGATGATTTTAGTTCATTTTTTAAATAATTAATTCAGCTTAAAAAAATCTCCATCAGAAGACTGTGAAACAGAACAGCCTGGGACACAGACTGGTACCTATTTCAGCTTGCATAAGTATATGTCTCAGGTTGATTAAATATGCATGAAAACAATTTGAAAAGCACACAACCCACCTGATCAAATACATATTGTAGGAAAATTACTTTTTTATTTTTCTTCAAATACACCTAAATCATTATGACCTCTTCTGCTTTTATTTATATTGATAAATGCAAGTATTGCAAGCAAATGTAACTTCCCCAGTTATATTGGGGAAGATTGCACATTAAGCTACTTCTATTCACACTTAGGGTAATAGACAAATTGTACTTTTGTAATGTTCACTCTCTGAGTGAAATCAGTAACAATCCATGCAAAGCCTTCTTAATAAACTGATTACTTGAAAAGCAATGGAAGCTAATGTGTCTTCTGCTAGAAGAATTCATACTTTAACTTCTGTAGCTCTCTTGCTTGTTTTTTTTGTAAAGAATGATGTAATCCACTGCTACTCTCAATATTTCTGGAGTCCTGCATTATATACAAAACATAAAATGCACTTCAAAATAGAAAATCCACCAATTGCTTTACCATTCTGCAACTTAAAAACAAGAAAAATGGCATTGGTATCAAATACATTAAAACAAGAATTTCGTCCAAGAGCTGAGATGCTTTTGTAATCGCTGCTGATCTTTGCCTGGGTTACTTGTGCTGATGACCTACTTATAAGCTTCTACAAATAAAGGTTTTTAGGCAAATGTTGACACCTTGTCTAGGAGTAAGATTCTAATTTTATCACTGAAAGAGTCAATCTAAAGCAGGATGCAGGGGTAAAGTATCTTTTGGGATTTAATTAATATTTTTATGCTTAATTAAATTATGATGAAGCAAAGTACTAAATCAGACTGGAAAGCCAAAAGGAAACAAATACAAATAGTGGTATCATTCAGTTCAGTTCTATGCATTACATAAGTGGAGCTGAATTTGGAAATGAAGAAAGTGTAAGGAGATGTACTGGCATTTAAAGAAAGAGCTATTCGGATGTTTTGTGCAAACACAACTCTCCCGTGGAAGTGTCCTACAGAACATAATTATGAAGCTTGCAGAGTCCCATATAGAATACTATAAGTCCTGAATGACCTCGTTCTAATGTCGCTCATGCTGGGGTCAAATTGCAATTTTACCTTTAAACCTCACGGCCTAAATTCTCTATTGGTCTACTAGAATTCAGCAGGGTCAGATGAAGTGTGTACCCACCAGGAGTCTGGTTTAGCGGTGTGATTTGAGAATCCAACATAAAGTTTTTACGGGGTGCAAGATCCTGTCTGTAAGGCTCTTGAACTTGCCAACAGCATCCTGCAGAAGGGACTTCACTCTCTGTTCAGCTTTTGAAAGCTATTTCCCAAGCCCTATAAAATGGTCATTAGGATTTCTGCACCTTGCTTCTTCCAGCGGGTTGTACTATAGTTATTGATCAGTTGGTATGAATTTTTCTGGTTGATAAAATGCTAGGTGTGGTATCACTCTCAGGATGCCACAGAACAACACAGAGATGTTTGACACACTCCAGGATCAGACAGCATTACTGTTTGTGTGTGAATGTGTATAACTACAGTAAGCTACATAAGCTCTTGTGAAGAAGATCATGTAATATTGACTGGCTTTTTTTCTGCTTATTGTTATAAAACTGACAGCTGGTTTAAAGCTTTATCAAGAGATTAGTCCAGGTCAGAGAGTTAAAGAAGATTGTCCTCTTGCTCTCTACTGGTGTGGAGAATAAGGTTGTGCTTTAATCCCTGGGTGGGTTGCATTTGCAATGGAGGGGTATCCACAGCCAACGAGAAGTGGTGACCAGAAGGGTGATTAGCCACCCTGCCCCTGCACCCAGCGCTGAATGTCCAGAGCACAGCTGTGGTGGACCTGGACTCCAAAGGTGGCAGGGAAGGAACATAGTCTTTGGCTGGTACCAGCTTCCTAAATCACTGCCTATGACTGTTCCTGGCTATGGACTTAATAAGGCCAACTTTCACTGTAATAATCTAGCCCTAAACTGGCAGAAAAATCTGGGACACATTTCATCTTATGAAAATACAGATTGGCTTGAAAATCATGAGTTTATTTTAGTAGTAATAGTAAGATAACAAAAAAATAGGAATTCCTCCTGGGCACAATGATGTCTGGGAACAGCCTCAGTGCAATTGTCAGATATTTCCACTGAGACAAAAACACTGTTCATTGTTAGAGGTGGTTTAACTATTACAGATTAGTGCAATTGGTCCTTTTTTCAGGTAAGCTCAGAATCCAATGCATGACCTAAATGAATTTGCTGGCTTATCTATTGTCTTCTGAGGTTTTCGGACATTTTATTTCAGGGATGTTCAGTTTTTCAAAAATACTGCAAGGAATATACTGTCTTGTTTCTAGCTGTCTTTCCAAAGCAATGCAGCAAATTTTCATAGAGAGTAAATCGCTATGAACCTATTGAAGTCAAAACCAAGAGAATTTACTAGAGCTATAGCAAATTACACAAAAAAAAGGCTGTAGAACTATATTGCATTTAGCTCATATTGGCCTTCTCAAATATAAAATTATGTAGCTGGAACTATTATCATGCTATTGTTCATAGCTATGCTGAGATTATGGGAACATTCATGTAGTTAGCAATTGTACTGCTTACACAGGAACACATGGGGTCCTCCTGTAAATCAATATGTTGTCTCAAAAACCTACGTAGCGGTGTAGCAGCTTTCCCAAACCTTCTAAGACCCAACTTATCCACGTGCAAAGGGGTGGTCTTAACGCCAATTACTGAGGCAGCCTTCCTTCAGAGCACTTTAAAGCCTGGCAAGTGGCTTGACCTTGAAAGTACTGATGACCTTGACCTTGCAAGTCCCTTCCCCAGTACATCTAAAGGGATACAGGATGATGACCAAGTATATAAACTATATTAAATACGCACCAAGCAAGGTGTGTACAGAGGGAATGGTTGATGAACATTTCATGGGTGAAGTGAGAACTTGGAGCAGACTTTTGGTGGATGCTGTGAGACCTGGAAATTCTCCATTAGAAAAGTGAATGAAGAAGAAAAAATGTTGTGAAGACAAAAAGAGGTTGAGGAGAACGCATCTGTAGGGGACAAAATGGGAAAAATAAAGAGAAGAAAATAGCCTGATAGGAAACGAAAGAAAGCAGTAAAGACACTCAGATGAGTATTCGAGCTGGAAGAAAAGTAAATGGAATGGTAAGTCAGTTGTGGGATGAAGAGATTTTAAAGCAGGTGAAGGCGGTGAAGAAGACACTCTTGTTAAAGAGATTAGAAATTATCCTGTGATCCAAATAGCAGGGGAAAAATATTGCATGTGTTATGGAAGCAGTAACTGCAAAATGTAACTAGGCAGAGGATTGCATTCAGGCATCCTAACTAAGGAAAAGAACAGCATCAGAGATGTAGGAAAGGGTGAGCTAGTAGAGAAAATGTCATAGAGCTGATTTTTTCCATGGTAATTTGAAGTAATAAGAAAGATAAAGAAGCTAGGCGGAGAGGTGGAATGTAAGAGCATTTTAAAGTCCACGGTGACCAAGAAGTCTTACCAGGTATCAACATACAGTGAGCACACATCGACAAACTAAGCATACCCTTGAGAAAAGGAGGGAGGGGAAACTTGTAGTCACGCATGGGCCTCAGGTAAAATCCAGAGACAGTGCAGTAAAAACAAAGGAGGCAGAAGCAGATTGATAGCATCTCTTAGGATGTCAATGGAGAGGTTGTCAGATTCCAGAGGAAAACCAAGCAAGTGCACACAAGGGAGAATGAAGTCAAAAACTCAGTGGGTGACCACAAAGTCAGCAAATTCATAGGTCAGAACTGTATTAGGTGAATTAGTGTGTTAAAAGGAAGGTATTAGTGGGAAGAAGGATGAATATGTTAGCTTAGAGTACCCCTTAAGGAACAGGGCGCCTGAGAGGAGGGATACTGAGAAGGGGAGGTAGAGTATGCTGGTGAGAAGAAACAGGACTGCTCTTGAGAAAATGAGCGAACATTTCTACATGTATGTTTTATAGGAGGACTTTGGCTGAGCTCTTTTTTGATCCGCTACTTACTGCCTAGCAATTTCTGTATTATTTTGTAATTATTATACGGTTATATTGTTATTATTAATTTCTTTCACAATGGTTTCATGATCCAGTGAATAAATTATTAGGAGAGCGTGAGAAGACATTGTTCTGCTAGGGTTTGAAAATATTACATTACATTTGTGATGCTTACCAGAAATTGGCTGCCCTGCTGTTAGAATGACATAGCCACAGAGATCTGATAAAAATCAAGAAGTAAATTTTGGGAATGTTTCCAGAACTCAGAGATTTTTTTTTTTTTCTCACTTGTATGTATTTTCAAGAGAAGAGAAGACAGATAAACAGACAAAAGGATGAAGGCAAAGAGAAAGAAAAAAATATTGTGCAGTAAGACAGGTAGGGTTCCATTCTGAAGTGTTAACATAGTTTAATTACTTGGATCAGCTCACATGGGTAAGAAATGACAAAAAATATCTTTACCTGCAAGAACATTTAAAAATTGATATTTTATGCAAAAATATAATTGGTTTTGCCATGATGAGGGAGTTTTCAAAAAGCCTCTTTATAATTTTTTGTGAGATTATGTATTTATCTGAGAGTTGAGTGTCACCAATTGAGAATATGACTTTCAGGTGTTTTATCATAGATTTTTAATGGCATTTTTACTAATGTTCAGTCAGTCAAAAAGATATCCTCACTGTATGTCAACTGACACCTAATTTGGTTCCATTGTAAAAGATTCCAGATGTTTCAGTATACAACAGATGAAAGATCTTGATTTTACCTTATAACAAATGTATTTTGCCAGTATTTAACTCTTTTCCTTGTAAAAAGCAGGGGAAAAAACACCCATATGGGACATCAATGTAGTAATATTGGATTAAACTTTAGCAAAATTCTGTGAAAAGGATTATTTACAATGCTGGTCTGGGCAGCACATTATTTGGATAGACAGTAATAAGGGTCTGCTTTTCCTCATTATGAAATACTTGTCCACAAAATGCTAGCACAGAAAGACATTTTACCAGAAAATTTACAAAGTTTATAGGAATCTTCTTAGCATTTTTTTCCAAACACTATAGGAACACACTAAAGTACACTTGTCAAATCTACCTTGCAACTGTTTTCAGTGTATTCCCTTGGGCTCTCTTAATTGTGTTTGCTCAATTTCTTCCTTGCAACCATCAGGGCTTTAGAAGAGCCCTGACAATAACAGACAATGAGATTAACAGACAGTGCATTTCCTTAAAAAGGTGCAAGCCCATCCTACATGGGACTGATGTGCTAGGTTGAGTTACCAGACTAGTCTTTGCTCTCAAAAGTTGAGAAAAGGGTAGCAATTGTCTGTGTGGGAAGGGTAGATCAATACTGAAGTCTCTTTCAGCCAAATACTCTTAAACCATCCAGCACATGCTTCTTTATCTTACCTTTATTACAGGATACATTTACCTTGAAAAAGAGCATTTTCTTCATAACCAAGAAATAAGCTGTCTGCCTCAGGGTCTTGAAAGCAGAACAAAAACAACTGCTGTTCTAGCAAAAGCATCATGCAGTTCATGCCCTTTTTCATCCATTCACTTGTCAATAAGGATGTATTTACATATGGCTAATCCCACAGTCAATTCATTAAGATGATTTTATGAGTGAAAAGGGAAGATGACCTAATGGGATAGCTCCAGGAATACAAATAAAGTGACATAACTTTCAGAGAATAATAAATTTTGCTTTCTGAAGTGGACTTTAAATCTCCAAGAAGACAATAGCTCTGCTTAAAACAACCTTTTCTTCTTCACTCAGAAGTGATCTCCGATTAATTGTGCAGTTTAGCTGAACTTTGCTTTCCTTGGTATCCTAGGAGAAAAGCTCTGACAGACTGGGAATTTTAACTTGTTTGTAATGTAAACTCAGTACACTGGTGGTGGTTTTTAACACTCCAGAAACTGTTTGGGAGAAAAAAGAAATAAATAAAAAAGCTTTGATCCTCTAAGCAAACAAAGAGGGGAGAACGAGGTTAAAAGAACCATCATTTGTGAAAGGCAGAGAAGGAAAATGTAGGAAAGGTGTCTTTATTTGAACAGTTTCAGAGACTATTTGAAAGACTATTGGAAATATCAGGCACTTCAACAGCATTAAAGCTCTCTGATGAATAGGGAAAGATTGATTTCTTTTTATTGTTTCATTGACATTTTTGAGATTTTTAAGGACTATGAATTTCTCAATGATATCAGTCGATTTGACCAAGATTTTTCCCAGAAGCAGATATCCAAGAAAAGCTTACAGATTAATGCTAATACCTTGAGTATCAAGCTCAGATAAACATATTCCTAGTGGCATTATTCAGTATGAAGAAAGGAAGAAGAATCTAGTCTGGAAGTAACACCAGCTCCTGGGAGGTGGGAGATGACTTGAAGCCCAGGTTTCTTGGCCAAAGGGTGAAATGTATATTGAAGCATCCGGTTGTAGCAGCAGGGAGTGGTGTGACCCAGCAATGCCCTGTTGTCTGCTTATCTGTAGGAGATGTTCCTGCTCCCGAAAATGTCACTGATCTAGGTATTTTGGCCAGTAGGTAAGAAGGTGGAGCCAAGTCTCCATATACTCCTTTCAATCTGCCTGTCTATTCCACGTTCACCAGTTTTAAGGAAGGAAGCAGACAAATAGCTCCATTTAGACCTAGATACCTTAAATCAATGTCCAGGGAGAGGCTGCAGAGAATAATAGGGTTTCTTAGTCCCTGTGATTTCCTGGCAAGGGCACAAGGTCCTAATTAGAACTTATCCTGAAAGGGTGCAGTATCCATTAGGGTAGAAATGGACGGAAAGAGGCCTTTTTATCTAAGCTTCTTCATTTTCAAAGATTGTACACAACGTTCCATTTTCTTGAACGCAGCATTTATAGTTCCACAGATAATAACACCAGTAAAGACTTCATCTGATCCATCTCCCCCTCCAAAGGTGGCATAAACTATCTCTAAGTCTTTATTAACTAGTACTTGTTGAATGATTCCCTTAAAATCTGCAACAACAGAGATTTCACAGCCTCCTGCAACAGCACATGCCTGTACTTCACTGTTCTTAGGGACAGAAGGTCTCCAGAAGTTTGACTAAATCCCACATTTTGCAACCAAGCCTACCACTCTTGTCCTCTCTCCTATGGAAATTAGAAGCAATTTAGTACTTTCTTTTCCATTCCAGCCTTTTATATAGCAAAGGGATTAGATTTTGGCTTTTTAACATTCATTTATATAATGTTCCCTTCAGTCATCTCCTCTTGATTCAATGAAATAACTGCTTTTCTTTTAGCCGTGTGCTTTTTTTAGAATCTTGTTATTCTTGCTGTTTTCCTTTGGATCTTCTCCAGTTGCCCATTTGGACCCGTACCCAAAAGATGAGTACAGCTGATGAATGGCTTGACTTCAGTTGTCTTGAATACAACACTCCTCAAAGAAATCCTTTGTGCCATTTCTTTTTTCTGTGCTCCAAGCCTCACTCCAGACAGCATTTTGCCCAAAGAGCCCTCAGGACCCTTACAGGACCATAGTGGTGTCCTTGTCCTGTCACCTTCCAATTTGCTATATTTTTTCTTGACTGCTTCTGGTCATTTCTAGTTCGCAAACACATACAACTCCAACCAAACAATTGTCAGCCCTCCCATACACATTCACATTTCAGAAGAAAATTTCTTAGGTAGTTTGAACAACCTGTTGCCTTGTCTTTGCCAGAGGGAGCTATATGGACGATAGCTTCTGTTGGTTCAATCATTACTAAACAGAGGGATGCTTAACTGCTGCATTGTCTAGCATGAATCAGGTTTAGCATGAAACATGTTTAGCACGCTTAGCCTGAAGTGGTCATCACGATCACTAACTTCTGCTAGCAGCCTGATAGTCCACAAGTCAGAGAAAAGCTCCCTGGGAGCGTTTGTAGAAGGGAAGCCTCCAGGCCAACACCACGCATAAAATATACCAGTGAATCTTGCAGACCTGAGTGATGGATACAAATATAGGATCGGTATTCATCTGGGTATTCTAGCTATAGGTCCATGAAAAGGCAGAAGCTACGCATGCTTTCAGGATCATAACTATGGAGCAATGCATCAGGAAGTCTCAGATGAGAAGTTTGACTTTGCTGCTGGCAAACCCACACAGAGTTCATCTACATTAAGCCTGATGAATGTGGCATTAGGCAAGAGTCCAGAACTTCATGCCCCCTAGACACATTTTCTGCCTCTCTTGTTTAATTTCTCTTCTTTTATTAAGACTCAAACTTTTCCCTGGACAGCCTAGAACATATCCCAAACTGGCTAGGACACAGATAACATCAGAGGGATCCTGATGGAGCTGCCACAGGTACTTGCCCCAAAGGCTCCTTAGAGAACCCTTTGCAGCTGTTAAGTTCACACGTATGAGAGCAGCAATTACTACCAAAAAGTAGAAAGCCTCAGAAAGGAAGAAAAAAGTATTCTTAAGCATTCACTTAAGAATCTACAGCAATTCGTGGAGAACCTTAATATTTCAACAAAAAAAAAGTCCCCTCTAGCCTTCAAACTAATCAACAAGATGTTTTAATATATCTCAGTAAATTAAAACACATCCAGTCCATCTCATTAGTTCCTGTTCATTAACTTCCAAGCCTTGAATTCCCACTGAACAGGTAAGCAGCTGCTCTGAAGATTTAACTGGCCTGACTCTACCAGAGTACAAGCCACCATTACGCATGAGAGCAGTCCCTGTCCTCCACCCTCTGTCTAACTTGGTCACACTGGGACTGCTAAATAAACACTGCTTGGATGCACTCAGTGAAAAGGAAGGTTGGTCTCCATGTGAGAGAGAACTTTTTTACAGTCCGGGATACACAGACACAGGGGGTCACATTCAGGAAACCAGTGGGATGCAGCTTGATGCTTTTTCCCTCCACTGGTAACACATGGATTCAGAGTTTAGCAATCCCAAGTACTCATCTGATATGTTGTCTCTTGAACCTAGATCATGCTAAGTAAGTTAAGTACCTAAGATACACTGTCTGATCACGGTCAGCAGAGCCTAGCGTTGTAATGCCACTTGTTGGATGGTCAACAGTGTGTTCCCAAGGCCTTAAAAAACAGCTCCCTTGTAAAGAGTCATCTATATTTAATCAACAGAAGTCATCTCAGTCATATTTTAGAGTGCTGCAAGTTCTTTGCAACACTTTTTTTAAAGCACCAAGTAATAGGTGCTCTAGCATGTCCCATTTTTGTCCATTCCCATTTATAACAGTTTCCATGCCAATGATTACAATGTAATACTAATATAAGTAGTTTCAAAAACAAAAGCACAGTTGGAATCATCTGTGTTTATCTTTAGAGAGTAAGAGCTGCAAAAACGAATGGATCGAGGGGGATTAAACACTAGGCTAATAGTTTATTAGGCAACCTAAGACCGATTAAGTGTGTTAATCCATTTAATATTTTTTCTATTTGTTTCCATTATTATCCCTGCCAAAATTCTTTTGCATGTATTAATTCACCTATGTTTAATTATTTATTTATTAATAAAGGAATTCACTTGAAATGCAGGTTTTGAATCCTATAGTCCTTTCTCAAGCAAAACTTCCATGACAGCAGTAGCAGAAGGACTTCAAGATGTGACTGGAACATTCTGTACTGCTCTTTTCCTAAAATAAAACTTAAACTCTTTCAATAAGATTAATGTGAATGCATTCTCCATCTGTATTGATTCCAGGTACTCTCCATGTTTAATTAAGATATATTATTCTGCAAAACTATGCATATTTCTATGTAATGTCCTATGAAAATGGTCCTGATTGTACCTGACCCAAAAGAATTGTTCTGAAATGGATTGCTGATTAATTTTTACATTATTTTGAGATGTAATAGACTATCTCTTTGCCACATAAGTAGAGGACAGAGAGTTATTGATAGCTAACTTGATTGTCATGTCTTCCAAGTTCCAGAAAGCAATATTTTTTTCAGATCAACTACACTTTAGTATTGCCAGATTCGGGCTCCAAAAATAACCCTTGGAGGAAAGTAGACTCACCATAAAATTATTCACATAGATATTACCACAAATACGGGAAGATGAGCAACAGGCCAGGTAGCAGTTCAACAGAAATGGATCTAAGGCTACAGAAGGTCAGAAGCAGAGCATGACTCAACACCATAGTATCATATTGTTGTGAAAAAGGTAAATTTCCTACTGGGATTAATAAATAGGAATGTCTGCAAGATATGGAAAGTAAACATTATTCTCTGCTCAGCACTAGTAGGGACACATTTGGAGTATGGTGCCCAGTTTTGAGCATTATGTTTTAAGAAGAAATATAAATCACTGAGACAGATTTCAGAGAACAGCAAAAAAGAATTAGAGGTGTGAAAAAACGGTAAGGTAAGTAAGAGGCTTAAATTGTCACACAGAAGACCAGACCTCAGGAAAAGCTTTTAATGGTAAGGAGAGTGAAGCAACAGAATAAACTGCTGGGAAGCCTAGGGAGTTCCTATCACCAAAGGTGTTTTAAAACAGACTAGCCAAGGGTGAGTTAGATAAGACATAAGTTGATCCTGATTTGGGTAATAGCAAGGGAAGATCAAGAAGATTTCTCAGGGTCCCTTCCAACTCTCTTCTTCTCTAGGTGACCTGAACATCATTCAGGGTTCCTACCCCAGGATCTTACAACATAGCACTCCATATTGCAAACATCTGCCTCCCTAGGAGGCAACCTAGACATCTGCCAGCAAAGCAGAGCTTCCACTGCTTCCTTTGTGAGGTGAAGCAGAGGCAGCAAGAGCAGACAGCAACTTGCTTCTCTTGGGGAAGAGGGGAGAAAATGGACAAATTTGAGGAGCAAACAAGGTTTTCCTGCAAGAGAGAAGTAAGCTCTGCCATGCAGAGGCAGATCGTGCATGTATGCGGGGAGAGAACGCACAATAAGTCTCTGCTTAATTCACACACAGACTCGTTATGGGTGTCTATTCAGTCCCTGCTCTACTGTAGGAGCAGCAGCATGCTGCATCATCTTCAGTACAGATGGCAACGTAGTCGGTCCTGTAAAAAACATTAGCAGTCCCGCTTCTTACTGTAGGGACTGTGCGGAAGTGTATGCATCTACAAAATCTAACATTAAATGAGCTCTAATATTAGTGCAACAGAGAAACAAGAAAGGAAGGGACAATGTGACTTGCACTGTCAACTTTAAAGTCTACTCTGCATGTTCATACCCTCATATGTAAGCAATACTCTATATACGGTTCTAAAGTAATGTATGTTTTTTGAATATTTGCATAAGGAAATGAATGCAGTAAATCTATTGACGTCGTCAATGCAGAACTACTGTAACTCTAATGCTTTCTGCACTGCAGTGATGATTATGAAACTAGTAGGTATTTTATGTTATTAACTCAAGGCATCATCTTTAATAAATACTCATAAAATACATTGGCAAAAGCATAAACTGCAGAAACGTAAGTAAGAAATTTGTGGTATGTTCCCTATCATAGACAAATTGTTAATACTCTTACCCAGTAATTATTTAATCAAAAGTATACTTAAAGAAAATTTGAAATAACTGAGAGATTTCAGTTGTTGGAAATAAGGGCCCTATCTTCATGTTAATTACTGAAGCAGGGTTAGAGTATATTTTAGTAAAAGTGTGAGACAGTACTGAAATTCAAATAACTCCCTGGAGGTTTTATGGCTCATACAAAATGCAAAGAAATTCAGAAAGAAGATTTTTCAAAATTAATAACTCTTTCTTAAAGAGAGGTAAAGAATGATATGCCATCTTCTAAAAGGACAATATGTTTTGTTGTGGGTTTGTAAAAAAATGTATTATTCATATCATTGATAGAAAAGATATTTAGCCTAAATTACACTCTTTCCTTTCTGAAATTTTTCTTCCATTCAAAAACTACTGGATCTTTCATCATTCACGGCCCCTCTGCATTGACCCTGGAGAATACTGAAATATTTCTTTTATCCATCCTAAATCAGGTGAACAATAAAAAGGTATTGATTTGTCATACAGTGTAAGCAGTTCACGAATATATAAAAATTTAATTCAGGATTCCGTGGGTCAAATCCTAGACTGTGATAAATTAGCGACAAAGTCAACGGAGCTGCTCCATGTTACACCAGCTGGCAATGCTGTTCAATTTGTCAGGCATACTGCACTTCAATCATTTAATAGCTTCCAGAAATCAATAAGATCTGCAGTTTCAGGTTTTCAAATGTCAGCCTGCTTGCATCTCATACGCTTACTCAAGAAGTAGGACTTTGCAGCAAAATCCTTGCATTACAATAAAGTATTACCTTCAGGCATGCTCACTAGCCTGTCTGATTGAGACTGGATACTGCACTCTGATCCTGAGCTTGGTTGTCATCAGCGGGAAGCTGCTGAGGAGTTGATGGCATGAGAACATGAGTCATGAACATGTTATCCCAATTCCCCAACCAGAGTAAATCAGTGTAACTGCACTGTTACAAGCTCCAAGGACAGAGACAGCTTGTAAATATGGGAAATACAGGGGCTGTGCAACATGCATAAGGCTGGAAGACACAACAGGAGGTCATTCAGTGTACCTCCTGCCCCAAAGCAGAGTCAGGATTATTGTGTCATTTCTGACAAAAGTTTGATTAATTTTTTCTTGAAAACTTCTGATGGTGGAGACTCCACAGCTTTCCCAGGCAGCATGTCCCAGTGCCACATTACCTTTATGATCAGAACTTTTTCCCTAGTGTCTAGCCTAAACATTTATTTTTGCAGTTGAGTTCATTTCTGCTTTAGCTAATGACTGCAGCCAAAGTTCTCCTTTCATCCTAATTAATTTCTTACCTCCTGAACTTGCCGCAGCTTTGCTTACAATCTGGTCTGGTCACATCTGTGATGAACCTGAGACTGTTGATGTGATCTGGAAAACTGTGAGTCTCAGGCCAGTCTGTCTATGATTTCTCTAGTCTTCTGAAAGTGACCCACTTCTCAGTCTGAGACAGCTTCCAGTCTGGTGAACTGGCCATCAAGCGATGAAACACTTATTGCCACTGGAAAGACTCAAAGTAATGCTTGTGGAACAACTATAGTCCTAAGATTGGGGTTTTTTCTTTGTCACCTATTACAGGGACATTCTGTTATGATTTTTAGCATAAGAAATAGAAACCAAGACATGTTTTAGACTGTTTGTGCAATTAGTGCGGTGTGTTCCAAAGGAAAGCATTTCTTTCTGTTTTTTGGCACAATCTCATCAGTGGGGTAATGTTTCCTTTCTGAGTTGTAGCACCAAATAATCTTGTGCTCCTTAGTGAGATGACAAAATTCAGCCTGTGCAGTGTTTTTCAAATGGCACCTAGTTCTTGTTGCATGATGGTTCCAACTAATGATTAACATAATTCATTGTCATCTCTTATGCTCATTAAAGATAATATTTAGATTCTATTAGAGTAGAGGACTCAGTGTTTGATGAAGGAAATAATATTGATTTGAAAAGAAAACAGAGTGTAAGTAAAAGAGCTATTGCTGGTGAAAAGAGGTTTATGAAAAAGGTATTGAGAATGGCAGATGTGCCTATTTTTCTCTGACAATTTTTTCTCTATCAATGGACTATTGCGCTATGATCAATAAAATGTCCCAGACTGACTCAGATGGTTTAAGAGTCACTGTGCTTCCTAAGTTGATTATTGAAAAGAAAACAAATCAGTTCAAAACCTTTCCTCAGTAAACAGTTACTGGCAACACTTCATCCTCCTTGTTCATTGTTCTTTGCTAGGGCTTGGTCTTCTCTAGCAAAGTTACTTGGAGGCAGCAGCCTTGGCTAAACCTCAGGCTGGTGGGTATTTCTTCCCCAATGAGATTCACTACAGTATTTTCCTGGCCTGTGCTCAGCCTCCACTTGGTGCCAGGGCCACTTTGCTTCCCTTCTGCTGAGAGGGAGAAAAGGACCTTTTCACTGTCTGGTGGCTAGAGACATGTGCAGACTTTTCCATGCCTGTTGTCCTCATTGCTGACTGTCAGCCACGCTCCAGGGCCTGAAGCTCTCCTCTGTCTATTTCACTGCAGAACCCAGGCACACAGCTTAGTGACATCCTTCAGATGCTTCCAAGCCACTTTCCTCCCTGAAATTTTCTAAGAGTCTCCAGAGTATGGAGAGATTGTCTACCAAGTTCCTTTCTGTCTCCTGCATCTTCAGGAGCTGGTCCTCTCTAGCTTCTAACACCCATGCTGACTTTTTCAGAGTATCAGCAGAGAAGGATACCTGAAATCATAAACCAGGCTTATTTTCTCAGCTCAGACACATTCCTCTGCAGTAAAACCACAATGCACTGGAGGACCTTTGGGCCTGTAGAGAGTAAAATATGATCTGGATCTGTGCCTGGCACGTAGACAGTTGTCTCCTCGCTCTTGCCCACAAGCCTCCCACTGCCTGTAGCGCTGGGAACCTATTGCCCTGAGCCCTTGGGGTCATGTGTGACTCCAACCCGACCAAGTGTGAGGAGAGCAACTGTAGAGGATCAGTTGATTGCACAACTATGCTAATTGTTTTGCCTTTAGGTCTGAACTTCATATCACTTAGTCTCCCTGTGAACTCCTTGCAGTTAACCAAATAGTTGCATTTCGTCTCAGACACTTCAGACTTACATCACATAAAAACTTTTTCTAAGCAAGCAAGTAATTCTTTCCACTTCAAATCAAATACATGTATTTATATTGAATCCTTCTGCTTGTGATTAATACCAACAGTGAAGGTAATATTTAATGTGCGTCACATCCCTCATAAAGACCCAAACTGCCTTGACTCCCACTCAGATGTCTGGAAGAACAAGCAGTCTCTCTCTACTTCCCCTTCTGAGAGATTATCTCCCTTTCACCAAGACAGAAGGAGGTTGTGGACTTTGTGGGGGGAAAAAAAGGAGTATCTGTAACAATCTGTTGCACTTTTCACCACTTCTGTGACTACCCAGGAATCGGGACTTCTTTTGGACATTTCACTCCACAACCTCATTCTTTGTTCAAATCAAGGAAAAGAAGCATCTGAGGGTGGGATTTATCTCAGAAGACATAGCATGAAGACAGAGACAGCCACAGTGTGGAGGTCTACATCTTTAGAAAACCATACCTCGTGATAAAAAGAAAAATAACATTTTTAAAGAATGATTCAGCTGACCTATTTTAGACATCTACTATAGGAAGAGAGGAATCATGTCCAAAAATGTTTTGGTTTTTCTATAAACTGACTAAAAAGTGATCTTTGACTAACCAGATCACATGTAGGATCTGGCTGTTTGGTTAAAAGGATCTCACCTAAATGGCTAGGGTAGGACTCCAGCAGACCAGGCTCAGTTTTATCTGTGTTTCTTGCATTATTGAAATTTTAGTCAGAATTTTAGTCAGAGCCTGCTCTTTGACTCACCTCAAACAAAATGCCATGCCAGCAAGAGAGGAAAACCTGGTGCTGCTGGTTTTGCTCTGGGCTTTGCCAGATTATCCTCTCTCATTTATTTCCACAAGAGTCTGCTCTGCATCTCTTCCAAAAAGGAAATCTCTTTGCAACACAAGATCCTCAGTAGGAGGAAGACAAAATGTGTCTGATACCCTTTATTATTTGGAGATAAGTTTATCTTGCAAAGGGAATTTTCTCTCCCAGAACTCAGAGTTTGTCTTTCCACTGAGATTTAACTTGTTTACCACATGCAAACCCAACAACTTACTTATGCTGATGGGGATTTTTTGCCTTCTGAAACTTTTAGAGATGCAAAGATTTTTAAAATCTTGTCATCAAAGGACGTTACCGGAAAGATTGCTATATATACATTGTTACACCTATGCTTCCCTAAGTGTACACTGATGACCTCTGTCGGAGATTGAATATTGACAGACATGGGCTACAGAGACCTTTGCTTTAACCCAATCCAAAGGTTCTTAAGTTCCTCATGCTAAGCTGTTAGACTTGAAGTGGGAATTAATCCAGGGAAGTCCTTTTGCTTGCTTTATATGAGAGATCAAACTGGAAGGTCATTATAGCCCCTATGCCCTTAAAGTCAGTAGATCTGTGAATTAGCTATTCCTAATCTTCTGGGATGCCAAATTAAAACTGTGCTAAAGTGAGGAAAAAAAATATTATTAGAAAACCTGGCAAGCATTCAAGCCTAGGCTCACTGCTCATCTTGATCTTGTTGATTTGAAAGATTTTTCTGAAAATATTAAGTTAGTCCTCCAATAATCTCATAGTGTCAACACTCTCGTCCAATATTAAAGTATTCAAATATACAAACTCTTCTCAGTTTACATACCATGCATATGTGATAACTTTCATCTTGGTTATAATAAGGACTGAACCAACAATTTCATAAGCCAAAAACTTAACATTCTTAAACTAAAACACTGCTTCCTGTTCATAAAGCTGAGTTAGGCTCAGAGCTTCTGTGGTTTGAGTGCGGAGGAGGTTACGCTGCACAAATTAAAGCAAATACACTTCCTTCCAAGTGATGCTGTCAGAAAGTGACTTCTGCTAGACTCAAGGTTTTCACATAGAGGCGTTTGCAGTATCATAAATACCTGTTCTTCCTCCTCGAGTCAAGAGTTCCTGAGACCTCGGGTCCCCTGATTTCTTTTTTGAACACAGATTCCCTGACAGGGTTCACCAGACTTTAGTTTAGTTTAAATTCAGTGACTGGTGAGTTTAGTTCTTTCTTTTCTTTCTTTAGCCTTTGCTGTCTTATCTGTTAAAAGCTGTCACGCATTTGAAGCTCTCTGATAAAAGGCTAGACTTTGCCCCTTCTGCATAAAACAGCACGAATCTGAGTCTTATAGCCCCCAGGAGTGGATTCTCATTATTTCCCTCATGTATTCCTTTCTCCTCCTCAAAGCTACCTTTTATTCCTCCTCCCCTGCTGCACTTTGCAGTGTCTCTCATTCTGAGGTTGGCTCAATTAGAGCTAGGGGAAGTCTCTTCCAAAGCTGTCAAAGCCTCCTGGAGATTCCCGTGTGCCATAATCTTGCAAAGATTTCCTCACCCACTTGATTTCCTCCTGTCTAAGTAAGTCAGCTGACTTTAAGGTCCCAAAGACAGGACTATTAACAGGATCAGGACAAGGCCATTATAAAAGCCATCAATTGTTAGACGGGTCTGCACCCGTAGTCAGAAATAGAATCGCTTCCCTGGTATGATTTGGGTTAATATGGTTCATTCCTTTACATATTCAAATTGTCCTACTTATTAGTTCAAGATGGTCCTTCTGACTTTGAGTGGCATAACCAGGTAATAGCAACAATTACAAATACATTCCCCCGCTGAACCTCAAGAGGATGCACCATCTGCATCATTCGGTCCTTAGAGCCTGGGTTGTATTTATGCTTTGGGGTTCAGGGATTTGGGGAAATTTTTCCTCTTTTCACCACTTTATGTCCTGTCCTCATGTCTAGGGTCTATAATCCCGCTCACACACACCCTTCCATCAGTATCTGTTAAGGTGACAGAGGACTAGTTACAATACAGGTAGCCACTGGACCTGCACTGGGACTGCACGCAGCCCTGCCCCAATAGTGTTGGTCCCCAGTACTGACCTTCCAGGATGATGCTGTTGCACTGGTGGTTTTGATGATTTGGTTTTCCTTCTCTAGCACTGCATTACAGAAATCAGAATTTAGTGTTAACATATTCCTGCTGTGTTTAGGAATGTCCATTTTTGCTAATGTCCTTACGGCTGAAAATATCTCTCCAGCAGGAAATTGAAGGATCTCCACTGATTTTCACTGAATAACTTTTGAGTTACAGCATCATAAACATCAGGGAAGCAGACCAAGTTATGCTTTTGCAGCATTTGAATTCGCAAATCCACCAGCCCTAACTTTCTGGTGGTCATAGATATAGCTAAATAGACTAAGGGGGCTGTTTTCGTAGATAAGCCTTTGTTTATGTCTCATCAGGTTGTGTATTTACTGCTTAAATCAGTCAAAAAATACTTACAGAACAAGGAAAGAACTCTCCTTATGACTAGGTCCAAACTGTTCTTAAACTGTTCCAGTCCAGAGTTAACATATTTTTAAAATAAATCCCAACTGTCAATGGATGACTAGAGGTACAAAACTCATGTCTAAAAATTATTCTCTTCTAATGTCATGTCATGTTAAAAGAAATCTGTGGTATTAGGCTAGGCATTTCATAATACTGGACATCTGTCTTTGACAAATCAGTATGTCATATTCAAGCAAAACAGCCTTAGGAGAATATTAAGGATATTCCTGGTCTTTTTAAAAAGAGCATAATGAATTGAAAGTGTTATGGTCATGTTTTCCACAAATACAGATGAGCAAGCAGCTAAAGATTATTAAGATGACATCAAAGACTATAATTTCATAAAGTTTTATCCATAGCATGTATCATACATCTGAGCTTTGCTATTTCAATGTCCCCCTCCATGATTTACTCAAAGATGTGGATTTTGCCTAATTGTTCCCATAGATCATGCGTATTATCTGGCCAATTAACATTCTTTTTCCTAGAGGATTTTTTGGTTTAGTTTGGTTCGGTTCTGAGACTTGAGAAATGCCATAGATTTTAAGCAGAGCAGACAACCTTTGAACCCCAATCCAACTGCTAGTTCTCCATTGGATATTCAACATAAATGCCTTGCACAGACCTGCCACAGAAGTGAACAGCAGCTCAACATGCAGCAAGTGAGGAATACAGACAATGCCGAGGAGAAAGCTGGCTGTTGTTCGCTGCTGACGAGTTATTTTTAGCTCACAGACTGTTATTCCACAGAGTAAACTCAAGTCAGGTAAAAGAAAATGCACTTTGCAGGCTCATCTGCATAGAGCACTGGATCAATCGGAATTTTCAATACCTTTAATGCGCTCATATTTTTAACACTTGGCTGGCGATGTTGTGTCTGGCTGATTGCTGTGGCAAATCCAGCAGAACTTGTTCTATGGAGCAGTCACGCTGTTGTATAATAAAATACCCCCAAAATTTACATTATGCTAAAATAGGTGCCAAGATCATTTAAAAAGAGCTGGCTAGCAACTTGCAGAAGCAAAGGCTACGTTTATATTGTTGCAATAAAAGTGGCAATCAGCACTTTCCCCTCCCTAACTGCGTCTTGCTGGCCCCCAGCTTCTTTCCCCTGTCATCAAGGGCGAGGATAAGATTTCAGGTCTCCCATTTCTCAGAGCAAAGGGCCATGACTCACATACCAGGTTGGAGATTTAGGCCACGGTCTAAATGTCCAATTCCCAATGATCAATTTAGCAAGTCTGACTTCAGTTCTGCACTTTCTGTGTTATTTTCTTTGGGCAATGACGGTGTCATTGTCATTGTCAGTGTCAATGACTGTTGCCATCTAGCTTCTCTGCCTTTCAATCTTTCTTGATATAAGTGTAGGTGGTCCTCCATTAACAAGGGCGTTTCCATTTAAAAAAAAAAGGCCATGGGAATCTTGATCCCTTTTCTCTTGTGTTGAGTTCAAAAATATTCCTTTTGTACCAGTGGTTTTCATTTTTTTTCTCATTGCTGAACCTTTCCTATATTCCCTTGTAGATGTAGATTCTGCTGTAAGTGTATTGGCATTAGGGTTGCTTTTCTCACAAAAGTAGAAAATCATGGACGTCAGAAAAATAGTCCTTGGACCCATGCAGATTCACAGACCACAGGCTGAAAACTGCAATTTTACTGTTATTGGGAGATAGCATTTAAAAAAAAAAAAACAAACCAAAAAACCTTACTTTAAAAGCCGTCTCTGGGCTACCAGATCACACAGTGAAAACCAGTGTTTCCAACAGATTGCTGGCTAAGGCTTTGGAAGAGCAGACAATTACGTGGATTAAGTTTTTCTTCACCTAAGTGCTTTTCCACAGTACTTTCTCCTACGTTATCCCATGTGAACCCATTGAAGGGGAATTTTGCACTCTTGGCTTCCCAGGAATGCATCTCTAACCCAAGGATCTACCCAACTCATCTTTGCGCTATAATTACCAAAACCAACATTGGTACTATTTATGCTGAAATATATTAGTAGAAACATATCTCACCATGATGACAAACCCTACTTGTGTTCTTAGTTCAGCAGGTAGCTCTCATCATTTTCCCAGTACCCTAGCAGCTACATCTCCACAATGCCTATGTCCTGACACATAAGGTATTCTGGGTTGTGATTGCTGGGTGGGGTGTCTTGTGCATTTGTCCAGTTTATGCTCCAAAGACGGTGTCCAGCTCTCATTCTGTTGGTTCATTACTGGACAAAGTGAAGCAGATCTCCCTTTTCATACAAGTGTGATCACTTCCCACGTCACTTCTTGTCAGCTCTTTTCAACCTGTTCAAGCAGATGAATAAACTGTTCGTGAGAGGGCAAGGCTTCTCTAGTTTGTTTGCCTGCTTGAGGATTTTTGGCAGCTATTCTCAAACCTCTGTGTGATATTAGCTCACACAGGTAACTTCCCCTTAGGCTCATGCAGGTACACAAAATCTTTACAAAGATGATACATAGGTTGTTGAAGCAGATCCTGAGCATCTGGTACAACTATGTAGGTCTGCTTCCAACACCTCACATCTGGCAGAGACTTTCCAGTGCATCTAGCAAAATCCATGAGCTGTCTCTGTATTATTAAACAAATAGAAACGGTCTCATCTCCATTTCAGGATATCAGAAGTCACAAATAACTCCGCTAATCCTAGTCATGCCATAGTGATCTTAAGCCATTTAAAAAAAATGTCTTGGAGAAGGAGGAAGCTCCAAAGCGTAGCAGTTGGAGGGGTTAGAGATATTGCCTATGTGAGACTAATTAGTCTTCTCCAGTTAAGGGAGAGGCAGGGTCTTCAGCTCCCCCTTTTTCCTGGATTGTGATGAATCTGTCTCCCTTGAGGTCTCTGCCTCTCTGCACTGATGAGAGAGGGAGTTCTGTGACATACATAGCTAGGCTCCAGTTCTTTGGATGATTAAAATTAAATAGGATTAAATTCACCCGTTTTGCTTATTTTTTTCACCTATTGTATCAACTGGGAATAATTTGCTTAACCTTTCTTCTCAGTAGCAGTTTGGAGGCATTAATTTTTTATCACTTTTAAGTTTCAGATTTTTTAGCACAAACTACGATATATGTTACAAGTGGAAATATTATGACATAGTAGGGACTTCACCACATGCTTCAGTTGTTTTTATACCTGTTATTGCTGTGCCACCTTAATGCAATTTTCCATAGACTCCTGTGTTATTAACCTGCATTCATCATTTATATCCCTCTCCCGAGTCTTGTTGTAACGCTCTATATAAGAAGATAACCAAATTACAGATACAGGAATTAATTGTTGCCTCATCGGAGGACCCCAATCAAGGGATTTTAGGAACATTCGTTGGAGTGAAGCAGCCCATAGGCCATGCTGATGGGAACAGTAGGAAGAAGGGTTGAACAGAATTGGAGAAAATGGTAAAAAAGAAAATGCACAGATTAGGGCAGATATGAAAATGGAATCCAGGGAAAGTGACAAAATAACTGCAGACCTCCAAGGAATGAGGCTTTGGAAGCCAAATGTTAAATACTCCTTCCAGCAAAGTTTGCTCCCTGTTGCTCACACAGCCTTGTCTACAAGCCGTGTCACCTCTGCCGAGCTCATTAGACAGCTCTGCCTCTTCTTTCTCTTTATTTCCCTGCCCACCTAGGATCAGGCATAGAAATCCCCGCTCGCTCCAAAAGGAGAGGGTCAAAGTGGCTCGACCCTTCCTGGCAGACCCTTGCCGGCCCCTGGTCCGGCCCCATCTCTACCCCAGGACAGCTGCCCAAGGTTTGGCAGAACAGCCCTGGAGGAGGGCAAGGAGAGCATGGGGAAAAGGAAGAAGGACCACAGTGCCAAAAAGGAAGACAGTGTTGGAAGAACAGTAGAGAGAGGAGAAAGGAGGCACAGAAGGGCGAAGTGAGTTCAGAGAAATGTGAGGGCACATCAAAATGACTGTGTATATTAAAGAAGCATATGGTGCCTTGAACCCCAGGGGAGCTGTGTTGTGCTACAGTGGGTAACGACACAAAGTAACAGACTGTCCCTTTCCCTGAAAATCATGTGGTTGAAATGGATAAAATACATCAGAAGGGAGAGGAGCGACTGGCACAGTGTCCAACAGGACCTCTGCATCAGAGCCACCGGGTAGCACCCAACCTCACCCCGGCCAGATGTGCCAGCAACGAGGCACTGCTTCCCTCCAGGAACACAGCAAGACAGGGGAAAACCCGGGAAATAGAAGACAGAAAACTGTGATGAGGCAGAGGGTATGAAAAGGGCAAGGGAAGGATGCAAAGTCTGGCTCCAGAGAGAGTCAGGTTTGCTAGCCTGACCCCAAGTGTACACAGAGCACATGAGAGGGTGAGAGCATGACTGAGTTCTTTGCTTGGAGCAAAAATAGTGACTGCGAAAGAAATGGGAAAGAGGCAGGCAGACACAAAAGAGAAGAAAGCTGGGGAAGAAAGGAAAAGACCGTGAAAACACTATCCTCAAAACCAAGGCAGACATGCCAGCCGTATTAATTTCCAGTGCAAATGCCCTTCCTCCGCTGCAGCTCAGTGAGGGATCTGAACGCAGTTAAGTTTAAGTTGTGGTTTTTTAATAATAACAAAAAAGCCAATGCCAAGAAATAAAAGTCAAAGGCTCAGCTTAATTCTGCAGGAGGAACATAAGGAGAAGCTTTGTATGGAGGTGAATGTATTCTTTGTCTAAGGAAGAGATTTGTTGGTGGTTTCAAGCAATTTCAGTGGTGGAGCTGATAATCCTAAAAAACAATCTCTTCTTTTATGTTGTACGGTTATTTTTTAGCCACAGCTATCAATCAGACCACTTTTTAAAGAAGGAAAATGTCAGTATCTCTGCTCTGTAGAGGCAGCACACGGAGGTGAAACAACTCACCCATAGACAGCCACCATCAGTAAGGACTCCCATCAACAGGGTCCCAGCCTGGCCCACGCCTCCTCTGTGTCCCCTCTGCAAGGTCTGGGGGGCTTTGGTGTTGATCTGCTGGCATGACAGTCAGAAAAAGGCCCGCACCTTATTCAAAACCACAGGGTAGGTGCCCATTTGCCTTGACTGCTGTGTGACCAAAGGAAAGCGGTCATTTCTATGCCAGTGAGCTGAAGCAGATTATGGGAATATATATTGGACACATGCACTGGAATAACTAACTGCACGGGTGGAATTCAGGTTTTTTGGCTTGATTATAGTCATTCAGTGTATGACTGGGGGGAAGCATTTTATGCTTTGGACAATGATATCTAAAGTCTGAAATAGGTACCCCTCTGTTTAATTTTTGTCGTGTGGATAGAAATTAAATCTACACATAATAGCAGCCACAACAATAACTGGAAATTAGGAAGATGTTTCCCCCACTTGTAAAAACATAACCTCTACAAACTCTCTTGTACCTTCCCCTGCAGCATCTGGTGCTGGCCACTCTCTGACACAAGATGCTGTTCTGGATTCATCTTGGGTGCAGTCCAGCCTACAAATGTCTGTGTTCCTAAATAAGTTGTGAAGTATTCTCACATTCTGCTTCTCAGCCTGTACAGAGAAGCCCAAATAAAGTATAATCTTCTCCTTCGAGAAATCTCACATTACATACTTTCTTATATTCTAACGCAAAATTCCTTTCAATGCTCTCTTCAAAGCTCTGGTACTCCCGACAATGGTTTTGTAATGTGCTTATCAAGGCTCCGCTTTCCCAGTGGAGAGCCACGGTTAATTACTACAGTCACAGAGTGTTTGCAGCAGTGGTTCTTAAACAGCCTACCATCCTCAAAGGTGGCCAGTTGGTTCATTCTTGAAATGACCACCTAAAATAACAGAGTTGGTAGAGATGCTCCAATTGTTTTGCAGATTTTAGTATGGGATTATTTATCACCTTTCCTACTTCAAATCTGCAGTTTGTTAGACCAGAAACACAGAAACAGGAGATGAAAACACAGCTTTTGAATCTGAATTCCAGGGTCCCGTGGGAAAATGTTTCTTTTTGTGCTACAAATGGAGGATAGATGAAGGAAAGGTTTTTGTTTAGAAACCAGTGGAACCAGATTGGTGCATGGATGAAATTGTTCATTTTCATTATCTCTTTAAATTCAGATCAGTGTTCTTTTAATATACTTTTTGGGATCGTGTCTTTTATCACATGCATGTAGTTTGCTTCGCAGAAGGGAAATGTCTACGTTCCTTGACTGACACTGTTTCAAACAAACTACATAATAAATAATCAGCAATCACACTTCATTGTGGAAAAATGCACTGTCCCAAGGCTCCAGCAGGCAGAATTCAAGATGTGAACCACAACATCTAAAGAGCTAATGGGAACAGATGTGGCCAGTTGTCTTTGAGGGTCAGGCACAGAGCTGCTGTCCTGCGTAAGAATCTGGTAGATAATGGATCCAACCTTGCAAACAGTGGTGAGCAGCCTGAGCTTTCAGATAGTTCTGTGGGAATGATGAGGGAAAAATCAAGTCCACATAACCAATGGTCTTAAGCAGAAATAGCTTTAACAGAATTCTTAAGCTGTGGATTTCCAGAAGCTGGGAGCTTTATTAGAAAAAAAAAATCACTAAATGTTTCCCAGTTCTTGTATTTTGTGTGCTTCCGTACCATTTAACGAATTATGTAACGTACAAAGGCAGAGGACAAAGAAAAACAACCAAGCCTCTAAATCCATATAACAAGACACAGCAGAGAAAGCAATCAGCTGGATTCATCATCTTTGGTTCATCCAATTTACACCTGCTGTAGGGCTGACCCTTGTAGGAAAATAAATACCTGGCAGCTATTGTCCAGTCACGTTAGGTATTACATTCCCTTCCCACAGACCACCAGTGGCCAATACATTGATTTTACAATCAGTCCAAAAGCAAAATCTTTAACACCATGTTGGATTATTACCCCAGCTTTGACTCAGGGAACATTTCCTCTAGCTCTCACGTTTTCCTTGGAGACCTCTCCATCTAAGCACAGACCAAGCTCAACCTGCTTTAGCTTTTGAAATATGACAAGGTAATAAATCACAGCTGTGGGCGAGCGGGGCAGCTGTGTTATTGTAGTTTAGCAGGAAGGCTGCCATACAGTGCCATGACAACTTCCCACTTTGCTCTCTGCGGGCAGCGGTGTGTATGTCCAAATCGTACCCTGAGGTCAGTAGACAGGATCCCTCCTGTGTGCCCACACCCCGAGGGGTGATGGGGAAGGGATACAAGTAGCAGGGACACAGTTGCAGGAAGAGATTTTCAAAATTAACCTGGATGTTGCAGACTTCTCAAACAGGCCACAGAACTCTATAGAGAGCACCCTCCATAGATAAGCCCTTGTCTCAGGTGTTGGAACCTGTCTCCTGCCCTGTCATCCTGCAGGCTGGAGGCAAGCAAGCAGTAAAGCTCGGTGTTCAACAGCACTGCACTGCAGCAGTGGACAAGTCCCATGAAGGAGTCCCCATGTTCAAGGAGGCTACAGCAGGTGCATCTGCTGCCCACCCCAACAGACCTTCCTCTCCCACATAACCCAGTATGCGTTGTGCTCCTCCCAGCACACCTCACACCATCACACTTTTGTCGAGAAATAAGAAACTGGAAATTTGGTGCCAAACACTGGAGGAGTCATTGGATGACTTTCAGATTAGTTTAGGGGATTTTTGTCCAGCAGATAAGAGGTATTAAACAGTGGAGTCCAGCCCCACAGTTGCTTCACTGCCAGGCTCATCACAGCAAGGCTGGGGACTCAGTCTCTAGCCGGCAGACCAGCTCCCTGCTGAAAAGAGGATCCTTTTCCAGGCACTTGCAGCCAGTATACAGCTGCTATGACAGTTTTGAGGGAAATCTGGCCCTCTGCTGCCAGCAGCAATTTATGCACATTTGCAGGTGTGACACATTTGCTTCACATGACCTCTGGGAAGGCAAAAGCATTGCCCCAAAAGTGTGTCAGTGATACCACTTAGCACTTACATTTCCTACTTCAAAGTGTTCTACCAACATTAATGAAGTGAGCTTTAAATTAAGAGCTGTAAACACCCTAATAACATGAAAATATTGCCCTGGAACAAGTATATAAGCAAGAAGGCAAGAAAGCTATGATAAAATGAAAATTTTTTTTTTTCTTTAATGAGCTGGCTTTGCCTAATCTATTTTAAATGCAGCTCATCTGTTTAGCCAAAACCCTCCAGCCATTTCTTGATAGTACTGTACTGTGGAATATAGCAACTAGGGATGTAAAATTTCAATTCCTGTGATGCTGGTGGCCTGGGAGAATATAGTACTCAATTTAGGAAGATCTTAAATTACTTCACTTATCACTCCAGACTATTTTTCTAGATATGTAAATGTATGGTACAGAGTCCCTCAGAGAAAGATTCAGCCCCTGTTTTGAGGGGCTGAGGGAGTCAGCTGAGATTTGACTGGGAGCTGTAGACAGTCAGAGGTGCAATTTTCTTCTGAAAGCATCATCAGGACGCAAGTAACTGTGAACTGATCAGATAGGTTTGAACAAAGCAGGCAAAATTGCCAAATCCAGGCATCTCTTAAGCTAGTCTCCCATTGTTTTTAATAGGGTTAGGATTTTGCCTGCTGGACTGAATTCCCAGCTCTACACTGAATTTACTGTGGTAGAAATCCCTTAATCTCTCTGTGCTTCCTTCTCTCTGTGCTCTTTCCTATCTCCTCATCTGTGGATAAGGTTGATACTAATGTCTGCCTCCATGGGTGTTAGGAGAACTAATTAACTGAGCTTTCAGGGAAATTTCAGCAGCAAAGGCAAATTTCTCACCCGGAGATGACACATGTACACACACACGTGTATAGATGCAGATATTTGTGTGTATGGAGATACAGATATATATTTATGTATAAATAAAAGCCATACCTATCACCTGCCAGACCTTTCTCAATGTCAAGGCTCTTCTTCTGTTTGCCTTGTCTTTCTGTTACAATCCCGCTATTTTTAAATGCTGGGCTTTATTCCAAGTCAGTGTGGGAATGTCAGGCAGGTAGTTGTTAAAAAAAAGAAAAGCCTTTGCTTTCTCTTTTTTTAATAGCATTTTTGTTCTGTAACCATTGTTCCTGCCAGTCAGAAAAACTGCTTGGTTTTTAATGAAAAATCCGAACACCAACAAATTACAACCCTCCTTTTCAACACAGACATGCCCTTTGAATTTAATTATGCCTCAGGCAATGCATTATAACAGACATGTGATAAGTGACACCAAAATCTTACAACAAACACAGCAAATATCCCCCACTGGGCAAAAATAATTCAGTACCAGATTGCCTGGTTTGGTACCAAGTCACTCAGGGCCAGAGTCTAACTGATTTACCCCATCTGGGCTGAGGTGTTGCAGCTTGGCCCCGCTGATGCCAGGACAGCTGAACCCCTTTGTAGTCACCGAGGGTCCGCTCACTGCGCGCTCCTCCATCCTCAGCTCTGGCAGGAGGGAATGGCTGCAGGAAAACATTAACGCCGAGGAAGGGGTGGAGGACCCCGCTCTGGGACAGGGACATTCCTGGTGGGGTGATTCAGAGCACCCAGCGGGAGCCGAGAAGAGCCAGGGGCAAAGGAAGCAGAGGAGTTTGGGAGGTTTCCTTTCCTCCCAGAATAATTTCTCACAAGCTGTGTCAACTATCCGCAGTTAAACAAATACTCGAAATATCAACATTTCCCGTTTGGAGGGAGAGGCAGCACCAGTTACCTTCAGTTTTGTTGTCTTGGGAGCCGCAACAGTCAGCGAGAGGAGACTGCCGGGGAGTTTTCTGAATGTTCACGGAAGAAAATTTCCTTTGAAAACAAACACCCACAGCCCTGCCTGTAATGCAATACCAAGGTCAAACTCTGTCCTTTGCAGCCTTCTGGATGCTAACATGGGATAATGCAATGCCCCTGTGTTATATAGACCCTCTGTGATGACCAGTGACTCCCAAGCAGCAGTAGATCTGTTTGCCACCTCTTTGGTGGTGCTGGTGGCTCACAGTGGTCAGGTCCGCTTATTATCAGGATGCAAAGTTTTGATATGTATGGGGAGACAAGAGTTGCAGATGGCTCCTGACTGGTGGTGGGCAAATATCAAGACAAATTCCATCTAACCTCAAAAGTCATAAGGCTATAAACACAAAATGAAGCAATTGCAATCCTGCCAGAGAAATTCATTCTTTCAAAGTGGCTGCGTTTGACCTGGTGTCTGTCTTTCATCCCCTTTCTCTTCTGTACAGGTACCTTGGCTCACTGACATTTTAAAAGCGGCAATTTTTTTTAATTGTATATCAGATACAGCTGCTCTGGGTCTGAAGACCCTTGCTCATGTCAGAAAACTGGTTCCCTGCAGTGGTGCAGCTCTCTTATGAGCTTCTGCAGCAACTCTTTTCACTGAAATCTTAAAGATGAAAGACAGATAGTGTTTTATAGAAGAGAGGGTTGGGACGCACAATCAAGTTATTGCGGTTTAATGTGTTTCTGTGCAGCAGCTGAGCCACACCAGCCAGCTGGGTTCACACCTTCAGCTTGCGGTAAATGCAGGATTTAAGCGACACATGTTACCATGGCCTGAGTTTGTCTCTGGTCAGATATTCACAATAAATCATTCACTTCCTTGAGCACAATAACTCCATCACATAACTGAGTCCTCCAGATACTTGAATGTTTAATTCCTGATTTCACCACTAACTTGCCCTGCAACCATGGGTCGTATCACCCCCTTAGGTTTCAAACTTCAAGTGTAAAACGGATATAACAGGAGTGTTTACTCAAAAGGGTATTATAAGGACAAATACAATAAGGCCTGTGAGGTGTTGAGATATCCTGAATACCTCAGCTGGCCTGAGGGACATTTTACACACACCGTTCTGCTAAGAGGAATCAGAACAGCAGTGCTTTGCTTTTAGTCATTCACAGTGCTCCGCGCTATTTATACAGCTGTGGAGCTGCCAAATGATTCAGAGTCTTGTCTTTTGCTGCAGTAAATAGAAGTCAACGGGGCTGCGTTGTTCTACAGGAACTGAGAAGCTGGACTGCTTTGTTGCATGTTTTAGTGCGAACCTGCAAGTCACAATTCTTGTACCAAAATATTTCCAAGTGTATCTCCTTTGAAAGATGAAATTTTGGGAACGGCCGTCATATATCCTGCATAAACAATATGAAGGATAACATCAAACATTTGGAAAGTGTGCAAGAACACCAAAGGGAAATATGGTGATTTACTGAGCTTTAATCAGTTCAATATAATTCCATGAATTTTACACTTAAAGGACTCAGATTGCTGTAACCGTTACCTGTGAATAAAGCTTGCTTTTGGCAAGTGATAATTAATTCTTAAATCTTGGAAGCTTCTGAGTTTCAGAGACCCCTGAGTACATTTATATGAAGATTAGACATTGTTTCTTTTCTCCTTTTTTCTTTGAAGTCTTTTCTTCAAAGATTGCAGCTCGTTGTTCAGACTGCATAAACCCTCTCTTGACAGACCGCTTTTCTCTGCGCTCGCAGAGGCTTTGGGTCTGACTCTGCCCTCCCTTACTCCGCTCTGCACCCCACCGAAGCGTATAGAGAGATGTCAGCATCACGTCACTGTGAGCGAGGAGGAGAATCAAGCCCTTTGCCAAATACATCAAGTCAATTGCTCACCCCCTGTGGGGAAAATTTACCACATAACAACGCAGTAATTGATATTGATGGTGCATGTTGTTCACATTTCATTTTTTTAGACACTTGTTTTCAGGGTTTTGAGAAGTCAGGTTACAGTGATCAAAGGTCAAAGCCTTAAGTTCCCTGTAAAACAACTTCCCCAGGGCTATGCCTGATGTGGGAAGAAATTAGTGGTGAAATTTATACAAGGCACGTACCTAAGCTAAAAAAGACCAAAGAAGTTAAATTACAAGAGTGAGAGTCTCTTCTTATTTACTTCCCTATGAATTGTAAACAACTGCTCTGATGTTGAAGGAATGACCTCCTCCCCATTTTTAGCTGGAGTAGGAAGTGTTTGGTCCATAGCAAATGCAGCTGAAATCTTATGTTCACACCTTAGATGAACTTCTTACTTTTCTCTGCTCACACTGTGCTCTTCTTGATCTTGTCATGAAAAAATATTTTACAACTTCTTTTCTAATGAAGAAAACCAACCTTGCAGTCAAGGAGAAGTGTTTGGTTTGGGGTTTTTTTTTCTCTGCTGGGGAACTGCTTTCTGTCAGGTCATTATAGGGGAAAGGAAAGGAAAGGAAAGGAAAGGAAAGGAAAGGAAAGGAAAGGAAAGGAAAGGAAAGGAAATGTTCATATAATCCAGGAATTCATTTTTTTGACAGCTTGGGATAAATGACCCCCATTACTGAGAAACTAGAAAACCATGGTGCCACCTTTATAATTCAGAAACCATAAGAATGATTCAGTTATATGTACAGCTGAACTCCAGGGTCTTAGTGTTAAACAGTACAAGTTTTCAAATATTCCTATTGCTGCCAGTATTCTCAGCTGTGCTCCCTCAGTGGACCCTACATGACTTGTGTGAGGAAGTCACTGCCGAGGTAAATAAAGGTTGCACCATCCAGATGAATTATTGTAAATTAAGTTTCTACTCAATGTAATCACAGTAATGTCCAAGGACATTAGGAAAGATCAAAGTGTTCTACGTCTGGCCAAAATTGGCACCTTTCCATTTGACAACAACACAGTTTCAGCCAAATCACTGCAAGTCACTGCAGAATCCTTCACACTGAAAATACATGGCTGTATGTTCACTGATGCAAGTGGTACTTAATTCACACAATGTCTTGCTCATTAGCAGCTATCTTTAAAAAAAGTTTATCATTAAACCTCTGTTAAGCATGAGAAAATAGAAGTACCAGAGAAGTGAAGTGTCTTGCTCAAGACATCAGGGCCAATGACAATCAGGAGTGGAGCCCAGAGCACTCACACATCCCATCTTCGAACCATCCCTTTTGTTACATTGCTTCCTGATTTAGTGTCCTAACTGGTCCATTCATGCTCAGTCCTTCTAAACACTCTTGAGAGTTTGCTCTCATGTCATTTCATAGCTCACAACTTGATGAAGGAAAGACTTCTAACTCTTTGTTATGAGTCTCTTTTTTTCCCAAAAGTTCAATGCACAGACCTGAAATTTTGGGCCACTTCGTGAAATTGGCACTGCAGGCACTATATGCCTCCATCACCCACCCTGAGCATGGACAGCACTGCCCTGTGGTGGCCCAACATGCCAGACACGCAAGTGGAACTGCACTAGGAGACTTCTCTCCAGGGGCCACAGGCCAGATGACAAAGAGCCAAGAGAGGAGGTTTATAGCTGAATATCTTTGCGCAAGAGAAAGCAGGCCAAAGAATACAAAATGTCGGCAGAGGGCATGTTGCCCTTGATTGAGTGGCGAAGGGCCCCCGCTGGCTGGAAACCCAGAATTAACAACAACAACAACAACAAGAAAATTAGTGAGGCTTGCCAGCTGGGGAGAGACATCTGGCTAGTGATCAGAGGGACCTGTAAGTCAATTAATCCATCTCCGAGCTGGATTAGCACATTGAAACATGCTTCCCTTCACTGCTGCAGAGGGACCTGTTGAATGAGCTGTAAAGATGAATGGAACTAAAGAAATTTCACTTAGATGAAGAAAAATGGCTCTGAAGTAGTGGGTGGGTGGTTTTTACATGCCTTATGTGCTGCAAGAATTAATCACAACTCAGGGAATTTAGGGCATCGAGGAGCCATTTGGATACAAAAGCTCTTGAATTTAAGATCTGATGGATTTCAAATTTGCATCTAGACATCTGCCTAGTTTTTTCTCATGCTTATAGCATATCCAGGACAAAAGATATTGCAAACACAGATTAGGATAAATAACTCTTTCAGTCCATTTTTCCCCAACTGTGTTACATCAAGTTACCATGTATGTCTCCACAGAAGCTATTCCTGGGCTCTTTTGTCATTATATGGAATGGCAGGACTGTTGCTCAAGGACATCATCCTGCATGTGGCCTGAAGAGACTGAGACTCAGTTTCCACCTTCTCTGTCATTGCACATCAATGGGACATGGTCTCCTTAGATACTTTTCAGATCATCAGAGATAGGTTTTGAAGGGACTTCTTTGTCACTGATTTGAGTTCCTGCTGTCACGAGCCATCAGGTCATATAATCCCTTCCATGGACTTCTTAAGCTCCCTCTTCAATTTTGATTTTTTTTTTCTGTTATTTCTGCTGTCAGAAGGCTTTTCCAAAACTTCATTCCTCTGCTGTTTAGAAACTTCTTTATAATCTCCAATGTCCATTTATTCAGGACCAGGTTACAGCCATTTGGTCTTGTGCCAGAAATGTCTTTTAGTCTCCTCCCTCCTGAGTACACAGCCCCCTGAGGTATCTATGGATAGCTGTCAAAAAGTTCAGCTTTCCTTTTACTCAGCTAAATAAGTGAAGCCACATTGCTGTCCTCCCTTAAAACAGGCTCACCGGTCCCCTGGTTATTGTAGTAGTCCTTTTCTGCACCTATTCCTATTTCAATTGTTATTTTCACGATAATACATGGATTATACACAAGTTTTAAACAGTATCCTGTGCAATGGCACCAACACCGCCTTGCATCTACAGAAAATACCCTTTCTGTCTATATCCTGGATGTTGTATTCACTGATTGGGTGCTGCATGCACCCAAGCAGTACCCACTGTTGTTTTTAGCAAAGGAACTTTCAGCTTGAGGAAAGTATGAGGAATTTCTGGTACCACGTGAAGTTTAACACTGGAGACCTCTTAGAAAGAGACACACAAGTTTTCTCATCCAGGAGGGGATGCCCAGGAACAATCTTGATGCAGCTATTAGCAAAGCAAATTCAGTGCTAGGATGCATCAGGCAAGATTTCTCTAGCAGAAGTAGTGAGGACTGTGTTTGTGTATTACTAATAAGCTAAACAGTGTCAGTGAAAAGTCCTAGACAATATAATCTGATTGCCCATACTGAGAAATTGCTGGAACAGTCCCTGGCATAGTTCTGACCTGAGTCACAGAGTTCTTTTGGGACATGACACTGTCCCAAATAATTCCTAGACATGGCTTGGGACTTAGCACATGATGGGGACCATTCACCATATACATTTTCAATGTGGGCACCCTGTTTTAGAGCCTGAAAGAGGTTAGCTGTATGGGTGCACACCACTGTGGGCCTAATGATCTCATTGCCTGAGAACGGTCCCACGTAAATTTAATTTATGAGACTAGACATAGCAATTGACACTAGTGTACAGCTCCTCACCTGAAGGACTGTGCACAGTTCTGATCATCCATATTCATGATAGAGAAGCTCAAAGGTTGCAACTACAGCTCTTAAACTGTGACAGACACCAAAATATGATCATCCATACCATAGTCCCTGGCCCTTGAGTTTTGGCTGAGGTAACTCTCCCAAGACAACTCCTGAGAAGAGGCTGGAGACTATCTCAGCCCCAGCAGCATTCGCAACAGACCCCTGGGATGTGACCATCCAGTTCTGGAGTGCCAGACATTTTAGCTGTACGGGCACAGCACAGCTGTGCCAGGTGGTGTCTGGACCAGAGAGTGGTCCATGACCCACTCTATTTGCTAAGATAATTGCAGACAAACTGGATCAGATGTAGCAAGCGGCTACTGGGGTGATCAAGAGAATGCAGAATTAACTCTATGAGAGCAGGTAGAACAGATTTTGAATGCTTTTGAAAAAATCCCCTTTATACTCAAAGAGAGTTTTATGTACAGAAACTGTCCACAGCCCCTGAGAATTTGATCCTCAATTCTTTTAACTGGAGCATCCCAAATGATTTCAGCTGTCATATGTCATGTCTGAGGACAGTGAGCTTTGACACAATATGTACCTTCAAACGGATGCAGCACTTCTCTGGGAGGCAATGACAATTGCTGACCATGATTTCCTTCCCAATAAATATGAAAACTCCACAGGCAGCAGTCAAAAGAAATTTACTCTCCTTTAAGACATTCCATATGAATCCCCTTTTTTCCTCTGTCCCTCTGCTATCTGTCTTGTCTCTCAAGGAAAGTGCCAAAGTGGATAAGTTCAGGGCTTACCCCTCTGAAAGACAAAGGGGCCTAGAGTAATGAAAGCCCAAAACCATGAACATCTGTACGTAACTAGGGTCATATCAGGTTTGCAGATATGTAGTCCCTATTACTACTGTGTCACTCAGTGTCCATTGCCAGCTATTGACTGTTATCCAACACAGACAGTCCCAGAGAGAGAGGGAAGGACTCCCTCCTGGCATGTGTATAAAGCCTACTGCACTGAGTGTTTTGCCTCGTTAGGACTCCTAGTTATACTTACACACTGTTTAAACTACATTATTTGTTGCAAATTCAGGTATCTCATCTGAGGAACGAGGGAGGGGATGAGAAGCACTTATCTGACTTTTTCTTTAAGTGCAAAGGAAAGACTCAAACCTGGTCTCCAGTTTGGGACATGTTCAGACCAGAGGTCTAACAATGCAAAACCCTCTTTGTCTGGGGACAACCATCAGTTCTTCCTTCTCTGATGGTGTCTGAGAAGAAGCAAGTAAAGTACGTGCAAGTTTTTTGGAGAGGAGAGAACACATGCAGAGAGGGATCAATGCCATGGACTACAAGGATGTGGAAGCACCTCCATCCACTTCCCTACAACTCTGAGGAAGGCATCTCAGGACTAACCCAGCCGGTGCCTTGTCCCTCCCCACCAGCTGCAGGCACTCCCTGCTCCGTATGCCACCAGTCTGGCTTCTCTTCTTGGGCTCCTGATTTTTGCTCTGTGCATGTGCAATGACACATTGAGCACTGTGAACTAAGAGCCAGTGGCTTAGGACTTTTGTTACAGGTGCTTCTCAAATATGTTTATTCACTCATTTCCTCCCCCCCCCCCCCCCCAATTAGCAGCCAAATGCTGCTAATTTTTACAATTTTGAGATACCTATATACTCCTCAATTCATTCATTTCACAGTTGTGTTCTAAGCAATGTATCTTCTAAAACCTTTTGATCCATAAATCAAAAAGTAATCTAATGAAACAAGTGATCATAAATAGATATATATGCTTGAAAATAAAAATTTTAACATGAAATGCAGGTAGATTAAATAGAAGAAAATCTGAATTTATGGAGTTTATATATATATCCAAACTTACTCTCACAGCCCATCAGTGTGATGAAAGGACTCCAAATTGTCTCGTATCACCAGTGGGGAATATGGGACTTATAGGGATGGAGAAATGTGCCTACAGTCACACTTGACACAGAACTGTGAATTCAGTTGAGATTTCCTGATCATCAGCTCATAAGTTAATCATGATGAGAGAAAAGAGTCAATTAGGACAGCTCTAGCAGCATGAAATAGCTCTAAAGATCCCTTTATAGCCATTAAGTCATGTTCCTTCAATACGGCACAGCAAGAGACACAGGGAAGGGACGAAGGAAAGACAAGCCTGGTCAAGATGATTGTCACCCATCTAATCTCTGTCAACTGTAACGCTGCAGGTGTTTGCTGCCAGCAAACGCAAACCACCAGCATTGGCCACCTCAGAAACAATCAGTCCCTCATGCAACAAGGAAAAGCAAATGGGTGTTTTAAACCTACCTGAAAACTGCCCTGACCTTACACTCATGTATAAGGGAGCCTGTGTATTATAAAAAGAAAGTGTTGTTTAAAGAGAGATTATTAGCTTGTTTAAGAGCACGTCCAACAGAAACTCTGGGAATAATAGGGAAGTGTTTAAAGCAGGTTGCCTGCCTCATTCAGATGTGTCAAGGAGCTGATCCAAAGACACCCAGGAACTTTAAAAGGCGCTGGAGCAGGCCCATCAGTTTCTAGTAGCAATAGGAGCCGAGCTGTTAGTGCTTTTGCATGACATCTTGTAAGAAAAAGCACTGGCATTTGGCTTACTCAGGAGAGATTTCACCATCTGTTATTGTAGAGAGCAAATAACGATACAAAAAACAAATAAGTGAAAAACCCTAACACTCTGTCACCATTTCAGATTTAGTGAGGTCTTAAAATATTCCTGCACAGGTAGAGGATTTTGCTGGAGGAGAATCAACACAGCAACGGGCTCAATTACATCCGAGTTTCCTGTGTAAGATCTGCCAAGCAACTCCTATCGTCACGTCTGTAAGTGAGTGTAAGTAATGGGTTTTATTTAAATTCATGTGGTATTTACTACCTACGCCCAGACAGATAATGGACAGGTAGCAGAACAATGATCAGCAAGCGGCTACCACTTAATTCTTGTTTTATTCTGCAGCTTGCCTGCCTTCATCTGTCTTCCCTTCTGAAGAAGTAAGCACGTTCCTTCTGTCTCAGATGGAAATGCAATGGCCTATTATGATTCATTGCAAGTTTTCCATTTTCCATCCAAAATCATCACAGTGATAAAAAAATAAAACCCCACAGTATTTGTTTCCAAAAGCATTCAGCTCCATGCATATATGTTCAGCTTTCTGCAATTGGATTTCTTATCCCCAAAAAGACACAGTCAACAACTGAACTTTCTAAGTAGCATATATAACATTTAAGGAGTCTATTTGCCTTACCAAAAACAATAGGTACTAAGCATGGTGGTAAGGGCAGAGCATCCTAAGAAATATTGAAATAATCTGTTGACTTGTTGTAGTTCTATTGATTTCAGAAACACAAAGAGAATATGTTGAACAGGAGGAAAAAAGCCATTAAGTAGCATCATGTGAATGCAGTAGTAAAGCATCTTACATACTCTCATCACTGTCAGCTTCCTGCAGGAAGAAAATATGTGTTCAGCCCTGAAAACTACCTCCTTTCAATACGAGTATTGGTACGCATTCATTTGCTCTAGCTATCTGAATTCCTTTGGGTTTAGTGAAGCTGTCAAAACCTTACAAGTGTGAAAGCTGTTGTGTAAGTAAAATTAATGACTCCTTTTCTGCTTCCCGTATTTTAAAGCTTTAAATGAGTCTTATTGCTGGGGGAAAGGGGAGGAGGAAAGGAGGGGCTGTCAAAATGGAATTGTAAATCTTTTGGCACTTAAAATCTTAGACTTGATTGACCTCATGACGGTGCTTCAGACCGGCATTTATCTTGGTGTTGTAAAGCAAGCAAACTATCTTTACCCAGGCATGAATCCCACTTCGCAATCTGTTGTAACTAACTAGGGTATGAGGCTCAACTGGAACACTCCAGTCAAGCAAGTAAACATCGAAAAACAAACAAAAGCATTTGCATTTGTTGAAGTATTAAATGTATTTATAGTCTCCCCTTCGAGTGTGTGTAAGTGTTGGAGTAAGGAGACAGTAATTTGAACATAGTTGTAAGTCAGTTATTAAATAAAATTGAAATATATGAATAATTAATATCAGTAGTGACTGGTGCTTGCCAGGCTGGTGTGTGCTAAGGTTTTAGTTGATGCTTGTCATCATATGGGGTCACAAAATATGAGTTGTTTAGGGAGAGGGCTTCCTCGGTGTCCAGATCCTCCAGCGCACAATGCACACCCTGGGGTTGCACCCCGAGCTGTAGGCTGGCTATTTCCAGTACAGCAAGGAGGACTTCCCTGCTTACGGCTGCAAGATGAAGGCTGGCTTCACAAAGCAGCGTCAACCTGCCAAGCACCACTGCCTACATGCTGTCCATCTATGCCAGTGGCTCTATCCCAGGGTAATTTAGACCCAGCTCGATAGAGGTTATTGACATCCTCATATTTCAGCTGGCCATGCTACGCTCCCCCACAGTCATTAGAAAGGCTCTCCAGAAAGCACTTTGGAGCAGGAGCCAGACCCAGGTGCTTTGAAAATCCCATGGGGTTTTCCTAAGGAACTTGCATGTGCCCAGAAAGGAGAGGGAGCCCTGGGAAGATGGCTAGCTTATGACTTTTTCTCTACATGCTCGCAGTAGAGATGACCCCACATGCCTTATTTAATTGTTCTTCCATCAACCCATTCAGAGGGTGCAGGTGATGTAATTCTCTGGGGATCATCTCCTGTTTTACCAGAGTGTGCGCTCCTAACTCTTGCTCAATCTACCAACATACTTTCTCACAACCCAGAAAAAAAATCTTACCTTGTAAGTTATGTCACAACGTTGAAGTTAGGTCTGAGGCACGTTGCCAGCTGAATGAAATCTGGCTGAAGCCTGGAGAAGATGGGATTCCTGTTGCTATCCAATGGGGCCAAATTTCTGCTGCCGCCAGAGGCATACCTAATTTACCTCCATGCAAAGAAGAACAGAGTGTACTCACTGACTAGCTTACTAATCACCGGAGGAGTGCGTAGCACGTTGCAGGCATTAATTATTAGGACACAACCGCAAGGTTTAAAAGTAATTTTTAAAAGTAATATTATACCTTTTTAATATAGGTACAGAGAGGTGAGCCAAAGACAGAGATGAGACTGGAACCAAGTTATAGTGCACAGTTTTACTTACTAGACTGGAGCCCTTCCAACAAATGGAAGGGGATTCTGTATATTATATTGTGAGCCCAAAGCCAATAAAAAAATTCTCATGGATTTTAACGAGTTGACTGCAGGAAATATGGGGTATACATGAGTTCTCCTAAGAGATTTGGGGAAGTCAGCCTTTAAATTAGAGATTGTCTTAAAGTCAAAAAGTGCTGAAGGACACCTTCATAGAAAATGCCGGGATTTTGTCCTTCTCATAAACAAGATAAAAATGAATATTCAGGGCACTTTGAGTGGTTCTGATCTAATGTTGTACAGCTCTTTTCTCTTGGTTCTCCTACTGGCTATGCAGTCACTTCCCCCCTGAAATTCATCACCTTTCTGGACAAATAGCTTTGTAAAGTGTTAGTGTTGTGGCCATAGTGGTCTAGTTTAAGTGAGGCAACATTTGTAAGGAGAAATGGGAATTAAATCAATTTATGTTCCTGGGGAGAAACAAAGAAGCTTTGGATAATGAAGACCTGAAAAAGAATTTTGGTACCCTAAATGGTGTCTACTTTTTCCAGTCATATCTGTCTTATAACAGGAACCACTTCTTCCTGCGTGTGGACTGGGCCTCTAGCTTCTGGTTCTCTTCATTGTTCTTAAACATTGATGATCTCTGAGAGTTAGATCCTGGCACTGGAAAAGAAGTGATCTTTACTTCTTCTGCCATTGATTCACGCCATGCTTTGTTTTCTCCACAGCTTCTCATTGGTAAAACACAAGGAACGGTACTTACCCTTAGTCATAAAGGGATTTGTATGTGGTGGAGAAGAAGTACAAAATATTGTTTATTAGTTCAGCTAATGAAAAGGAGAGAGCTGTTCACAACTCCATGAAAAAAAATTTCTGAGTATAAGGGTTAGGTGTTCAAAACAGAGAAGTAACCAAAGGAAAAATGAGGTGTGCTGCAGTTTTACTTCAGTGTTGCCCTGCTGAACCATCCGGGATACTAACAGTCCCTGAGTGAAGATCGTGCCATTAACTTTAGATTCACGGTATGCACTGAAGCACAGCTAATCCTCTACCATAATTGTTTTCTGAATGTTGAAAGCAGCCAGAAAGCCCACATGCACGCATACATATATATGCTCATTCCTACTCTTAGGCTGATGGAAATTTTATAAATTGCTAACCTTGTCTGGAACTGTATTGCTTCCAACCAAACATCAGCACATTGATTTGAGCAGTAGATCTAGGAGTTGAAAATGGGTTCTCTGAAACAGCAGGCTTAGCAGCTGAAAGCAACAAAGCTCTGAGCCTCCATGCTGGTCACGTGATGAGTTTTTAATTTCTCCTCTGTGGCTCCTGAGATGCAATAGATAAACAGGAACAAATTTGTAAGTTAGTCCTGTTGACCTTTAAGTATCAATGGAGAAAGTCTGCACCTTCTATCAGAAATGAAAATAATCAATTGGTGTACTTATATGGACCTCTAACAGTCATGTTACTATGGTCCATGTACTCATTTTGCAGTTGTTTGTTCCTTTACTCAATATGTTTACAATGAGGACCTACCCACACTTGCAGCAGCCACTCAGAAGCACCAGCATGCGCCTGGCAAAATTTATTAGTTCACTTGCGTTTGTGTCAGGTAAACTGCTGCCCCAGACAATGAATGCAGGTGTGTCTGTATACCTGAGGACAAGATCCAGCTCTACATCACATGCAGATATCTATTAAAGCTCTCTGACTATCTTACTATACCTATTCAAATTCAATATGCTTTGTACTAGATCCATCAAACAAGAGCAGGAAGGAGGGAGGAATTTAATTTTTCCACTTGAAAAATTATGGATCTTTGTATTTCATTTCTATGCCTTCCCACGTTACACTCATATTTAATTTAAGATCTTAAGTGGTTCTAAATAAGGTCCTAAGATTCAGTTTAAGTACAAAATATTCATTCAGGATGAATGAATAATTCTGAATAGCTGGAACAAGAGAACAAAAAGGTTTTAATGTTAACAATGGGCCAGATTCATCAACGAGATAACTATGATGATACAAATGGAGTCTCTTTCACTGCTACTTAATTTGGCCATTGCATTGCACGGTGTTTTATTCCCCATGATTACAGTCCTAGCTCAAAACAGTCTGTTGGTACAAAAGAACTCACAGTTCAAGTCTATAATACTTCTGACTCAAAGAACCAGCGGAGCCAGTCAAAGGTCTCATGTTGACTCTAACGGATGTTGATTCAGCAATTGACACAAATTCTTGAATTCAGCTTGAAAAATGTATGAGTTTTCTCGCAGTGTAAGAGACCCTTTCAGTGATGCCTGTTGCTAAATTTGTCAAACATTTCCCATCACGTGTCTCTTGAGCCTTAGTTGAATGGCAATGTAGGGTGTAGTCTGCTTGAGGCTCAGTTTACTGTGACCTGAGAGTGGGTTGAGGGTGAGAAAGTTTCAGCCAGGGATTGTGTAAGAGGTGCATATGGAGGCGGAAGGACTGCTGCTTTGCCATTAAAAAAATTCTAGCAAGCTTTTCTTCAAAAAGCAATTGCAGTTGCTTATGCTTTGAAGCAGGACACTGAGTGAGCACAAGAGTCATTTGGTTGAGACTTTTCTCAACCTCTGAGAATATCCTGAAGCTTGGCTGTTACCAGCCCTTCAGCATAATGACCGCTTACACATACTCAGGAAAACCTTAAGTGACCAGTAACTGAAGCCTTTAAAGAGTCTGTTCTCACTGAAGACACTTGAGTCTCTCAGCTCTTCTAGTGCCATCCAGAATAATCCCACACAATAGAGAAGGAGGCTGCATTGCTTCACAGTGTCTTCTTGGGACCAGCCTATCCATGCAAAGAATGACAAGAGCACAGAGGCAAAGACAGGATTTTACTGCAATTGCTGTTCTCAGCTGCCAGCCATGGTGGGGCTGACCACAGGAAGAGTCTCTTCTCCATTGTCAGCACAGTCAGGTAGAATGAAAGAAAAAAAACATGTCACTGAAATGCTAAGGGCATCCAATGTGTCTTTGTAGTGGTTTGACCCCGGCTGGACACCAGGTGCCCCCA